>OY744606.1:67502624-67587624 GCA_963556255.1 Allolobophora icterica
GACAGCACGAGACAGAGAAGGTGCAGAGTGACGGAGAGTAATTGGATGATGAGCAGTGGACACTTACAAAGGCTCTCCGATAATGATGATGACGACGACGACAATGATGATGATGATGGCAATGACGATGACAACGACAGTTATTACGATGATGACGACGATGATGATAACTGTGATGATGATGATGATGATGATGATGATGATGATGATGATGATGATGATGATGATGATGATGATGATGATGATGATGATGATGATGAATAATTGTTTTTGTGGTTTTCAGTCCTTGACAGTCTATAGGCTGTAAGAGCAGAGGAACTATCATGCCCAAATTGCCTATACAATGAATCCTCGACCACTTTAACCTTAGGCGATCTTCCAACCAATTCAAATCTTCTGCAGAGCTACGTATAAAAAATCCTGACCAGAATTCGAAGTTGAGGTTGAGGTGACGGAATTCGGAGCTAATGAGAAAAAAGTTAAGTTCACCTGCATAGAGAGTTACGTATGCAGTGTGATCCTGACTCGGCCACTGTTGATCCCAATCGAAATGTAATTATAATTCTACATTGCACAACAACATTATATAACGTCTTTTCTATAAAAACACACGAATCAACTCTAGACTAAGCGATGTTAAAAGCCACAAAGAACAGAAACCTATCAGTTAAATAACAGTGCTCAGATTACTAGAAAGGCGGCTGTAGCGTTTGGATTTCCGTATACAGTCAGAGCCCAATCAGCGACGATAGGTGGCGCCATGGTCAGTGGTTAAATGAGTTGTGATTCTCAAGGATTCTGTAATCTATGTTTCAGTAAACCTAACACTACTATAATAGAGAAAGACACAGTCGTTACACACAGTAAATATAATATGATGCACTGAGGTTGTTTCTATCCGCTCTCCTTGGGAGGATTTATGCATTACATGGCGTCAGTTGATTGCTTGGCCAATGTGGGTCAGAAACATCGATATCTATATTTAGACCTGGATTGAGCTAAGGGGGCTGAGAAATGAGGTCAGCGACCTTCCATCTTGCTCCTCTGAGTGTTGTCGAATGTTGACTGAAGATGCCTTGTTGCGCGGCTATAAACTGTTCTAATCAGCAATTTAAAGGAGCACCACAGTCGTTTCATGTGTGAGTATGCCTATTTACTGACTATTTTAGTACTGAGTGAGCGGAGTTCTGATGAAAATGTAAATAAATTCAAGTGAATACGGACTTCAATCATGCGAAATACCCATAGGCCTATCGCTTACACGGGTTCGCGGCTAATTCCCGAAACAGAACTTCGCCGGAAAGCTATTTTTACCCTATTCAGGATATTGGCCGGCTAATCCATAGTAGTTTTCAGTATTCGAACAAATGGCAGACAATTGTTTTCAGGAATTCAAACAATTTTGCTTATCCACCACTTTCGGGAATCGGGGATTCGGGAAGACCCCCACTTACACGTCCCAAACATCATCCCAAACCATTGCATCATGCACCTTTAAAGTTGCCAGTTTCGCATCTTAATCACAATTCCTCACCCAAAATTCTTATATAGATGTATAATAAATATTTGCAATTTGTACTAACGCATATTTACTAATTGAAATTTGTGAATATGCTGAATATATCAACAGATTTCCACATTCCCAGCCGGAACTGCTGAAACAGTGGATGAACAATATGCATCGAGAAAGTTTTGCACCATCAAAGAAATCGGTCGTTTGCTCTGATCACTTTCAGCCAAGCTGCTTTGATCGAACTGGACAGACAGTCAGACTTCATCCTGGATCTGTGCCAACCATCTTTACCTTACCTGATCACCTTGTTAAGGTTTCTTTCCATACTGATTTTTCCTGCAACAACTTTTTACATCATACACATCTGTCAGCTATTATTTATTTAAACTGGTGAACTGAGGATAATTTAATTAATTAATTAAGAGTGACTGCAGCAAGTTGAGGCCACCATGAATAGACAGACTGATGTCAGAATTGTGCACACCGTTAATTAATATATTTATTGTTTTGTAAAGCTGTTGTTGATTTATGCTGCTGTTATGAAATATAGACAATTATAAACATGGTAACATCGTTTTAGACCATGATAGTAGTTTGTATAAGTCAGCAAAGCACAGGACACCACTTAGACATCCCTTGATCCAAGTCCAGAGCCAGTCAAATATGTCAAATATGTACTTTTACAAGGAACATTGGATTTATATAGTGCATAAATTCAGTCCCAGCCCATACCTGGCACCTGACGTGTTTACAGAGATGTGTCAAAAGCACAAGCACATTCATTTCATTTTTTTTGGTAACCATCCAGAGAAAAACGCAAGGATACAATAATACATAGCACAATAGTATGTTCTGGGTTAGGGCTACCTCTGAACAGCCTATCAACCACATGTATGTTTTCCATTATCAGCTGTATTCTTGATTTTATGTTGCTTGTTGCTGTGTTAGGTTGTGAAGTCTCGGAAACCCCCGAAAGAGCGATTGCAGCAAGTTGAGGCTGCCATGAATACACAGATGTCAGAACCGTGTGCACCGTTAACATCGCCTACAGTTGTACTGCCTGAGAAGGATCACTCCTATTCGATAAAAGATAGTCCAAGATCTCTGAAAAGGAAAATGGATGTTGTTGTTGATCGTGCTGTTGCAGTACAGAAGCGCTTAAAGTGCAGCAATGCCAAAGTTCAACGTCTCAGGCACAGAGTCAAGTCGCTGTCAGAAATTGTGTCAGAATTGAGGAAGAATGACATGATCTCTTCTGGTTGTGAGAAATTACTCGAAAGCACTTTCACTGGAGTATCTCAGCTACTAATGAAACGGATCATGAATCAGAAGTCTGCTAGACCAACACGTTCATCCTACCCCGATGGTCTTAGATCTTTTGCATTGACACTAGCCTTCTACTCTCTGAAGGCATACAATTATGTGCGCCGTACTTTTCACCTTGCACTCCCTCATCCAGAAACTCTTCGTCAATGGTACCAAGGGGTAAATGGTGCCCCAACTTTTTATACCAAAGTTACGCCCATGAGTTTAGTAAATATACATCAAAACAGAAATTATTGTGGATATTTTTTATGTAGCTTCATGGGCTAGAGAACTGGGTGTCTGTCTTGCAAAAGGTCCAGGAGGCAGGAGAGAGGTTGTTGCAGGAGGTAAGTAAGGTCTGAAAGGGGAATGACAAAGTGTCCTTGGCTCTGACGGTGATCTCGACTATGATGGGCTGTAGAGTAGTTAGGATGCGTGTAGCTGGAGCGTCTGATATAGGAGTCCAAAGTTGCCAAATGACTTGTCACTGCCGTGATGTGATGTAATGGTAGGTGGTGGTGGTCATACCAGTCATCATTGCGCGGGAATGAGGAGGTGTAGGTCGTCGTCTGAGGTGGTGCTGACGGTCTGGAATGATACGAAGTGTTCGGCCTGGCCTGTGTCCCAGGGCAGGGAGGAAGACTTTTCTCCAGTGGCGCCATCTGTGGGGAGGGTGAAGTCAGACCCTTCGGAGGGAGGTGGATTATGTGCCTTTGAGAGATATCCCGAAGCAAACGAGGCATTATTTTAAATCATTCCATATATTACGTACGCAAAAATTCAGGAAAATTGGACCCTCCCTGTTCGCACACGTACTTTTTTCTACCACCCCCACCTGGTTACGTACGGTTGACGCACCCCCCCCACCAAGACAGCTGCAGAATGTGTCAGTACCACAGGTCCAGGCTGCAGCGACTGTCTGCACTTTAGGCCAGATTGAAGGTTGAGTAATCCATGGACTCACTGCTGAGTTGTGTGATAGTTTAGTAATAGCGTTCAGAGGTAAGGTGGCATACAAGTCACACCTCTCCCAGTCCTACTTCCTCTGGTAGTACCGGATAGCTGGAAAGACTGAACTCTAGCTCATTTGAAGGCCAATCAACTCGAAGGCCCCGTTTCCTATGCGTACGTACATTATCAGTAGACCCCAACCCTCCCCCCATTCGCAAGCGTACGCAACACATGCATTTCGGTTACCCCCCCCTCTCCCTCCATGCGTACGTAATATATGGACATAACCCCGCATAATGCGTACGTACATTTTCCGCTGACCCCACGCTTGCATACCTGACCTCTCTACCTCTATGCGTTATGCTGTGCGTAGCCTACGTACTATATGGACGCCCTTTGGTTCTTTACTAAAGAATTGTTGCTAAACAACACATACTAATTTGTACTAGTCGTAGTAAGACGACTGAACATCAATTAACGGTTGGTTAGCTTGCATTGAGTGTGGAAATGCTCTTTACTTGAAGGTCTTAGTCGAAACTTTATTACAGGTATGAAACGCACAGCTAATAGAATAAGAGTAGGAAGATGGCGGAAAGGCCTGTTCGCCGACCGCGCCGATTCGTGCAGAACGAATAGGCTAAGCTCAATCCAGGTCTAAATATAGATATCGATGGTCAGAAAGGGCAACATGGTTGACGGTGACGGAGTCTCGCTAGACGAGAGGGAGATTTGGTCTACCGACGGTGGTTGCGCTGATGGAATTTTGTAGCGCCTTTTCTCGTCTCACGATCCACAGTGTTACGTTTAGATTTGTTGGGTGTCATTAAGAGGCGTTGCATAAGGCAAGGACTTAGACTACAGACGATTTAGAGCTCATCGGATTGGAATTGACTTATCCAAATAAGAACTTAATGGCGTTTGAGGCAAAATGCGTATTTGCAACCCACGTAGTGTATTATTAGTTCTGATATATGTATACTGTATAGCCTCCGATTAGCCCAATCAGAGACTCTAAAGGAGTCTAAAACTGAGTCTGGGTGAAGTTCGCTGTCGGGTAATTGCTCCGAATTTTGAGGGAGAGCTCTTGAGTTGGTGACAGTACATTTCGTTCAGATCGATTAGTAAGCGATAGAAGACGAAAGACTCACAATAATTCATTTTAAAAGAAAGAAAGAGGTACTTTAAGCACACTTCTGAAAAAGTCGCTATATGAATGTTGTTGTACTGGAATCATTACGTAGACACGAGGAACTGAGTACAACGCGTTCGTCAGAAGTTTTATCTTATGAATGGGGTTCTCTGAGGCTCATATTCAGCAGATCAAACTGTGCTGTAGAATTAGAGAAAATCGATGAGTGCCGCACATGACACTCACCCTCTGTGCAATCAGGACATAACCCTCTCTGCAATTCATGACACTCACTCTTTCAGCAATTTATGATACTCACCCTTTCTGCAATTCATGACACTCACCCTTTCTGCAATTCATGACACACCCTTTCTGCAATTCATGACACTCACCCTTTCTGCAATTCATGACATTCACCCTTTCTGCAATTCATGACATTCACCCTTTCTGCAACTCATATGTGAACATTTTGGCCTACATCAGTGCTTTTTTCAGTTGGAACGCGCCGGAACGGCGTTCCGGCACCATTTTTCAGCTAAAAATAAATTATTTATTTTAATAATAAAAACAATAATTTAGTTATTTTAATTTAAATTTCAGTGTTGTGAACTGTTTTCAGTGTTTGTTGAGACCCTCCCAACCCCCAATCCCGTTCTTCTCGGGATTTTAGCCCTTCCATAATTATCCAGTTCCGGAACCTTTTTTTTCTAGAAAAAAAGCACTGGACTACACCAGGCTAATCGTAATCGTAAACTTCAAATTTCTGAAGTGCTGCTCGCAAGACAGGCGCGGAGTACCAGCTTATTCACGGGCGCTGCGTCATGTTAGAGGGGTTGTCAGATGACGACGACAATTGGCCTACTGATTCAATGCATTCGATGATTCGACTGCTTTGATCCTTCTGCAAATGTCTACATTTATGAGGACATCCACAGCAGAACCAAGAACAAATCCAGTAATAAATCAATGAACCTTGACCTTCTGAATACATTACTACATAATCGTAATCGTAAACTCTAAAATTCTAAAGCGCTTCTCTAAGGTTAAGCTCAGGGCACCGGCTTATTCACGAGCGCTACGCCAATTTCAGAATGGTGTCAAAAGATGTAGTCCTAAATTTTAGTATCGTAAACGTCGGTCAAAATCGATCGTTTCTTAACATCTAAGAACTTGCACAGGCTTAATAAATATTTTAGCATGGTTACCTTATTTTCGTTATTGAAAATAATAACAACAGTTTTCTCACCAAAACTGAAAAGAATAACTACAGTTGTCTCACCAAATCAGTCGAATGTATCGCGAATAACCCCGAGACGACTGAAACCTCGCTTTAAGTAATAGGCCTACGTAGTTAGGCTGGTATATATTTGTGTATGAAGTGCTGACCTGCTTGAATCCAACACAAGGCAACCGATAGCTTACTGCGATGGCAAAACAAATCAACTGTTTCGTGATATTACGGCATCCGACCTACTCGCTGTAATTGCAGAAACGACCGATTAGCAAACGAAATCTTTCCTTCGAGAGATTAGGACCGTGAAAGCCCGGAATAGCTCGAGAAATGTGATTCCAGTCTAATTAGTTTTTTTCTTCAGTTCTAAGAGAATAAGTAAAGACTGTTGTTACCTCTATATCCTCACGATTTCGGTCTACGACGTTCTGAATGTTGTTTGCAAGGATCCAGATTAGCAGCGCTCTCCTATTCACTGAAGCTCATTAGCTGAACTGATTAGTTGCTTGACGACATAGGTTCTTATAGGGTTTCTCCGGTTTAAAAAATCGACGCTAACTGGAGGTCTGTGAAGCCATCGAAACGCCATTACAGCTGTCTGGGCGCTGTTGACAGCAGCAGAAGCAGCAGCTTTTGACAGTAAAGGAAATCCAGATCATTAACATACACGCGTTCTGTGCCACTACAGTCACAGTCAGCAGTAATGAATTTCGTTTTATATCTGTGCCAAGGGGCGCGCCGCCGAAAAACTTAAAACAAGGAAAATTGGTGAAGAAACGAACTAATTATTTTAAGTTAATGAGGGACAAGGAATTCGTTCGCAGTTGATCGTTCCCGTTGTCGGATCAAAGACTGGTTGTTGAAGTCGCTTGTTGAGAGTCACGTGCATCTTAACCTCTTCCCACGTAGTCATGTGTTTGGTGAGGAACGTCCACTTAATTGTGCCCGTTGCGAAAATTCTCAGTACAACGCCAATGCTATCGCGTCATTTTCTTTAGAAAAAACTTATGCAGAACCAGAACTGGTCTAAGTTATAGGCTTACGAACCCAACCACGAGCATTTGGTTAAGTCGGTTATTGTAATTACGTAGCAAAAAAACAGTAAGAGCAGTTCTAATTGCATCTGTTGTGTGCTGCAGATAAATAAAAAAAACTAGACGTCCCCGATATGTCCATCACTATAAGACATGGTGCAGCCATGAAATCAAGAAAACAAACATCGACTACTTACTTATTCACAGAGTATAAGAACTGGTCTGGTTGAATGAAGGAGGCAGCCGGGCTGCACCGATGAAGTTAAAACAGGCGGATTGCAAAAACATTCAAGAATTGTTACAAGTCCGTAAGGCAATAAACACAGGCTTCCAACAATATGGGGTGAATCCTCCCATAGTCTCCATAAGACCATCTCAAACATAGCACACTCGTCCATCTACGACCGAAAAACGAAGACAATGACCATCAAAATTATATACTCTCTGATTGAGATTATGCGTGTCATAAAGTGATATAAAGATCAGACGAACAGGACAACAAACGGACCGCGTCGGATTAAAAACGGAAATACGCAATAGCCATGAGCATTATAAAAGAGGCGGTCAGAACACATCACGAAAAAATTACTGCGCCAAGTAAACATCCATGAGAAACCTGGCACATTATGGTCTGTAATTTAAAAGAAATTGAACAGCCTCAGGGACCAACTGTCTCTCCCGACTTTGGATCTCAAAACTGCTTAGATAAACACGTAAAAAACCAAAGCCAGCCTCCCGGATAGAACGTGCGCTTCAACAGGTAGCAAAATGAATCACAGCACGATCTATACTTGGACCACACAGAAAACAATAGTCTTCTGAAAAATTTTCAGCAACACGAATATCACTGTAGCCCCAAAAATAAATGAAGTAATTAAGGAGTTTATCACAAACAGGGTATGATATGCCATCAATATGGCCAATAAAATCAAATGAATGCAGTCGTTAATGATTTGATTCAGACCCTACACAAGAACACTTAACTGCACATCAGATTCTTCCCAACCTGAATCATAGCAACCTAATTTCCTTATGTCCGCTATGTACAGGAAAACCCTTTAAATCAGAGTGCGACCGTACGTACAGAACGTACGTTATTTCTTTCTAAGACATATGTACGGTACGCGTACGTTGTTATGCCGTAGACTGGCGTACGTTGACATTAGTTCATGATGAAAATAAAATACATAACATTATGCACAAGAAAATCCAATAAAATCCCAAAAACTAGCCTACTAGTACATAGGTCTAGTTCTAGGCGCTAGCTACCATAGCTAACCTGTCATTGACAGCCAGTCACATAGTCATGCAATAATGAATTTATTCACTCGTTTGCATCACTCGTCTGTTCAATATCGGACTCGGTTTCATTAGAATCACTGCTACGGTACTATTAGCGCAACTAAACTCATCATTCCATTCAACAACTGTCTCGTGATAATCCACATCATTTATTTTGTCCAAAGGACGATCATTTGCATGGTGCGTATGGAACACCGACTTGTATTTTTTTCTGCAACTGCAATTATATTTATAACGTACGCGTACGGTACGCGTCCGTTATTCTTTTCGATAACGTACCGGTACTACGGTACGCGTGCGTTATTCCGGTAAGTAACGTACGGTCGTACCTTGCTTTAAATAAATACTTTGGATAAGCGGAAATCTCACGAGGGGTCAAATGACTTCCTGGAACGTAGGAGTAGGCCTACATTGTGCCAACAGATTGCAGGACAAACTCCAGGACAAACTCCAGGAATACACAAGAAATAAAGAATATAATTATCCAATAAGTCTTCAATGAATTTGATAGATCATATGACATGCCCCACTTCACTCTCCTGATGTAAACTATTCCAGCGCTGGTCAAATCAACCAGCAACTTCAAGTGAATGAAGCATTCCACCAAGTTCGCAAACACGTAACCTAATCGAGAACTGAAATTGGAAATGACGCTCAATTAAAAATGAAACCTATTACAAAATCACTGAACTTCATAATTATCCACGAAAATCAGGTAACGCTGATACCTTTGATGACAGAAGACTCGGGTAAACAAACTTCACCCGTCTTGGAAATGCCTAGGCTATCTTAATCAACACCCTCGTTAATGGGAAAGCACGCTGGTGGAGAATGCGAAGACTGCCAAAAACCACGAAACCATAGAACACTACGCACAACACTTCAGGATGTGAACAGAAAAACACGCACGCAGCTGTTGTTGATCCATCTGTTAATGTAGCAAAGCTGTAGGGCAGAAAAGACATTATATATATAAGCGCACAAGCATGAGTTTGTAAACTGACGAAATTAGGCCTAATGATGACAAACTGGCCTAGCGCAAGAAGAAACCAAAAAATGAAGTAGAAAAATATTAAGAGAGGGAGTTGATGGTAGAAAGAAGAAATATTACCTTGTTAATTTAATGAAAACTGATTATGTAGCAAAACAAGAAGACGTCAAAACGCCAATCTGTCATGCGTCTTTGTTAAACATTAGCATCAGTATCATCAGCTATGCATTCTCTGTTACTCAGAGCGCTGTTGGGCGCTGTAGAAATCCGGAGATTACGATTACCCACTCTAGCTATCTTCGACTGATGCTCTCTTGAGAGTCCTACTGACAGGTTAAATCTTATAGCCTATGCCTACCCATACGAGATACTAATCTTCAGTGTATGCACAGTTCTGCTTCGACTGTTTGGCCATGAAGACCGATAAGTCGGAGATAATCATGCTTAGCTCTCGTCAACGACTGCGCTCTTCCCTTGTTATTCCAGCGTTGACCTTGCTGGCACTGTTGTTCCGGTATAAAAAAAACTGTCAAAATAGGCCTACTTGGGGTGACTATTTTTCTACTTTATTTTTTTGTTTCTTCTTGCGCTAGGCCAGTTTGTCAGCATTAGGCCTAATTTAGTCAGTTTACAAACTCCTGCATGTGCGCTTATCTAATGTCTTCTGCCCAATCTCAAATAAAAAAACTTTAAAAATTTGTTACCATAATCTCAGGTCAATACGTCACATAATGTCTGAATGTCTCTGGTAAGCCAAGGACATGGCGCAAACGATAGCCTGCACTTTTGTCTGATTAATAATAATAATAATAATAATAATAATAATAATAATAATAATAATAATAATAATAATAATAATAACAATAATAATAATAATAATAATAATAATAATAATAATAATAATAATAATAATAATAATAATAATAATAATAATAATAATAATAATAATAATAATTAAGAGAGGGAGTTGATGGTAGAAAGAAGAAATATTACCTTGTTAATTTAATGAAAACTGATTATGTAGCAAAACAAGAAGACGTCGAAACGTTCATGCCGTCATGCGTCTTTGTTAAACATTAACATCAGTATCATCAGCTATGCATTCTCTGTTACTCAGAGCGCTGTTGGGCGCTGTAGAAATCCGGAGATTACGATTACCCACTCTAAGCTATCTTCGACCGATGCTCTCGAGAGTCCTACTGACAGGTTAAATCTTATAATAATAATAATAATAATAATAATAATAATAATAATAATAATAATAATAATAATAATAATAATAATAATAATAATAATAATGCTCACCTTTTGCCTGAGCCCGAGGAGTTCTAGCCGTTCCAGACTCTTAACTGTTTTAGTAATCTTGAAGTCCCTGAGGGATCTTTTTTACCTCGGGGCAAAAAAAAAATAATAATAACAATAATAATAATAAATAAATAGTCTAATATCTAAGTCCTCGAGGGATCATATGTACCTTGGGGCAAAAAATAAAAAAATAAAAAAATAATAATAATAACAATAATAAATAATAATAATAAAAAAAAAAATAATAATAATAATAATAATAATAATAATAGTAGTAGGCCTAATAAATCAAAGGGCAAAATAATAATAGTAATAGTAATAATAATAATAATAGAAATAATAATAATAATAATTTTTTTTATTGCCCCAAGGTAAAAAAGATCCCTCAGGGACTTCAAGATTACTAAAACAGTTGAGTCTGGAACGGCTATTATTATTATTATTATTTTTATTATTATACTAATACTAATAATTGAAATCTTGAGGGATTACATTACCTCGGAGAAAAATAATAATTATGATAATAATAAAAATTTAAATAATAATAATAATAATAATAATAATAATAATAATAATCATTTTTTTGGCCCTGAGGTACTTAGTTCCCCCAGGGTCTTAGATGTTACAAGTGTGATGGATCTATGGATCTTGAACTGCTATATCTCTTCTATCGCGGGCAGAGATATTATTGTTATTATTATGAGTTCGCAATGTGGCAGAATATCATGGGGTAAGGGTGGAAAAAATTATCCGATGGTTACTGCTTCGACTTCATCATGGCCCCTAACTCCGAACCTCCGTTTTAGATTTACTGGGCTTCAACGCTTAACAGATGCTTTAAATAAATAAATAAAGAATGAAAAACATTTAAATAAATAAATGAGTGAAAAGCCCCAGTCAATCTGCTAATTCCAATTCGTTGCGACCTTTGTTGCTTTCTAAAAGACGCCTCTGTAGTCATATGACGCCAGTCATGACTGGAGATCACGCCTGCAGGAGGTGCGATGGAACAATACATCACCTTCTCCGTCCGCTGTAAGAGAATCTTTCCCACGAGCCATGGAAAACGACGCCTCGTTTTACCGGAAATTGTCATCCGTGTTCCTATTCCAATTTTTCCAAGTCGTTTTGGGATAGTTTCTTCTAACTTGGCTATAATTGCATACGATTCCCTAAATAGATATAGTCAAAATGCCTTTTTGTTGACTCCTCGTGAATCGTGGGGTTCAAAGCTCTGTCGCCTGAATGGCGAAAACGGAGGCAGCAGCCCAGCTGCCAGAGAGACGTTTTCAGCATCTGATGCCACTGTGGTGGGTACTTGGCAACCAACCCCAGAGGAATGGCCTGTTGATTTAACCAGATGCCATTCCATGGATGGTACACAGACACGAACTACTTACTATATTCAAAATATTTATGTACATTATATATATGTGAATTATGTGCATTATATATATGTGCATTATGTGCATTATATATAATATATATATATATATATTATATGATATATATATATATATACAGGTGCTCGGTAGTGTAGCGGTTAGCGTGCTGGACTGTCAATCGAGAGGTCAGGGTTCAAATCCCCGCCAGGGCAAAAAGTTGGTTCGAGATTTCTGCTCCACCTGCACCCCCTAGCCGACTCAGCTATGATGAGTACACTGACCGTATACTGTCGGTGGGAAGATGAGACGGCGAGGGAGAGGACTGGCCACCCGCCCTCATATGCCGAGGCTAAGAAAATGAAATCGCTAATACTTCGTACCCATGGCAGCCTCAGGGCTAGCCTGAGGGACTGCTCTACTTCTTGTTCTTCTTCCTCTTCTATATATTATTATTATTATTATTATTATTATTATTATTGTTATTGTTATTGTTATTGTTATTGTTATTGTTATTGTTATTGTTATTGTTATTGTTATTGTTATTGTTATTGTTATTGTTATTGTTATTGTTATTGTTATTGTTATTGTTATTGTTGTTGTTGTTGTTGTTGTTGTTGTTGTTGTTGTTGTTGTTGTTGTTATTATTATTATTATTATTATTATTATTATTATTATTATTATTATTATTATTATTAAACAGTAGTGTTTATGTACATGTAGGTTTGTATGTGTGTGTGTATTGTGGGCACTGGGCAGCCAATGCAACACGATGATGTCATACTTTGGAGTTTAGCGATAGCTGTGGCCGATGTATTTTGACTCTTTGTTTTGTTTTTAGCATTGGTTCACAATCTAGACTTCTTGTATATCGAAATAAGTTAGAATGAAACTCAGAAGATTCGTTAGAACGCCGTTTATTTAAGAACAATTTTTTTCAACTTGCTTTGACATCATTCTTACTATTAGCTTCCTTTCTATTGTAACAAAGGACTCTGATTATTCTGGCGCTAGCATTGATTTATTAAACTACGGTGACTTCATAGGCCACCTCAGAGCCGTATTAACCACTTGGGGGCCCCATGCTATATATACATGGGGGCCCCTTGTCGTATTGAGCATGGAATGATGGGAATACCGTGAAGACATGACATAATGTTGTACATACAGAGATAGAGGAGTAGAATGGTTGGTATGTGTAAGTGTAATGTACGCAGGAACGGTTCGCACCGGCGTCGCCACGATCAAGACCGGCAGGCATAGGCGCCGACTTCTTGAGGGCTTTGGGTGCCAATGCACCCAGAGAGAAAGTTCAGTGGGTGCCTGGCACCCAGAAGAATTCGGACCTTAAATTAAAAATTTTTTACAACTATCTAATCTCACAACTTGAGAAGTACAACTACAACAGATTTTTGGGGGTATTCCTAAAAAGAGGTCGTCATATTTTTTGGAGGGGATGAATTCCTAAAAAAAGGTCGTCAACATTTTAGGAGAGAATTATCTTAAAATATGCACTGGGACCCAGGCACCCAAAAACAAAAGCAAAAGTCGGCGCCTATGCCGGTGTACTGCGAAATATTATCCGGCAACAAAAACGATCCGAAATCTTGTGTCATTGGTTCCCGTGACCTATGATGTCACGTAGCAACGTAGACGCCCGGAGCCTCCTTTTCATTGACAGATATGATCCGGGTTATTTGCTCAATGCGGTATTCCACCGATGACCTACTTTCCACCACCACTAGACCTCTCAACAAGAACCAATTAACACAATAGACTGGGAAGTCCTTATGATATCACGTCGTGTCATGCGGTCAAACAACATGCGGACAGTCTATATAACAAATCCCAAATAAGAAACACCAATCACAGAAGAAAATTTATATTTACGTGGCGCTAGGGTGGAAATAAACAGCAACATAAATCAGTCAAGTTGTCAGCATCGTGAATTCTTTTCCGTGATTGGTGGAGCTAAAAATAGCTAAAGTCTACACTCAAGTGTAGGGCAGTATAGACCTATACACAATCCTATACCTCTGAACTTAACTGTACGCGTTTCTTAACAAAGGATGGCCGATAAACTTAAGGGCGGTTCTCTTCTGATGCCTTTTAAACCATTTGCTTACCAAGCCTGAAATTTTACATTTTAATTTTCATACTGAATTACAACTGTAGGCTAATGATGTTGGGTCTTTCTTGAGCCGACTATATAGTAGATAACAAAAATCTGGTGGGACTGACCGTTCTTGTGAGTAAACCAATGTAAAACAAAAGTTAAGTGTGGTAAATTCCCATTGCCTAAAGTAATTGTAATTGTAATCGTAAATGTAATTATAATTAGTGACTTCTGTAAGTTCTGTTACACCGGTGTCTAATGCACAAGGCATCAACTGATAGCAGACCAAAACCAAATAGTAATTAAGTCCATATGCAGAAGATCAGTCTGTATGACAGAGAGGCACCGTATGGTGGATAAGCAATTTGAAAGAGGCAAGTTTTAGGTTGAGAACGAAATGTCACGAGCGACTGAGCAGAGCAAACAGACACAGGGGAGAGTTAAAAAAGTAGACCCAACCATTGAAGAAGCTCATTCACGAAGAACAGTTCTTGATTTAGGTGATTTAGGTATGACCAGACAAAGATAATCAGATGACTTCACTGAATAATGAAAAGTCACTGGTATACAGGCGTCGCAATTGCCTGTAGTTTTGTACAGCACATGCATAGGCGTAATTTGTGGGGGTACGAGGGGTACCCGTACCCCCACTTTTTGGACTGAGGGTACCGTATACCCTCCACTTTTTAAACAATTCATTAGGATATTTATATAGCGCCCATTAAAGAGGGCTACTCAGAGGCGCCCAATGCCAGTCAATATTTTATTATTGAGCTTTCCCATAGATCGCAGTCTCCTCCTTGCTTCGTGTATGTAAGAAATAGGTACCCCCCACTGTTAGACCAATGTTACGCCTCTGATTACATGGATTTTGACCATGAGTGCAGTGTGTCACTTTATGCGATCTTTTGACCCACTCAACTATTAAGCGAGAAATAAACAAATATCTTCAACTCAACTTGACAGGCCTCCTTTTAACAGGTGTTACCATTCAGTGACTGGGGAGGGGGGTCCATAGAGTAGTGGTAACATCACTGGCGTGAAGAGCAAAGAGGTAGCGGGATCGCAACCCTCCCAAATTTAGGTCCACTCAGCCTTTCATTCGCGAGATGGCGCGATGCTAAATGAGATGTAGGACGTGATGGGCGCCTTGCATGGCTGCCGTGTACAGTTAAATTCGACTCCTGTAATAACTTGTGATCATCCGTTCATACTGATTTGTAATCATACTGCGTTACTGTCAGTTTGAAGATATTAAACGAAGATTATTATTATTACTATGACATCTTCAACTAGTAGGCTAACAAAACCAGAATGTGACTGAGCTTCAAGGCATTTGGCAAAACAGCAACTCGTGATTGGAAGTGCTACATTACTTGCAAAGTTATTACAACATACACTAACCAAGTAGTTTTCGTACTTCTATATGCCCGTGACCACACAGTCGCACACGGAGTAACACACGCAAGCCAACTGATTAATGAGGCCCCTAGAGTCCGCTTAATTCATTAACAGATAATAATTGGAAATTGATCCTTCGTCAGTTGTCATCGTTCAGCCTCAGGAATGCCATTAAGTAGGCCTACCATAGTTATTCTGCAAGTTCGATATCGATAAGGACACTTTAAAAACCTTTTACAAATTTCTTAGTAAAATATAACTGAGCTACATCAATAAGTTCACTTCGAACGCGGAATTTCCATTCTAAAAATAGAATACGTTCCTGCTAACGAACTTAATACCGCTTCGACCCTTAGAATCACATTTCATCCTAAATTTACTTGCAGAATCGTAATGTCACTAGCCCACGATCTCACGTGCAGACATGAATTACAATACTGCTTTGCATAAGCGAATAATACGCTTCATAAACATAACTATTGTTAACGATGTTCGCCTAGCCATCCGGATCGTATTTGTCAACGGATTAGATTTCGCACGTAAGTAATGCGAAATTGCATCCTGGCAACAGAAGTGGGCGTGGCCGGATCGTTTTTGTTGCCGGATAGTATTTCGCATGACACCGGCAGGATAGCGTTCCTACCTGACGACTTTCAGTTATTTTAGTCTTCATTATAGAAGCAACGAGGACGAATCTCGCGCTCTAATTGATCGTACAACGGACGATGATTACTCTCTGCATGTTTAAGATCAGCGTCTATAGTTAAACAGAAGTTAAACGCACCATAAAAAGGCTTTGTTGACTGAATCGTTAGCGAAGACTTAGCTACCGATTCAGTCAACAAGACCTTGTTTGGTAATGTAGTAGGCAATACTCGCTTACTCACATTACCTGCCTTTGTTCATCTCGCTGTCTCTTTCTCTTTCTCTCTATGTCTCTATCTCTGTCTCTGTCTGTCTCTCTGTGTGCCTGTCCATATCTAGCTCGATATGCCTGTATCCCTTTGTCTCTATGTCTTTCTCTCTTAGTCGTTCTGCCTACGTGGCTCTCTGTCAGTTGGTCATCGATGTTAAGTGGCCTTTCTGCATGCCATGTATGTCCCAATTAGTCGGCCTTTGAGTACATGCTTTCCATTAACTTAATTATAGGAATCAACCCCTATACTTACATAATTGTTACGTTCTCTGTAACTAGGTAAGGGATAGGCCGTGGACGAGCACACCTGTTGGGGGCTTTGCTAGAGCTAATCGAACGTTCAAGGAGAGAGGACACTCCTTTTAGTGGGAATATAAAATGTTAGGCCCTCTTAGAGGGAGGATGGTTGTGTGACTCCAGCTAACGAAAGGAGAGAGACAGACAGAAACAGAGAGCCCGGAGACACAGACAGAGAGAGAAGTCGGTTAGAGATTAGTTGTTCTATAATTGAGTTATTGTCTGGAATGATTCTTGGGTGAACTCTGTTTTATTAAAACGACAAAGAATTGATAGTAAAACCGAAGCAACGAGTTCTACCGTGACTTCTTTCAAGAACATTGTGCATGTTAGAGAACCTGGGACCCTAGACCCTAGACCAGACAAACCTTCGTCTCGACATGCAGCAATATACATAAATATGTTTCGCTACTGATTATGGACCTTTCTTTCTATAGAGTAAATAGGTATAGGTCTCCGTGTTAAATCTTGGGCTCTCTTGTGACTATCATTTGTGTTCAGCCGAGGTGTTCAGAAACGCCGAGCAGTTTTTGTTTTGCATTCTGATTAAAATGAATGAGCCTCCGAACGTGTAACACGAGCTAGCAACAGTCCAATCTATGCGGTACAAAGCGCTCTTAAATTTTTAATGTACCCTTGCACAAGTCCTGTCTCTGTCCCCTCTGACCGCTTACCATCATCAATCATCAGTACGTATTCGCAGTGACTATCTCTTTCATCGCCGACTCATAAATGCTATGGAGTCTGTATTTGCGATTTCAATTTTTTCCTTCTACAATCTTCCTTGTCATCTCGCGACAAACAGACCACAGTGGAAGGAGAGACGGACAGACAAGCATAGATAGACAGACAGACAGACAGAGACATAGCGACAGATAGAAAGACAGACAGGCAGACATACAGCCACCCACAGAGAATTTATATGTCTCCACCTGCTCGTGGTGTTTCTTCCTCTAATCGCTATATCATGGCAGACATACTACAGCAGACTGACACAGTAAGGCACACATACAGACGAACTGATGTACACAGACATAGATGAAGTCAGTGATCGTGCACTCTTTCCACCTGTTCGTCCTAACGTCGACTGTTGGACTTGGCCGAGTTAGAAGAAAGGCTGCAATCTCGATTTCAGACCCAATCAACTTTTAAATTACTTTCTGTTGTGTAACATGACGCTCATAAACGAGCCATATACATTGAGGTGTCATCTGCTCCGGCCACAGTGTGACCTGGTTATGCTTCTCTGGAGAACTATACCGCAGTGATGGGAGTGCTGTCATATACGGCGGAACCGTCCTACATTTTAAAATAAAATCGCCAAGTAGCAGACAATTTGTCTCTCTATTTCCCTCTATCCCGTCATTGGCTATTAAATCCATTGTGTCCGGTCGTTCTTTTGTGTTTTTTGATTAGATTAGCCGGAAAAGGCTCTATTATAGACAAGTAATTACTTGTATTGTATGTATCTGACAATATATATATATATATATATTATATATATATATATATTATATATATATATATATATATATATGGCGCCTTACAGGAACCTCATCCTATCCAGTAGATGTGTATTAACTGTTCAAAAGATACATAGTATAAGTCATAAGTAACCAGGTGGTTCTTTGAGAGAAAAGTCAAAACGTGCGTCGCTACGTTAGCAGTTCTAGGCTTACTTGAGATGCCTGGTTGAGTATTTTATATTGAAATCTTTGACTTAATTGAGTAGACTTTTGAGAGGTAGATTTATCACTCTTAAAATGCTTCATTGGTGGAGTATACTGTATATAGAGAAACTACCCCTACGAAACGTTTGGCATAAAGGTAGAATAGAGATGCAGTAAAGCTTTTAACAATGGAGATCCAATGACACGTTAACGACGATAGTGTAATAAAAGCGACTGGGAAACCAATGCAGTTAAATGAACACAGGACGCTATGTAATTATTCAGATTATCTTATCTTATCTTATCTTATCTTATCTGAACATTTATAAAGCGCTTCTCTCAGCAGGGCTATACAGAAGCGCTCTCAACGTGACAGGCCCGTAAACAAGTAAGTCTTTATGCAGCGAAGAGAAGCAGGTGTGATCCCCTCTAGAATCCTACTACGGACTGCAGGGGAAGGTCATTCCATAGTGACGGACCCACTACATCGAAGGCCCGATGCTGGGTCAGGAAAGTCGACGATCGAGGGACAAAGAGATCAAGTCGGACGGGGGAACGAAGATTAACACTCTAAATGTCTTGTAAGGGACACCAGGTCTCCAACGCGACACTTTCCTTCTATAGAATTCAATTCCCTTTTCATGCCGATCCATTTACTTGACAGTAACGTTGATGTTTTACGCGTTTTCAGCCACAATCGTGTCTGACTGTAGCAAGTATTGCTTTTCGAATAAAGGACACACAGTTCTAGGTGATCACGTGTTCATCTGGTGCCATCTGTCATTCGTTTGTCTACTAATCTCCGAAACATGAAATCGTATGAAAAGGTCGCAGAGGGCGATATTGGACAAATGTAATGCGACACCTTTCAGAAGTGAATAACAGCCAGTAGGCCCTATGTAATAAACGAAACTAGACATTGACGCACGCACCTGCAACTAGATAAACTACACATTCATTTCGTTCGTAAAGTGCACCAAGAACAAGATGTAGATCTAACTAAAACGTACGGTTTGACATAAAGGGTAGAATACAGATACAGTTAAGCTTAGGCCTATAGCAATGAAGATCCATTAACACGTTAACGACGATAGTATGCATCCGGTCTATGTGAGCGCTAGTTCGTCAAACTGTCCAAGTCACTGAGAACCAACAGTGAAGGAGAGAAATGACTTCACAGACGCATACTAGGTCACATTAGAAGTGTTCTAACGAACGCAAAATCCGGATGTGACCAACTAACTGATCATAAATGACACGCGCGAGAAATATCAGGCCATCTTGGCGACGATACGTGAGCAGTTGCTCTTTAGACAAGGAGTAACGATGACCAAGAAGAAACTCTGGGTGAGCTAAACGAAGAAAGAAAGCAGTCCCCTATAACCATTCTCGAGAGATAGCCGTAATTATGAAGTGCCATAGCGCCTTCAGTTCGCTTATCTTCGGTAGCCTATAATATAGGTGGTGGGCTCTTTAACGTTGCTTGATCTTCCCACAGTAGTGTACATGTAGCTACTCATTTTTAGACTTTCGCTCGGGCACAAGTGGAATATAAATCTCGAAAACTTTGTGTGCGCTGGCAGAATTCGAAACCCGACCTCTGGTTTGACAGCCCAGCATTCAAGCCTTTAATCTATCGTTCTCCTTCCGGACCAGTTAAACCTGAGTATGGAAATCTAGATGTTTACAGACTTCTTCGGGAACGAGTTCAACTCTTTATGAAACGTGACGTCCTCCAGTCAGCGGATATATAGCGAAACAAGCGAAAACTGATCTTCGCAGCTGACAGATGAAGAAGGTCTTCTCATTATCTTCATGATCGTGGCGAAGAAGTAAAACGGTGAACGCGGTGCAGATTAACCCTAATATATCCGATTTGTTTTGACAGTCAACAGAGACGTCCAACCTCTTCAGACAAAGACCACAGCATCGTTTTCTGGAACTGGAGAGCCGACGAAACGATTTGATCATTATCTTTAAAAATAACCGAAGCATGCAGACCTATTAGCAAACAATTTTACCTCAAGTACCGCTTATATCTTCTATCTTATAATACGTCGAAATTGGCCAGCCAAGTGAGATGCCATGTTCTCTAGTGACAAAAGGAACCTTGATGGTGAGATAAATGCGTCTTTGAAAGTTTACTACACAATGAGATAAATGCTGCTTTGAAAATTTATTACATCTCCATAGTCCGAGAATCGGGCTACATAAAATTAACTCTATCTCTTTGTTATAAAGAGACGATATGTTGAGCTTTCCGTTTTTCAAATGGCCCAGTATTAGCACCATTTCAGCGTGGACTTTTTGAAAGCAGTTGCATTTCACCGATTTTTAGGACAGGAACATAGGCCCCGTTGGTTACTTCCAGTGCTTTTTTTCTAGAAAAAAAGGTTCCGGAACGGAACAACAGGTTCCGGAACGCAACAATTATGGGCGGGCTTAAATCACGAGAAAAACGGGATTGGGGGGTTGGTAGGGGTCTCAATAAACACTGAAAACAGTTCAAAAACACTGAAATTAAATTAAAATAACTAAATTATTGTTTTTATTACTGCAATAAATAAATTATTTTTAGTAGCTGAGAAAAGGTGCCGGAACGCCGTTCCGGCGCGTTCCGGCTGAAAAAAAGCACTGGTTACTTCTAAGATACATGTGTCCATTTTCCTTACATGATATATGATAGAATTTGACCGAATGCTAATTCCCTTAATTGAAAGCAAACTCGTTGCATTTGGTGTATTTGTACTGCTTGTTGATGAGCTCAGTTTCATTGTGCGATATGGACGTACTTTGTGATGCACTGTAAATCACTAAGTCTTATATTGGTGTTGCACAGGTTTGTGCATCCGGAGACGCAGATTCTCCAATCATCTCTCTCCGTCGCTCGTCTTCTAACCTCATTTGACGACGTCTCTGATCTATCAGATCACCTCTTATGGTCTTCATGCTAGCTCTTTCTTGGTCTTCCTTTCCTCCTTCTTCCTTCGGGGTTCCTGTTCATCGCTTGATCGGCTTCAGCTCGGCTCTCCTCTTTTATATACAAGACTAGTCACATGATCACATGTCCCATCCATTTCAGTCTTCGCTTTATAAATGATGCGAACAGTTCAATTGCATGTACACATGTCATGTTGACATCTAAATCAAGGATTAATTATAATTGTAATGTCATTAGTAACTCCTATTGCGCCGGTGTCTAATGCACAAGGCATCAACCGATGACACACAAAAACCAAGCCGTAATCGGATCAATATCCAGAAGATCGTCCCAAAGATAGAGATTACTTACGCACTTACTGCATAAATGCATGCAGTGCATGTTTCAAAAGCTCATGATGTGTGGTTGTAATCCTATGACGTTAACTCAATGCATTTATCAGTTAGCACACAATAATGACCATTTGACGTAATTCTACCAGTTAATATATAATGATGATTCACTAGTATCTAGCAATTATCTTCTAGACGTGTTTTGAATGAATAACACAGGGATCGATGCTAATGTAATTGTTTTTGTAATTACAATTTACTATAAAACAACAGTAGACGTAGCCTCCAGCCTGAAACGCACCGTGGCTTAATGACATTAGCCTCTCTACTTTTCCTTTGATAATTCCTCGTCATACCTCATCCAGCTCTCTCACTCTGCTATATAATGTCTTTCACCAAATTCAGCCTTCAAGAAAGAAAATGTAGGTCTATATCCTTCGGCCAAGAACACATGACCGGATGAGAAAGACTTTCTTCGTTAGGATGTTGTACTTGAATTAAACCGGAAACTGTAACTTGCAAATTGCTAATGTACACCAGAGTGCGTTTTGTCAGCTGGTTAAAATAAAGAATTTACTTACTTACTTACTTACTTACAACAATTGAATAAATTTAATTCTTTGGATTACATCTACGTGGGCTCGTATGTCATACAAAGCAGTTGTTCAGCTCAAAATTTGGACATTGTGTTTGACTCAAACCGTGTGTTTCAGTAAATACATTAATTCAATATGCATGTCTTCCCAGTAGGGCCTACCACATCCGTGATATCCGCAAGATTAGACGTTACATTCCCTTTTCAGTCCTGATCTATTTGGCTAATGCCTTGGTCTCCACCCAGTCTCCACTACTGCTCGGTTCTTATTGAAAGCTAACTTGGTGAAGCATCAAAGAGTCCAAAATACCTTGGCCAGAGCCAGTGGCGGATCCAGAGGGGGGCGATTGGGGCGATCGCCCCCCTAAGAGTCCAAAGAATAATTTTTTTATATTTAAAATTTAAAAATTTGATATACTATAGTGTACTACAGGATAAATGTCATGTGATTATTATTACGCATGTACAGCGCCGGACTGCATTTTGAATATTACTTCTACACGCCCTTGCTTTAATCATGCTTTAAACTTGATAAGTAATTTTAATTCCTTTGACCTTGGACGTCCATGAAATCGCCCCCCGTAAAGTAAACGTCTAGATCCGCCCCTGGCCAGAGCTATCAGTAGAACTCCAAAATACGAGTACATATCGCCGATACTTAAATTACTACATTGGTTGCCCACAGAAAAAGCGAATAACTTTCACGAGTGGGCTGACATTGTACACAAAACTCTGTATTTCAGTCAACCCTATTACATTCAGTCTTTGCTGACTCCAAAGACCACTCTGTACTCAACCAGGTCTTCAGACTTTCTCAATATGACTACATCAGTGCAGGATTTACACATAAACTAAAAAAAACTTCGGCTTAGGGCCTCACAATCTGCAGGAGAAAAAAAATTCAGAATTTTTCGGGTGCAGGTTTTAAAAATTCTACGTGTACTATATATATATATATATATAAACCATATAGACCAACACCTTAATTGGAAAGCACACTTAGACTATATTTCGTTGAAAATTGCAAAGAACACGGGTATTCTGTCAGGAATAGCCTATTTACTCCCTCAAGACATCAGAAAAAGTTTATACTTTACATTAATATACCCCTACTTATCCTATTGTAATTTCATATGGGCATCCAATTATCCGTCTCGTCTACAAAAGCTGAACACTTTACAAAGAAAAGCCATAAAAATGATTGCTGGAGTGAAATACAGAGCCTCATCTCACATTATCTTTACTAAGCTGAAGTTATTAAACATCAATCAAATCAGAAATTACCAAATAGCAGAACTATTCTATTGCTTCGAGCATGCTATGCTGCCGATGTCTTATGCTAATTACTTCGCTAGAGCATCGATGACCCACACATATCACACAAGGGGAGCTCATCTATACAGACCCATAAAAACTCGCACGAATCTTAGAGCTTTTAATATTAAAGCACTGGGACCACAGATCTGGAATTCTATTGCACTACATATTCAGACAGCACAAAGTAGGCGACAGTTTAAGATTCTTTTGAAGGAGTTTCTCTTAGCAACATCTTCTAGTGCTGCGACTTAATCTAGTACAGTGAAAAATGTATCGAGGTCTGGTTTGGGGGGGGGGAGTTGGGAGCACCCAGCGCCCGATAGTTAAGACTAATTAAGTATAGTTAAGGGTAAGTAATGCATCTTTATCCTAAGCAACTTCAGTCAATACATATAAGATGTGCAAAACTTTCAGTTTCTCTTCATGTTTTCTTTTAGATTTCTGTCTAAGAACCATCAACATATCTTGTACATGTCATAGCTTGGGTAGCCCCGTCTAGCGGGACTTTGGTCCCTTTGGGGTCGCCCTTTGTCTCTCCTGGCAAATGTAGCTCTGTCTAAAAATAGCAAATAAAAAATCTCTGCCATAGAAATTTAAATGTATCGATACTTATACTGCATCCTATTATTATTACTACTATTACTATTATTATTTACTATTATTATTAGTACTGAGTATTCTATTGAGGATTACTCTGGTCTTGCACAAAGTCTTCTGAGTGCATACGGATGCTCTATAAGTTGAATAATTTTTCTTGTTACCTGTAAATATGTTTTGTTCCTGGTTGTCAGTTGACACAATAAAGTTATTGATTGATTGATTGATTGATTGATATGTGTATATATATACATATATATACATATATATACACATATATATATATATAAAAATTATATATTCATTCTGATGTGCAATACGTGTAAAGAAAGACAACTTGAAGCATTTAGCATATTTTACCATTGTTACCATTTTCACCAAGGTCAAATAAGAAGCGGATTTTTTACCGGTAAAAAAAAATTTCTCATCGCAATTGAAGTCCACGGAAAACGTGAGATTGACAGTGGATGATCTCTAGAGCGATAACCGCAGGCCCTACCTATGCACACTACCTTTTGTATGTGGTTAATATGCCTGTATATATATATATATATATATATATATATATATATATATATATATATATATATATATAGTGAGACATGCTGTTTGTGCTTGTTCGTGGGTGTCTGTCCGTGTGTGGTCGATCACGCGCGAGCTCCAACGACGGTCTATTGATGGGTGAAGCACAAAAAGCACGCGCAGATTAATTAAGCGCGTCAACGAGACGAACGCAGACCCAGTAAGGCGACACACAGACCGGATAGAATGACATTCGTTTCTATGTCTCTCGATGAATACGACAACGAATCGCTTGCCTCTGGATGGGGACAACTGCACCGGGTGCGGTATGCGCCGTTGAAACCAGTTTACGGTTGCGCCGTTGCACTTAGAGTAAAACCTTAAATTTACGCTCGCGGTTACGCCTCTATTTAGGCAGTTTCACTTATAGGTACGTTTGCAGTTACACTGCTAAGCCTACGACTGGTGACTTCCAATTTTCTTTGCACTGTTTTGCTAACTGACGAAATTCCAGTACGTAATGACATTTAACTTTATTTAGGCTCGTACAGAAAGCACCCATGATTAGTTGATCTAGAAGCGGCGCAATATAAATTTTCAATTACAATTCAAAAAGTAATTACAATCATGTCGTTGCACTTAAGGTTAAGTTACGGTTCCGCCGTTAGCCTGACGGTTACGCCGTTAGCCTGGCGGTTACGCAGTAACAGTTGGAGTCATGGGCAGATGGTTTAAATGATGGCCTTCCTACGCGCGTTTACAGGTGCGCATTTGATGGTTTTCGGTGGTTATATGTTGGCTGTGTCTTGTTGTATGACTGCATCCGACTGAACGACAGATCGAGAAGCCTGGAATTGGATTGGCTGAAGTGAAGGACCGGAAGCGATGGCTGTGCTTGACAGTCGACGGGAGGCTGGGAAGGGTGGGCTCAGTGGGTGGCGAGTGTGAGGGTGGGTTGGAGGGTGGATGAAGGACGGAGCGATGGTAAAAAAATACGGAGAAGCCATTGAGAGCTAATTGGAGCAGGAGATCCTACAACAGAAGGAAAAGGGAGGGGGCACGGTCTATGCCCAGAGAAAACACTCTCCATTCTCCAGGATTTTCTATTGTTTTAACCAATTACCAGATGAAATTCTAGATTTTCATTAGCAGACTTCTGTTAAAGCTGCAACATGTAGTGCGTTAGCCTCTGTGTTGAAATGGAAAAGCGTATATATCTACAATTGTCATTGGATTTGAAGATTGGCCAAACATACTTATTTATACGAAACTCGTTCAACTCGTATCACTCTAGTTTTGTCATACATTGAATTTGTTAAGCGCCTTTATCTGATAAGCATCAGTCCAATCAATGGTCCTGAGTAATTTTTTGCGAGAAGGACTTGTTCAAGATTCCTACATGCATACAGTTACCATCCTAAGAGGGCTCAAACCCGCACACTCAGCATTACCATCTAGCGCTCTAACGGTATCGGCTACCGTATCATACAAAGGTTTAGCTTATGCTGGGTTAAGAATGTTTTATTGTTGAATGTTGCACTCTGCAAAGAGAAGACTAAACCACACAACACTAGGCCTATAGTTGGGCGCCTGAACCTTTCACCAAACTTTTTATATTCACCCAGCAAACAAAACCAAAACCACAGTGGAGCGATTAGGAAAAGGAAACCATACAACTGATTGTTAGGCTACTGATTGTTTAAACGGACGGTCACCTGTTGTTTGATCGTCATTAATGCTCACTGTTTTTTCCTGGATAATAGGTTCCGGAACGGAGCAATAAGTTCCGGAACGGAATAATTATGGGCGGACTAAAATCCCGTGAAAAACGGGATTGGGGTTGGGAGGGGTCTCAGTAAACACTGAAAGCAGTTCAAAACACTGAAATTAAATTAAAATAACTAAGTTATTGTTTTTATTTTTAAAATAAATAAATTATTTTTTAGAACCTGAAAAAAGGTGCCAGAACGCCGCTCCGGCGCGTTCCGGCTGAAAAAAGTACTGATAATGCTTAACGGAACATTATGCCTCGTCCGAACAGATTGCAAAAAACGTGTTGTCTACCTAATATATGGCGTGCGGTGCGTTCTACCATCTGCGCAAGGGGCGTCTGTCGGTGAACGTAACCGTGTGCTGCGAGCGCAGCCACCAGCTGACGTTATTTTCCATCCTCAACGCAGGAAGGGTTAAATATAAATTGTTGCCACAGCGTCAACTGTCATCCGTGGATTGGACTCTGCAGATTGGGTCCTACGCTTGTAGGCCTACTCTGTACACGCCAGCAGTCACCACGGGTGACTTTCCAGCTGTTCATTTGCTTAGAGATGATTGTTTGCGCTTGCTGTTTCCGCTGCTTCTCGGATTTTCCTCTTTACTTTCGACCGGAATCAGCTTTGACGTTATCAAGTACACGGATCTCGTTGATTATCGACCACTGACTGGTGTCTTGAACAATGTTACCTGGCGCTATATAAATTTCTCGTATAATTAAGAGATATAGGCTGCCTAACAATTTAAGTTTACGCGAACTGGAACTCCTTCGCAACTGTAAACAGCTAAATGTTAGGCTATAAACCGCTTATAGGTTCCACGAAAGGGGATACAGCTTCGTTTGTTTCTCGATTCTTTGACTCTCGATCACCTTAGAGTTTGAGTAGAAGCTAGGTCGAACAGATGAACTGTAACATAAGATGGAAATCTCTGCGGTCTGTAAGAAGCTAACCAATGATTTCAATCGGTAACCATGTGGGTTGGAATCCTAGAACTGCTACCAGTGAACGACGGTGTATTAGACGACTCGATGGCGCATTGCGTTTCGGTTGCCAAGTGATGGACGGCTTTCAATTTAAACGGCACGATCAAAGCAGTAAACAAAATAATGAGAATCTTCTCATGTCACACTCGCTTTTCAGCAGACCGATGAATGAAACCTGATTGATCGACTGGATCTCAGATGCCGCATTTAGCGACCACACAGTCAGACTCAGCGTACAATGACTTCCGTTTCCAACTCATCTTCTCATTACCCTGATCTAAAGCAGATACTATATTTAGGTGACTATACATTTCTGTAGCGTCACTCGCTATTGATTCCATCAAAATAATACGTTCGTAGGCTATATGACGTAAATCTCCCAACGTTTCAGGCTATGGTTGTTGGAAGGATCGTAAAATCTCCAGCGGATCCTGGATTGATGTTTCAGACTCCCAATAATATAAGACTTAAAAACCTATTGAAATCTTGATGCTAAAGATTGGCCTGTATGCTTTTAAAGGTAATTATTTCCGCTCAATCGGAATCACTGATATGCTTCATCCTGAAGTGGGATGTCTGACTTTAAAATGTATTGAAGCCTTGATGTTAAACTAAAGATTGGTTTGTAATTGTATGCTTTTAAAGGTAATTATTTCCGCTTCATCCAAATCACTGATATCCTTCAACATGAAGTGGGGTGCGTGACGTTTTACCTAGTCCAGCTCTCAACGCTCTGAGAGCATATCCGTTAACAGTATTCTATTAAAAATTGACATTAAACGCGTAATTTATTTTTCTACATGTATCCATGTGGTGAGGGTATCGAAGTGACTCCTGAAACCTCCTTTAAACCAGACGGTTTTGTTCTATACCCTCAAGATCTGTCGAACTAACGGTTGGTACAGACCAATTGTCAAAGTTATTGGGACACAAAGGAAATCTCTCCTAATTCGTGAGTGCCTCTCTCTTGTCTCTCTGGAAACTGGACTCTGACCTCCAATGAACATCGATCTCTAGACAACCCCTCTGATACGACGCAGCGCTCGTGAATAAGCTGGTGCTTTGCGCTTAGCTTGATATGTTCCTTCCATGTTAGATGCTGGTCGACATATAACCTAGTGGACTCTACTTGAGTAATGGGTGCCCCGTTAATTTTCAGTGTTTGCTCTATTGGGTTAATTTTCCTATGCGATTTAAATAGGATAAAGTTGGTCTTATCCAAGTTAAGTGTAAGTCTGATTGCGAAAAACCAGTTGCTAACATGCGCCAATTCAGTGCTAACGGTTTCCATAAGAGTTTGCCATGATCTGCGGGAGTAGAAAATGTTGGCATCGTCTGCAAATAGAATGAAGAACAGAGTGGAGGAAACATTTGCTAAGTCATTGATATATAACAAAAACAGGAGGGGTCCGAGGTTCGAGCCTTGGGGGACTCCATAGCTAATGTACCCGATCTCCGACAACGCTCCATTACACATGACTCTTTATGTACGGTTCTCAAAGTAACTATAGAACCACTTTTGTTATGTTATGGCATCGTTTAGAAGAGCGTAGATGTATGTAGTACCTTCTATAGTCAGTGGAGATAAAAAAAAACCTGACATAACAGGCTAAGAGGTTTGTTCAGATCAATGAACTCAAACAAAATTCGTAATGGAGTTTATCTAATCGAAACCTTTGCGGCATATAAGACGGAAATGTATAACCATTAAGGTCCTATCCGGTTTAGTTACACAGCTGATTCAATCTGATAATTATTTGTCTGACTCTATCAGCAAAGCATCGTCTTCATCGGCAGTGCGCATCCATTAGTCCAGGAGAAACAAACATCGATCGAATGACATTAAAAATACATCTTTACTAGATGCAGTTTGCTCGGAAACGAGGAACAGATGAATACCTAACCGTGCACCAGGGACGAGGTGTTTACGAACATGCCATCGCGCGGCGATACAGTAGCGCCGCAAAAATGCATGAAACGTTAAACGCGTAGAATGTTGGCGCGTGTACTTAGTGTCTTTTAGCAAATCGCTTTTATAATGGAAGTAAATAATTAAAAACGTCTCAATCAATCGTTTATTTTGTCATTGAAATATATGGGCCTAGCAACAGAGGCACAGCTGGGGTGTGCAGAGGGGGGAGGCATGTGTACCCGGGCGCCAAAGGAAGGGTGCGCCAAAATGAGGGTTAAAATGAGTAATTTTACTCTTAATTTTGATGCAGTTTTAACTAATTTACCCAAATAAATTTATTAGATTTAATTTTGGCGTCCTCAAAATAGCCAGTTATATCCTCATTACTTACAAACCAGTTGTCAGATATGATGTTGGGGCGCCAATGAGCACTAAGGGCAGCGTTTAAAGTGGGTGGGAACGGCATGCCATTCGTCAGTCCCTTCCGCTGCATGCGATCGTGACCTTGGTTCGTGCTCTGATCTGCACTAGGATTGACTACGGGAACGCTGTCTATGTTGACCTGTCTTCTACTAATGCATCTAAGCTTCAATTCATACTTAATGTTGCTGTCCGCCTCATAGGGGGCATCATGAAGTTTGCCCATATCTCTTCCTACATCCGAGGCTCCTTCACTGGCTTCCCATTCACCAACGCATCCAATTTAAGGTCCTTTCCCTCATGCGTAACTGTCTTGTTGGCTCAGCTCCGCTGTAGGCCTATCTCAGGGCTTACAGCACCCCAGTTTCCAGTTTGTGTGGTCGGAAATCTCTCCGGTCATCTGCCCGTGGCCACTTGTTAGTTCCTTGGATGCACACTGCTACGGCCCAGTCTCATAGTTTTGCGATTGTGGGCCCTTCCAGCTGGAACCGCTTGCCTCAGGCCCTTAGGCTTGACCTCCTCTCTCCTGTCCATTTCCGCAAGCGCCTGAAAACATTTCTCTTTGTCAGTGAAGACACACTGACCCGGGTCGGGAGCGCCTCTGATTATGAGTGGCGTTAAATAAATTCTCGATTACAATTACAATTTAAAAAATTACAATTACCCCGTTGCCTAGCAATGATGAGACAGGTGCCCATGCACGGCTCGTGCGAAAACCATATATTGCGTGAATCAATGTTAACATAACAAGAAAAAATGAAGTAGGCTAAGGCATCGACACCTTCATAACAATACGTTTCAGTCTGCCTGCTGCTGCGGTTCGCCTGCGTCAGGTTTCACAAGTTTTGACGTGTAATTTGCCTGTTTGTGTAATTGGTATCGTATGGCCGTTAGCGCTCATTCTATAGCTTCTGCAGTATATAGGCCTATTTCAAAACAAGTCTAATAGATTATAGAGATGTAGCTTACAGCCAAATCTCTGATCGACTCTCATGTGAAGTCACGATACAGTTAATGGAATTTAGGTGCAATAGCTCAACTTCGCTATGAACCATGTAGGCCACTGGCATCTCAGGAGAGAACACGTCGCAAACAACTTTGAGGCCGCAAAATGGACTGGAAAGTCGTGATTTTATCAGGCTGTCTTGTCCTGGAAGTTAGATCAAAGACCTTAACTTTAAGCTTAATGTAAGGAAATGCATTTTACGTACTGCACACAAAAAGTTTGCCTTTGATCCATGGCCGGAAAACAGAGTTCAATCTTAGGATGCCATCTGGGAACAAATTAATTCCGGGCTAAACGATTTGCTTTGATTCGTGCGTCTCAGTTCAACGGACTAATGGACTAATGGGCTTATGCATGCTTAAGTCAAGCATCCCACCGGAAATGTAGATTGCGAACGAACGAGATGAGACGCTTCTAGACCTAAGATCAATAACGAACATACTATTAGGATTAATTAGCTAATTAACCGAAAAGACGTCAGTACTGCCCATTCATTTTTACTGCAATTTTATGACCGATATGCAGCCCATATATAGAAACACATAGTTACCTCGAAGATACAATTAATATTATTTCTCTAAGACACGACCGATTTGCAACCAATGGTGCAATATCAGGATTGGTTTGCAACCAATATGTAATGCTATGACTGTCCTGGCTTGCACCCAATAGTGCAATGCTATGACTGGTTTGCAACAGTCTTGTTGTCCTCGAGACCAAAGTCTTGGTCTCGAGTGCACTCGATTTCGTTTTTAAAAGTCTTGTTCTTGGTTTGGCCTTGAGACCAACAGTCTTGGTCTTGGTCTTGAGGTTAAAAGTCTTGGTCTTGGTCTTACAAGACCAGGACCAAGACTTTTGTCAATAAGAACAGTCATTTAACAAAACGCAAGATTTAAAAAATTTATCCCATAATTATTACTAATACAATTGCTATAGTATTTACACGTTGTGAAGCAGGCTTTACTGTTGTTTTGGACAATTATTTTGACTGCCGGTTATTTACCATGCAACGATTCGAAACAGACTCACTTTTTATACACTTACATCCGGTGCTTGAAGAGCTGCTGTGTGTGCCAGCAATTTCAGCACCTGTAGAACGTAGGCCTATAATTTGTTCACATGGCAGAATTTTTATGAGGCCCCACAAGACACGTCTTGGTCAGAAAATTCCGAGCGAATTGGTTTTTATAAAATGCAGCAGACATTAGAAATAACATATCGCATGAAGGACTTTTGCCTTGCTATTAAATAATTAAAAGGTATATATGTTTTCAAGTTTTGTGAGACCTTCTGTTGTAATTTTTTAACAAAAGGCCTCCAAGCTTTATATAGCTTATGGCCTCATCAAGTCTGCGCCCATGCAGTCAAAACAAAGAAAAATATTAATAAGCACCTCATCGCTTTTACTCTTGTTACACAGATGACATTCTAAACCCTGTCTGCAGAAAACTAACGCAGATGAAAGCACGAACTAATCGCGCTGAAGTTAAGGCATACAATGAACAGTGTGAACAGTTTTTGTCTTTTTTATATCGAAATTAATTGTCCAGCTGCATAAGACATGTCTGAATAAGTGTAGCGGTGGATAGCAGATGTGATGACACCTCGACACCATAAATAATTACCCGATGCGTCTGTAGGGCATATAGGTATACAAGTGCAATATTTTTTGAGCAAAAAAAACAGTAACTCATGCAAATTTAAGTAAGTAAGTAAGTAAATAGGTAAGTAAGTAATTTATCACCTTTATGTAATGCACACAGATATACTGACGAAGGAACGAACGTATGGGCTGACTGACTGGCTGGCTGGCTGGCTGGCTGGCTGACTGACTGACTGACTGACTGACTGACTGACTGACTGACTGACTGACTGACTGACTGACTGACTGACTGACTGACTGACTGACTGACTGACTGACTGACTGACTGACTGACTGACTGACTGACTGACTGACTGACTGACTGACTGACTGACTGACTGACTGACTGACTGACTGACTGTAACACTGGCTGGTTGGTTGACAGCTGGTTAGTTGACAAAATATCTCTTTCGCTCTGTCTCTGTCTCTCTGGCTCTCTCTGTCTCTGTCTCTCTGTCTCTCTGTCTCTCTCTGCTTGTCTCTGTCTGTCTCTGTTTCTCTGTCTCTCTCTATCTCTCTGTCTGTATCTGCCTCTCTGTCTCTGTTTCTCTGTCTCTGTCTCTGTCTGTCTGTCTCTGTCTCTGTCTGTCTCTGTTTCTCTGTCTCTCTCTATCTCTCTGTCTCTATCTGCCTCTTTGTCTCTGTTTCTCTGTCTCTGTCTCTGTCTGTCTGTCTCTGTCTGTCTCTGCCTCGTTCTCCCAAAAAGCTGTGTCGTTTCACATCGTTCTCGATTATTGTTGTTCAAGTGATCTTCGTCTGCGCGTAGCATCTCCAAGTTCTTGTGGTCACTCAACGGTCTGTGGCTGGGAATAGGCTGCCAATTCGTTCACAAGTCACTCGCTAGGTGGATACACGTCCTCAACTGTGAAGTTATAAAAGTGACGATTTCACTAGCTCTGTCAGAGTCATCGTGAATTATGCTCAATAGTCCGCATTTTGAAGTACAGGAACATTATTCGAAAGTAAATTTTAGTTAATGCGATAAATTGGCATTAATTTCAACTACATTGTGATCGTTTTGTCATATTTTAGAGTTTAGACTATCATTATCATTTTTATCAAACCATAAATCCAATTAATGTACATAGGGCCCGCCTAAAAGCATACTCCTGCTTCGTGGGCTGACATATCCGGATGAGTATAAAATCAGGAGAGCTCCCACAAGGGGTGTCTGCACAAAAACTCTATACAGTCATGTGTATTTGAAAGATACGTCGACGATAGGTTTTTCTGTTCTCGGTCCCCTGTTGTTCATTCTTTACACATCCCACTCAACATACTCAGTTCCTCAGCCTCTGTCGATGATCACCTCTATGCAGATGATACACAACTCTTCATGTCTTTCTGCCCTCACTCCCTTCTAGATGCCTATATGTACTACCACTAGGCCCTACCCAGATATCAGCCTGGTTATGGTTACGTTTGTCTTAACAAGCGAAGAGAATATGTAGATAAATTGCTATGATTGTCTTCAAACAAAAGGAATCGTAGAAACATAGTTACGATTGTTTTCACACAAAGAGAATAGGTAGATTTTTGGTTCGATTGTCTTCAAACAAAGAGAATACGTAAATATGGTTACGATTGTCTACAAACAGAGAGAATAGGCTCCACGTAGATAATTATGGTTACGATTGCTTTCAAAAAGAAGAACACGTAGCTATGGCTACGATTATCTTCAAACAGAAGAATACGTAGGTATGGTTACTATTTACTTAAGTCAAATAGGGATACGTAGCTATGGCTAAGATTATCTTCATACAGAAGAATACGTAGGTATGGTTACTATTCACTTAAAGCAAATTAAGAGGGATACGTAGCTATGGCTACGATTATCTTCAAACAGAAGAATGTGTAGATATGGTTACCCTATTGCAGCTATTCATCCAACTTCTATCTTTCTCTGTCTTGGTCTCCAGTCTCCTCCACTCTCAAATTCTGCAACCGCTCCTTAGCCCATGCTGCTCCAGCTCTTTGAAACGAACTCCCAAAGGTCTCTACCAATTTGCTCATCCTCTTACATCGCCTGTTAATTTCGCCTCTCCTCCGTTGCTCTTTCTACAGCTTTCCAATCACGGTTGAAAACCTAACTCTTTAAGCTATCCTATCCTGATTCTGCTCCCGATATACCACACGGCCATCATCATTAACGATTTTGAAAGTAGCACCATGCTGTCTCCTTGGCTTCACCCAGGGCTGTAGTGGCAAAATTAGAGGTGAGTACACGCTACCGGTTAGCCAAAAAAGTAACCTAGTTCAAAAGTGTCCCACACCTGTCAAACAAAATCGCCGCCCATGAGTGTGTTCCTGCTACAACCGGTAGGGACCCTACAAACCGCTTAGAGCTATGTAAGTTTTAAAGTTGTTTTGCAACTCGCTAGGTGAAGCAAACAGAAATAATTAAATTTAGAGCTGAACTTTTTAAGTTATAGTCTACACTCTACAGTATTAAAAATATGTCAAAGTACGTTCTGGAGGTGAGTACACGCTGTCCAGAGTGAGTATACGAAAAAAAATTGTGAGATGAGCAACTGAGCATACGGTATCTAGAGGTAAGCGCACGCTGTATACCCGCGTATACACTCGTTTACTGCCCTGCTTTACATTTTCCTTAACCACAAGACTTCATTACAGGCTACACGGTTTGATAACGAACTGGTCAATACAAATGTAAAGAAGGTTGAAGAAATTAAGAATGACTTTGACAACGTAGTGTCAGTTGAACTTCATGTAAAGGTAATTGAAGTCTGATAAAGACTCAAAAACCGAGTTTTCCTCGTCTTAATTGTAATCTGATTGAACGTGACAGTCGTGACTTAATTAAGGCCAGAATCGTAGCGTTATCGTAATCGTAATCTCATAATCGCAATCTCGCTTCTTCTACAGCGCTGCTTAAAGATTAAGCTCAGGGTCCGAGCTTATTCACTATCTCTGCGTTGTGTCCAGATATATAAAATTATTCCTAATGATTGCAGTAACAACTTGGTCAGTGGTCATTTACAATGTACATTAAATGACCGACCAGTTGTGGGCAGAATGGCCAGTCAAAGTATCTTTTATAATTTGGACTTTCGGTGATCTGGATCGATATCCAGATTGGACCAGACGGTTTCCTTTCCGCTGTCTCTTTCAAGGACTGCCTTTTTGAAGCCGACGTCTTTGGCTCTCTTCTGGAAGGCGATTCCCTCGGGTGTGTGCCGCGACATCCCGTCGAAGACCGTCGCCAGGCGCTGGGTGGAGCTGAGGCCGAGCTGTTCGACGGCCTGGTTGATGACCTGCTTCTGGAAGAACAGCTGGTTGGTCGGAACGTTGATCATTCGGGAGACAAGTTCATCCACGGTTCGATCAAGGTCCGCGTCTGGAACAGACTCACTGATCAGTCCTATCGATGCTGCCTCCTTTCCAGATAGGATCTGTCCGGTGAAGAGGATTCGCTTGGCTCGCTCGGCTCCCACTCGGTAGACCCACATGGCCGTCGTGGGACAGCCCCACACGCGGGAAGGTGGGTAGCCGATGCGGGCATCCTCTGAGGCCACCACTATGTCGCAGCACAGCGCCATGTCGCTTCCGCCTCCTATGGCCACTCCTCGAATCTTGCAGACGACTGGTTTGTGGCTGTTCCAGAGGGACATCCAGCACCGGTTGCAGCGAGACATTATCTTGAAGTCCTGGTACGGATCCCACGGCATCTTCTGACTGTAAGCCTCACTTCCACGATCCGCCTCAGCATACTGCTTCAGATCGTAACCGGAACAGAAGACTTTGTTTCCATACAGGAGAATTACCTGATTAACAGTCGAGATCACTGATAATTATATATAATTTACCAACAAAAGATGTAAAAAATACTACGGAATACTATAACTAGAGTTTAGCCTATAGCTATATATTCGCCTTATATTTGCGCCTCTGTGTAGGTCTCTTGAAGAGGCGTTATATAAATATCCAGATTGAATATATAATTATATGTATACATTTAGGGACATATATATATATATATATATATATATATATATATATATATATATATATATATATATATATATATATATATATATGAAAGTTTATTAAGATTTAGATAAAGTTAAGAAAACTTAAGATTTCGGCTTAATTACTGTGGATATCGATTCTTGGTGACAAATATGCTACGCGACATTACTATCATTGCACAATCTTATATCCCTGCTTATATTTATTTTCATCAACCAATGTAAGCTGGCATCTCTGGCGCGGCCTTTGTGTGGCGCTGAAAAAGTTACCACATTTACATTACATCACACTGTCGTCATGGTGATGATGATCTGTACGTTACCTTGACGACGTCGTCGAGGTTGGCGGCTTCGACGGCGCGTTCCAGTTCGAAGGGCATGTAGGCATCGATTGCATTGAATCTATGAGGTCGATTCAACATTATATGAGCCACACGACCCTCGACCTTGTACTGAATACTCTCGTACGCCATACTTCCTCCACTACCACCGTCCGGCCCGCTCTTCGAATCCTCGTTCTTGGCGCAGGTGGTAAAGATCAGACGCCTAGTGACACTGGTAAAAGGTTGATTCGCCAAACTCCGGGCCAGTCTTGCCAGGAGCATTTTTCACGCAGACCAGGCAAAGTCTGATGAACGTATCTGAAGGCCTACAGGTCTAGATATTGGCCCCTTTAGTCGAGTGACCTACTTAGGGCTTTGCGTATAAGCCACGCCTCTGTTAGCCTGCTCTATAAATACGTAGGGCGGCTGTTCGCGCATGCGCACCGGAAACTGCTCTAATGGAAAATGACGTTTATATATATAACCTGATCTGGCGATGTCTCCTCAACTCAGTCATAGCAAGCATGTTTAGCCCATGCATTTCTGTTATGTAAATATATGTATATATATGTTTATACATGAATATATGTATATATAAGCATATATATAACCGAAATGCACGGGCTAAACATGCTTGCTATGACTGAGTTATGAGAAAGAAGACTTCGCCAGATGTCGTTTGCAACGTAATGAGGTCCTGCAAGTAAGAACATCCAGTTCAACCGCTGGTGCTTATAAATATTCTTAAAATTATTAAATATCTATGTTCTTGGTCAAAAAGCCTCGAAACAAGTCTTAATTGGTATGATGCAATCTATATTTTGCGTTTCGAACTCTAAAAATTAAGGTGGTCAAAAGTTTTAATTTTAATGTACTTACTATACTGTCGTACACACATAATATGACAGAATAAAACTACAATTCTAACTGCCAAGCTGATAGCAGACAGCTATTTCAGACCAAGTGATTTCTTTAAGGAATTGCCCAACTCAATTAGTTAATTTTGTTGCTATTGTCGGATGATAGTTCAGCAGAGCGTGACCGATTACGGATGCGGAAGTCATTGATCCATCAACTGACACGCGTCGATGAGCTATAAATAGCTCCTTCGATGATCCACCTAAATGTCGCTATTAATATCGAACACCAGACTCTCGATAAATGCAATGATCTCAAATGTAACCATGGCAACGGGATAAATATAGACTAAGCCTAACTGTTGGTATATGTACGAATTTGCCGGAAATAAAATACTTAGGCTATTATCAGAGTCTATAAAAGTATACTGGCAAAATCTACTATTTGTGCGCTAACAGTAGACAGTGTGTAAGGCATCCTAGAAGTATAGCTTGGCATACCGACGATGCTATATAAATTGTCGTAATTACAATAACAATTACAAAATAACTAGATTATACATTATGAATTAAAGCTTATTATTTTTTTTATTACGTAGGCTAATGTATTGTATCCTAAATATGTCCTAGATTCAGTGAGATATTCTTGAAACATGTTAAGTTCTATCTATGGAATCTTGTGGCTAGGGCGCGTGACACCCGTTCTTCCCTCTGTCCACAATGGATGATAACGGAATGAGATGGCAGATGCTGTCAATCTCATCGATTGGCCACGCCCCCCAAAGGCATCGCTTCCGGTTGTAGGTTGGCGCCGTTGAGGGAATTGGGACACAGACGATTCTGCTGACAGCGGAACATCTTTCGTTCTAAGAAACCAAAAGTTACACGCCTTTCTTCAAGTCTCCAATCGACCACAGATTGACGACGTTGAAGAGCAAACAGTTCGTGTCTTATTACTTAGAAAAATAAACTGCTGATCGGATAACACCTGAAGATTAGGAAGCGAATGACTGAGATCGAAATAACTGAACTCTTTCTAATTTTTATTCATTAAGCTTAGGTCGGACTGAATCGAAATCTAGTTCTTTTAATAATAACTGATCACATAGTGGATAAATCGGTGGTCATAAAAGTGACTTAACTTTAGTCAAAAACGCATTAAGCTTGCATTTGGAACTATAATTTAACATTAAGACAAGAACTGGAATTTTATACCTCGCTAAAGATAACAATCAATTATAGGATGCATAGCATTAAGTCTTTTAGCATAGAATACCTGTTATCCATCGTTCCACCTAAGAATGAAGGCGTCAATACGACCCTGGATGCAAAGATATTGAAGGGTTCAAGAACCTCTGGCGTAGAGCTGACTTCAAAACCGTCGAAGAGAACCGATGAATTTGGTTTCTTACACCAGTTCGACTTCTCCGAAAGCGGTTCGTCTACATCTCACGCTGATGCATGTGATTCACCTTTCTTCCCGGATGTCTTTGTGCCTTCTTCTTCTTCTTCTTCTTCCGTTCTGGGCTCACTGCCTGGAATTGAGAAGCACGAAGGGTTCGGCTGGAGAGAAACAGACCTTGGGGCAGCCGTAGCATCGAGAAAAGATCAACTAACTGGAACTTCAGGATACGAGAAAGCAACAATTGACGGCGATACGGAACAGGGTTTCAGAACGATAACTGACGTTATTAGTGATGCCATGGAATCCAGTTTTCCGGGTCAATGCGGTGTTCATCATCGCCAGTATCTACCTTGGCACTCAGGCGAGCAGTTGTCTAAGCCAGGTCAATCCATTTCTCTGAACCCGCCTCGAAAGCATGATTTCATCAGCCTCACGTCTTCTCACATCTGTGACGCACCAACAGGTGTTACCTCTTCGGTTGATTACGGGAACGCACTGAGGACTGTCCGAGCATCATCACAGACACCATCCTCAGCAGCCGTTGTTCCTTCCATTCAGAGGATGCACCTGGAGTGGATGACTCAAAATGGAACGTATGCGACACACGCAGATTCAAACGGTATCCCATTTAATCCACGGATTTTCTACAGAATTGCTCTTTTTCATGTTTGCCTCGTAGTTCGATATATTCGTCACAAAGCAAAATTAATTTTGCCGATTTTAATATTTAGTAATCATCGCTTAACAATCATAATAGGCAGACGAGCAAAATATTATGCACTCTCTCGCAGATGTCCTGTGGAATACAGAGAAACCAGTTCAGCCATTCAAGTAGATTATATATGAGACTACACAGTTGGCCGAGTCATCGCTCACATAGTTCTAATCAAGAATGCCAGAGCGGTGCAGTATGTAAGGTAAGGACAAACAGTAAGGCAAGGCAAGGACAAGGACAGGACTAATACGGACAATGACAGGACGAGTACAGAATGACGCTAGGTGGCCGGATAAGTATATTCTTAGGCTGTGCGACAGCCACCTGTTTCATGCGAACGTCGAGCTCCCACCTAGACTCTATAGATATCTTCAGATTAGATAAGGCAGGCGATGATCTGAATAGACAATATACAGCAAAACAGATATACATACAGACCGATTTCTTCAGGCAGGAAATATGAAAAGACTACATGTTATCATTTGAAGTATGGTATGGTATCTGAGAATTTATAAAGCGCCTCTCACAGTGCGAACTATTCAGCGTGTGAGCCCCACGGAAACAGAAAAGACTTTACACGATGAACAATAGAGAGAGAGAACCTAGTAAGTAGGGTCCCACGCAGTACCAAGAGAAGCGAGTTACAAAGGGATGGGCCCACGAAGTATGGTCACCAGACATTGCAGACAGACAGACACACAGACAGAGGGACATACGCAGAGACAGAAGCAGACAGACAGAAACACAGACACACACAGATATGCAACACTTCTGAGCAGATAGCAAACTAAAGGAAGTGGCGTGCAATCAGAGCGGCTTAGTCGAAAGCCGCTTTGATTTCACGCCACCTGGCGGACGATTTACTCAGACAGCGTGGGCCCTACTCCGCAAACTGTCCGAGGCTTGACCTAAAAGGTCAGGTCATGGCTCAGGCGATAGCCCCATATAACCGGGTGGCAGCGGTAAGGGTATGAAGGATTGAAGGGTATTGTATTTCGTCTATCTTGCAGCTTCCATTAATGACCGTTGGTCTAATTAATTAATTAATAATCAGTTGCTTGTATTTTCATCGTCTTCATCTTCACCTAATGGAGCTGACCGATAATCCCGAAGGATTGACACGTGTCAGCGGGACTATGTCACTCCGTCAATCATGCGGCCGCGCCAGTCATTAAACCGAGCCACACATCGCTTCCATCGAAAGACAATTCTTCAAACATGAAAGCGATTGTAGATGATCATCAGTTAATGAGTGAAGGACAACTAATGAGTGTAGATGAAGATGAAATAGTAATTGTAGATGACGACCAATAAATGATTGTAGATGACGATCAATTAATGAGTGTAGATGACGACCAAGTAATGAGTGTAGATGACGATCAATTAATGAGTGTAGATGACGATCAATTGATGAGAGTATAGATGACGATCAATTAATGAGTGTAGATGACGATCAATTAATGAGTGTAGATGACGATCAATTAATGAGAGTATAGATGACGATCAATTAATGAGTGCAGATGACGATCAATTAATGAGTGTAGATGACGATCAATTAATGAGAGCATAGATGACGATCAATTAATGAGTGTAGATGACGATCAATTAATGAGTGTAGATGACGATCAATTTATAAGTGTAGATGACGACAAATGAATGTAGATGGCATTGCCTAAATGCTGACGATAATAAATTACTAATAAAACCGTTTTAAAGTTGATTATCAGTTCTGAATACAGACGAGATCAAAGTTGGTGCCAGGTCGAATCGTAACACGAATTACCTTACTTCAGTCAATTCAGTCAACCAGAGCATATATATTTCGTCCATAAAGTCATTTACTGCAATTATACCTAATTATACTACCCTAAACGATTCCTAGAATTCCGTTATTCGTTGATTCAGAGCAGGCCATTCATGAAGTGTTCTAACCCCCGTTTATCCGCTACACGTATACTTCACCGTGGAGTTGTGTTCTATTCTTCATGCAATTTCCTGTCTCTGGTTTATTTCATGTCGCCTCATTAAATCTTATCCTGTAATAACTATGTATCTTATGTAAATGAAGATGTTCTTTCAGTTTCCAATTCGCAGATGCTGGGGAAATCCCGACGACCAAGAACGGCCTTTACGAGTCGTCAGTTGGTTGAGCTGGAGAGACAGTTTCGATTGAACAGATATCTATCGCGACCAAAGCGCTTCGAAGTTGCCACCACACTCTACCTGACCGAAACACAGGTGAGCTGAGGTTATAATGGACTGCTTAGTGCTTACGATTCATGAAGTTTTCTAACCAAGTGAGTGTGTCAATCGAGGGTTCACGAGAACATCTCGATAGATTCTTCTCCGTTTCTCTGTCTGTCACTCTGTGTGTGTTACTCTCTCTCTTTGTCTCTCTGAATCTGTCTGTCTGTCTGTTTGTCTGTCACTCTCTCTCTCAACGACATGCCGTATTTATTAAAAGGTGAGCTCAAGCATATATCACTGTCCGTCTGTTTCTCTAATCCTGCCAGCGTCTCTCCTCTTGCCGTGTCTGCTTTATTCATTCATTCATTCATTCATTCATTCATTCAGTCAGTCAGTCAGTCAGTCAGTCAATCAGTCAGTCGGTCGGTCGGTCTAACTGTCATCCTGTCTTGTCTCCCTGACGCTGTTTCACTCTTGCGGTAAATCTGATTTCTGTCCCTCTGTGCATCCTTTGCTGTTACTGTCCTTTCAAACAAACTGTTCATCGTCTTGGTCGCATAGTTGATAACAGCTATTATCATCACCCCTCATACGACACACACACACACACACACACACACACACACACACACACACACACACACACACACACACACACACACACACACACACACACACACACACACACACACACACACACACACACACGCACACGCACACGCACACGCACACGCACACGCACACGCACACGCACACGCACACGCACACGCACACGCACACGCACACGCACACGCACACGCACACGCACACACACACACACACATATCTGTGTGCGTCGCGTGTCGCTCTCTCTTTGTGGTCCAAAGACTGATTAGTTTCTCGAATTACTTTCACCCTTTCGCCCCTCGTTGTCATTCTTCTCGTCATCCCGATAAACACCCCATCTCCTCCTCTTTTTCCTTCTCCTCTTCCGCTTCCTCTTCATCCTCACCATTTCTTATTCTGCTCCTCCTCATATTCCCAATCCTACATTTCCATCTCATGCTCTCTCCTCTTTCCTTATCCATCGACCCCACTCGGCGTGATCACCGGGAGCGGAAGATTTATTCGCGGGCGGGGCTCGGGGGCCCGTCCCCTTCAGCGACCGGGCCGAGCAATCAGTAACAGCAAACTATTAGGATGAATTAATTATACGCATGAAATTCACGCCAAACGCTGCTTCTCGACACACAACATCGATCGAGCGATCAGAATGAAAAGGCAAAAGACGCCTTTCAACTGTATATCCACTGAGAGATATATCACTCTCGCTTGTATAACAGTTTATGTATAATATCGTTTAGTACGATATATATATATATATATATATATATATATATATATCGTACGTGCATATATATATACACTATAAATATTTATTGTACAACGCTGAATGTCTGAATATTTGTAATACTGTATACATGCATTGCCTCTTCTTAAGTAGGCATATAGGCTGAAATATGTGTCGAAGATGATGATGCCCCATCAGTCATCTGGTCATCCGCAAATTCATTCGATCATCTATCACTTTGTGTTCGACTGATCGACGAAGTCTAATCTTCTGTAAGCACTCAAAGGAAAGACGCCCTCTGACGACGAGGTAGGAGGCGAATGAATGACAAAGGGAACGACGTCGCATCTGATCAGACAAATTGCCAACCCACAGCACATAGCGTCAATTGAGACATCGATTTAGATATTGAGGGATATCTCAACCTAATGTATCAATTTATGCATTAAATAAGTAAGTAAATAAATGAGTAAGCAAGTGGGTAATTAGGTAAGTAGGTATGTAAATAAGTAAGTAAGTAAAGAAATCCAAATTAGCTAGAGACAAGCGCCCACACTTTACAACAGCAACTCATACAATGGTGAAAGGTAGCACAATGTCAGTAAGAAAAAATCGAGGCAATATTATAAAAAGTTTAAAAAGTCTAAATATATAGTTAACGAAGCACAAAACTTTACATGGGACCTTTGGGATAAGACTGGGATTAGAACTAACAGCTTATGTTACGGAGCAGTCATTAAAATTAGCATTATCACAATTTTTATATTCGTACAGTGAGCGAACGTTGAAGGATTTTTTATTCAGTAGTGTATGAAAGTGCGGTAATTCAAAACTATGTCCCCGTTTCAGTAACTACAACTGCGCTGTATTCAAAATATTCTTAAGTATCGATTTAGATATTCCACTATAGTTCATTCTTAAGTGTCGGTAAGTGACTTACCGACAATTAAGACGACAACGTTGGACTTACCGTAAGTCCACCGTTGTCGTCTTCAAGTGGTACCAGTCCTAAGCCTGGATGAAAGAGGGGGACAATGCTAATCACCCTCGTTATGCCACAGCGTCGTTAATTTAACTGATTGTGATATTACATTTGTGTTAAGCTGCAACTTAAGCATTTAGTTAAGTTTTGTTTTCCTTGTTTCTTTTTCTGTTGTTAGTTCCATGATCTTCCTGTAACCTATTTTAATTAGGTCACCTATATACAGGACTACGACTAAGTTCTATGTTAGCAAGGCGTTAACCGAGCTGCTTAACTAATAATACGAAAATAAAAAGTATTTGTAAATAGATGTCCTGCTAGCGGGATTTTATCCCTTCTGACCTTCCTTTTACTTCCCTATACCGAATATTTGTCAAACTTATGACATTCTTTGCTTGCTCCTTTTTTGTATATACATATCTTACAATTGTGACATGATTTTAAGGTTAAAATCTGGTTCCAAAATCGTCGGATGAAATGGAAACGCGGAAGAAAAGCTTTGGTGGAAGCGAAGAAGAAAACCAGGTCGAAATCGGAGCCAAAGCATTCAGTCCACGACGATGCAACCACCTACTCTGAAGTCAAACGCACATCGCCCTCCAGCGAGAGACAATTGCATCAACAACAAAGCCATAGATAGCCCTCTGGCGAATGGACCACTAACAATTGCTTATGCCAGTGTAAGCGCTTGACGTTCCCATGCAAAAACGAACTGATGGAACAGCCAACCATTATCCTCAGGTGAAAGCTATGGTTGCATTTAATGACAGTGTTGCAGTTAACTGTTTCGTCAAGTCATTTTTGCTTAATTAAGAGTCTATGGAATGGCTGACTTACAAGATAAATAACCTGAAAACTTTTATAGCGCCACTCTACGTAGGCCCTTCTTTCTTTCTTTATGGCTTTGGCGATGCCCCAGCACGCAATAGCCGCTCTATCAATGTTCAAAACATCGGACGATGGTCGATGCTAAGAAAACTATTAGGTGGAAGCCAAATTCCAAAGTTACCCAGTGTCATCGTTATAACACCCAATAATAAAGGGAAACTGAGACCCAGAGGAGACACAGCTCCCAAATTTGGTGTCTCCCAGACATCAATATCTCCCACTGTCCATAGGCCGTATACTTTCTTCCAACTCCTTCCTCTGTAGCCTACCTTTACATTCTGCATGGCGCATCGTAATCGTTTGCAAGGGCGCATCCAGAGGGAAAACATGTCACGGTCCCATGGGATTGAGTTGCCCCTCAAACATGGTTAAGCATGTGTTGCCAGAAGAATATTCACATTGAAAAGGATTGCGATAATACTGTATTGTGTAAACTGTGGCCCATATATGTCAACTTCAGGAACTGCCAGTAAAACTTTCCACCGCGCTAACAAAGCGAAGTTAATAGAGCCAGTGTGCTTATGTCTCTGCGCAGTTAAACGAGGCCTTTGTATACTGAAAGACGTGTAGTAGGCCTAAATTAGAGGACTACCTGACCTCACTTCACCTCACCATCACAGCCTGTAAACTGTACAGGCTGCAACGTTGCTACTGCCGTTTTCTGATGGTGCCAGTCCGAAGCCTTGATAAAGGAGGAGGGCGACGCTAACCATCTTCATTGTGGCACAGCGTGGTTAAGAAGAAATTAACTGTCTACTTTTCAAAAGTCGCAGGATCTCAGTCAGTATACAACGAATCATCTCTACTTGGCTGAAAATATAATCAGATCGAAAGCAGGTCAAGAGAGGTCTCACTTTCCATTCTTCGCTAAGGCCTCCATACTCAGGATTTTCATCGCTGCCAGATTTTTAATTCTAGGTTAACATTACACATGCTTCGCAATGCACAGCATATTTCAGGACATAAGTAAACACTGCTCTACGTTTGCATGGTTCAGCTTAAGAATAAGACACATGACAAGAATACAGAAAGAAACTAACATTCTGTGAATAAGCAGAGGCGAGTGAAGTTAAACTGGTTCTATTCAACGCTGTCAAATACAGGCTACACCGCAGAAGTGAGAAAACATTGCGAAAGGACCTTTGATGTCATTCTTTGGAATAAGTAGCGATATTCAAGAAAGAGTCCTTAAATTTGTTTTCATTTTGACACGGTTATCAATTGATAAAGATTCTCGCCTTGCAACACGAAGTTTGTCGGTTTGAACCTTCACTGAGCTCAAGGCTAAGAGCTTGATCAGTTGCAATTGAGCAATCAATGCTCAACGCACTGTTGTTTTGGGCCATCGATTGATGCTTCGTCATTATATAGGTCTAATGACGCCATAAAAATGCAGTTGTTAAGAATAAAATCAAAACTGTAATGGCATCAATTCGAAAACTTGGCTTAATTATAGTCAATCTTTAGTAAAGCGAAACAGCTTAACAGCTAAATGAGTTACTCAAGAGTCAAGGTAATTCCTAGCCAACCGATATAGCTTTAGCAAGCAAAACAGCCAAAATGTTGAGCATAGAAACTGTTTGCACATGGAATGAGAGTCAAAACAGAGGCAAATAAACAAGCAGGTAGAAACAGACATAAAGGCAGGCGTAGAAAGAGTCAAAGAAAGAGAGACAGTTGAGAGATATCGAAGAGTCAAGAGATAATGATGATAGAGAAACTCAATGAAGCAGATGCTAATTTACAGAGATTCGCGAAGGACACAGATTTACCTGCATTCAAATGATGTTAGAAGAGAGAAGGAGCTTACATGAATGGACAAGTGGACATGTGAGCTACGCTGCTCCTCCATCATTCTTCATTGAGAGTCAGTGTAGGCCAAGGTATCGATGCAAGTGAATACATTTGTAACAGGAATCTCCTTTCGTAACTAACTACGCCAGGGTATTTGCTCTTGCATAATTCAGATTGTATCTATTACAGTAAGGACGAACGATAGCCTAAGCTTAATTCTGCAGCACTCCTGCAGATCGACTTATTTTAATTCGACCTCTGAGTGCCTTTGAAAGTTTCCTTTCAAAGCGCTATATGAATTATAGGATGATACCAGAAGTTTGCGTACCACGAAGGTCCTAGGTTGTTGGTCGTATGGTTGTCTTGAAACGTGTTTTGCTAAACAATGATTCAGCGATTTGCCTAAGTATAGCAAGTAAGTAATCTTTTATTAGCAAGAGATAAATGGTCGTATTTCACAACAGCAATGCGTATACAGTGGCGAAAAGTAGCACAACAGCACAAAATCAGTAGAACATAAAAACCGATGTAATATTATAAACAGTTTTAATGTCTGATTATTTTATATACAGTTAGCCTATATCTATATAGCTATCATCTGAAGAACATGAACTTTACTCAGGTCTGCAAATGGAAACACGTTAGCTCATGGAGCAAGCATTAAGAATAGCATTATCCCAATTTTCACATTTGTACAGTGGGCGAATTATGAAAGATTTCTTTAGCAGCAGTGCATAGAACTGTTACAATGAGCAGCCAACACGCGGCGCCTTTAGCTGTTATAATCTGGCCTAACTAATGCTCTGTACACAATACATGTACCTGTGACCACGCTAGTCTTTAACTGGACCAGAGTCAATCTGGTACCTAAGTGCATTTCTGATTTCCTATTAGTTCCAGTTCGGAAGGTCATTAGCCAGAATGATCAGTCACAGAAATGGACAACCCTAGGACCACTGAAACTGACCACTCTTCATGAGGAACTCCCAAAAGAAATCTCCGCCAGTCGATTATCCTCTCTCGACTGTTAATTTCATATTTTCTCTGCTTGCCTTCTCTCCTGCAGCTTTCCACTCACGACTGAAAATCGAACTCTTCAAGCTATCCTGTCCTGATTCTATACTCCTGTGTCACCATAAGACAACCGTCATCACCGTAACACCATGTTGTCTTCTCAACTTCACCTCCCCGGATTCTGACCTGGCACCAAAACAGATCAAACAACCTGGCTATAGCGGACATGAATTGATATAGCGTCGGTGATCAGCTGGTCTCCATGACATGACTTTTGTGTGGCGGTTAGAAATTTCAGAGAGTTACATTACATTACATGAGGCGTCAGGACTTTAATCTCTGACCATGACATGCAAGACCAATGGTATGTGTTGCAAAAACGATAATTATATCTATGTTGAGGACGGCTGCGTTTGATTTTGGTCCATTTTGTCACAACAATAGATTGAACAGTCTATAGTCCACTGGTCGCAGCAACATCAAGTTGTTGCATATTGTGATCCAGTGTCCTTAACAACATCAAGTGGTTGCATATTGTGCTCCAGTGTCCTTAACAACATCAAGTGGTTGCATATTGTGTGATCTACTGGTCTCGACAACATCAAGTGGTTGCATATTGTGTGATCTACAGGTCTCGACAACATCAAGTGGTTGCATATTGTGCTCCAGTGTCCTTAACAACATCAAGTGGTTGCATATTGTGTGATCTACTGGTCTCGACAACATCAATTGGTTGCATATTGTGTGATCTACAGGTCTCGACAACATCAAGTGGTTGCATATTGTGCTCCAGTGTCCTTAACAACATCAAGTCGTTGCATATTGTGTGATCTACTGGTCTCGACAACATCAAGTGGTTGCATATTGTGTGATCTACTGGTCTCGACAACATCAAGTGGTTGCATATTGTGCTCCAGTGTCCTTAACAACATCAAGTCGTTGCATATTGTGTGATCTACTGGTCTCGACAACATCAAGTGGTTGCATATTGTGTGATCTACTGGTCTCGACAACATCAAGTGGTTGCATATTGTGCTCCAGTGTCCTTAACAACATCAAGTGGTTGCATATTGTGTGATCTACTGGTCTCGACAACATCAATTGGTTGCATATTGTGTGATCTACAGGTCTCGACAACATCAAGTGGTTGCATATTGTGCTCCAGTGTCCTTAACAACATCAAGTGGTTGCATATTGTGTGATCTACTGGTCTCGACAACATCAATTGGTTGCATATTGTGTGATCTACTGGTCTCGACAACATCAAGTGGTTGCATATTGTGCTCCAGTGTCCTTAACAACATCAAGTCGTTGCATATTGTGTGATCTACTGGTCTCGACAACATCAAGTGGTTGCATATTGTGTGATCTACTGGTCTCGACAACATCAAGTGGTTGCATATTGTGCTCCAGTGTCCTTAACAACATCAAGTGGTTGCATATTGTGTGATCTACTGGTCTCGACAACATCAATTGGTTGCATATTGTGTGATCTACAGGTCTCGACAACATCAAGTGGTTGCATATTGTGCTCCAGTGTCCTTAACAACATCAAGTCGTTGCATATTGTGTGATCTACTGGTCTCGACAACATCAAGTGGTTGCATATTGTGTGATCTACTGGTCTCGACAACATCAAGTGGTTGCATATTGTGCTCCAGTGTCCTTAACAACATCAAGTGGTTGCATATTGTGTGATCTACTGGTCTCGACAACATCAAGTGGTTGCATATTGTGCTCCACTGTTCTCCCTCCACATATCCAACTACGTAAATTTTCATGAGCAATGGCTTCAACCAAATCAACAACTTTTAGGACTTTAATTGCCTGCCTACGCATAAACTGCAGAGAGAATTAATGGAGCATAGCTTGTGGTCCGTGGACTAAACGAGGCATAGCCATATCCCGCCTACTGTAACGGTCGAATGACTGCTGACACCCATATTGTGCATGACTAAGTTTTAATGTCAGTCTCACCGAATCCTACGCTATCAAACGTTAGCACGTCAGAGTAACACGTCCATAACATACCCTCAATTTTAACAGAAACTCTTGGCCTCAACGACACCACTGGAACAACAACAATAACAACAACGACAACACAACTAAAAATAACACACAGACAAATGCAACACAGACTGTTAACACTATAAGTTACATCAGTTTGTCAGTTCGATAGTAGGACGTTTTTGAGAGGTCTTCAAAGGACTCTCTGCCTCTCTCTCTCTCTCTCTCTCTCTCTCTCTCTCTCTCTCTCTCTCTCTCTCTCTCTCTCTCTCTCTCTCTCTCCTCTCTCTCTCTCTCTCTCTCTCTCTCTCTCTCTCTCTCTCTCTCTCTCTCTCTCTCTCTCTCTCTCTCTCTCTCTCTCTCTCTCTCTCTCTCTCTCTATTCAGTGTAAATGTGTACATACCTATCAGCTCTATTGAGAGGATATTAAATGCGCATTACAAGGGCCAAGATACACACAAATACATGCATAAATACGCAGATACGGCATACATACACACAAACATGCTTACATATAAACATGCATGCATACATACAGGCATACATACATAAATACATAAATGCATATAAAAATTATACATGCATGCATACATACACACATACATACATACACATACATTCATACCTGCATAGATAGATAGATACATACATACATACATACAAACATACATGCAAATATATATAGTATACATGCGTACATACATGCATAAATACATACAAACATGCATACATACATACATACTAGCATGCATACAAACATGCATACATACATGCATACACACCTAAATACATACATACGGGCATACATACGTACAAGCATGCATACATGTAAACATAATACATACAAGCATACATACATTCATGCATACATACATGTGTGCAAGACTGTGCATACCAACATACATGGCAACACTGCTCATATTTCCACACAACAAAGAATGAACCAAAAGGATAACACAAAAGATTACAAGACCAACAACAACAATTGTTTGCATAGAGGTGGAGTGTTTGACTTGTCGTTCATTCAACCGGGATTCGATTCCGAATGTCACGCACGAAACCCACGAGACAACGTGTCCGCTTGTTGGGGCACTTCTGTCAAGTTTGCTCCTCAGTCAGAAGATCTTGAGACTCGTGTAGTGACACGCTTCTGACAACTGTTGTTGATAGATACACAATGTTGAAACATAATTATGAGCTTTAAGTTGAGAAAGAAATGCCACCAGCGACTGACTATAGCGTGCTGTTTATCAACGGAAACAATCCCATTCACAAAGAACATTTCTATCGTTTTAGATGTGACGAACGAAAGATGATCTAATTGAAAAGTTATAACAGGAACAAGGGCCGATACTAAGGTTGACCACGGTCTTTTGTTCTCGATTCAAGAGATTCTTTGATGAACAGGAAGCCAAAGCATTGTCTTAAGTACAGAGGTTTTATGCTCATATCCTGGTGTATATTAGTTACGACTAACCAAATACTTCAAACCGTCTGTAGGTCCTTCAGATTTGTCCTTAAATATAGCAGTATCCTGAGTCTTTCCCTTAAGCTAATAGATCTTGTATTTTTCAATTTACTGCTCACTGCATATGACATATATACGGCCAAATATTTTAAATAGGCAAATCGTTACATGGGCTTCGTTTGGTTCGTAAGACATTTAATATGTGTTCGAACCACTGCCAAACTGTTTTCGCGAAACGGATTTGATCTGCGGACTTAAGGGTTCCAGTCACAAGCACTAAAGTACTCTCTCTACCAGGTGAGCTCATATCTGGTAAATGTGAATGTACGCGATTTTCCATAGCGACCGTATTCTGGTACAATTGTATTGACAAGAAGAATTGCGTACACGAGTTGCCGTGTTTTCCCCAGTCGCGTCCCTTGAATCGGGACGGAAAGAGGCTTGTCCTAACTTCTGAAGGGGTATAGGGGGTATAGGTTCCCCGCCTCAGAAAGCTGACATAGTGTTCAGTAGAACGGTATTTGTTTTATAGCCGCTGCACCGTTTCCCATTGAGCCAGGCAGACGCTGAGACGCATTCCGCTGTGCTTCGTAAACTTTTCCGCTCTAGATAGAATGACTGCGTTCAGTAGGCTGTGACGTCTGCGGCGCGCGGTATACAGGTGCGCGCCTGAATGCTAAATCGGGCTTGGCACGAACTGGACCTCGCCACGTATTGTAGGGCCTACAGGGGCACAAGTATGCCACTGTTTATTGGCGTCTCGTGGATTTTAAGCACACTCGCAAAGACGCAGAGGAACAAACAAACGTATATGCAGACAGACAGACAGACATGAGGCCAGACAAACGCAGCAGGATATGCAATTGCAGAGAGAAATACAGGGATACGGACAAAATGAGCAAGCAGAGACAAACCAGACAGAGGCAGAGACATTCTTCACCGCCGAGCGAATAGCTAAGGCAGACGGGACAGCGATAAACGGACAACGGTTTGACATAGCAGAGACACACACACACACACACACCTGTAAAATGGGTTGTAAAGAAACGACGGCGTCATCACGTGATCAAACTGCAGGTGCGTGTTTAAAAGCGTCTCTATGGCCACTTAACAGGTGAGGTCTTCAGAGGTGTTCCGAACTAGTGAGCCGTATTTATGGGCGCGCACCTACCTGTGCAACGGTCAGTTCGACAAGAGAGACTTTGACGGTGAGTGTCGGAGATAGAAGATCAAGATTCTACGGTTTCCGATAAGAAGTTCGGAATTCGGTGATAAGTTTATCTGCTGACAAATGCGGCTTAAAGTTCAGCTAGGCTCCTTGCGTTGGTTCGGCTCGTTAGGCCGCGATTAATGCTAGCTGCTTGTTGCGTATGTCTTGGCCAGTTGAGTAATAGGAATCTTGGCCAATCTTTGTAGACCTAATTCTATTTACCATTAGTCATTGTATCATCTGAGTTTCGCTCAGTTATTGAATCACATTGGTTTAATAATAATCTCTTAGTAGGCATGATTCTCGTTTTCTTCCTTATGTAATCTGGGTTTACCTCGATTAGGAATCACCATGAATCTCGTCAATGATTTTTTTAAATAAGCCTTAATTCTGGTCTCGTTTAGTAATTGCTTGAGAGTTCCCAAGTTATTGAATTCTTTCTTCTCTTCCGTCAGTGATCTGACGATGAGGCCTTTACGAAACTTCTCCAAAGTTCTCTATTCTTGATTGTCTCGCCGATTCCGGCTAAGTCGGTGCCTTTCTCCCCTAAGTCCTCCTTGATGTTGTCCATCCAGGTCTTCCTCTGGCCTCCTCTACTTCTCTTCCCCTCCACATGTCCGTGTAATGCAGCATTTGGTAGCCTCTTTTCTCCCATCCTGCTTACATGGCCAAACCACCTGAGTCTCCTCTTCCCGATCTTTTCCACTATTGTTTCTTCTACTCCCAGCTCTTCTCTTGTTTTCTCATTTCTGATCTTCTCTCTTCTGCTTCTGCCTATGATTCTTCTTAGCCAGCCCATCTCCGCCACCAGTTATTGAATTATCCGAGTATCGATCAATAATAATAATAATAATAATTTCTGCTTGAGTTCAACTCAAATAGTCTATTATATCAGTAAGACAGGATTGACTACACCAGGCTCAATTTAGCAGCTCTGATAAGAGAAAAATATGAAGCTGGTGATCTAATGTTAAAAGTGAGAAAAGAGACATAATAGAAGTAAACCTGAAAGGGACGTTCGTGCAAACACTTCGTTTTGACTTTTAAAGTCTTTAATTTTATTACGAGGCAAAACTATAAAGTTTAATTAGTCTGAATTTGAATTATAAGTAAAATATCAATTAATCACACAAAAAGCTTTGAATGTGCTAGTTGCATATGTATAGGAAGAACGTCCTGAGGTTATCATATCGAAAGTGCGCTAGAGTGAGGATGTTGGTCAAATGTTAATTTACTGTTCCAAAGTGTCCTTGACTTTCAAACGTAGGCTACTATTTGAGCTCGGGTGGTCGTGAGAAGTATGGCTGTTGCATCTCGTCGGCTATTCGGGGCTTCCACGCCGGGGGACCCAGTAAGGGTGTAGTAATTTGTGGTACTAAATAGTGCCACATAAATCTGTTACAGTTTATAGCGCATCTTCTAAAGTACCCTTGTGGAGTCCAGATATTTACAGTAAGTTGTCTTATCCTTACGGCTTCTGCGAAAGTTCAAACGTTGTCTTAAAAACTGTTCTACGCTTAGTCACAGGTTGCATGGTGCGGTAGGAATATCTAATTATTATGCAGAGCGCAATAGCTTTTTACGACCGATTCACTGTCGCCGGCCACAACGACGAACTTAATTGCAAAGGCATGCGCGTTATCTGTCAATGAGACACGAGCAGGACAAAGTACAAGCGTCTGAGAAGACGAAGCCAGGCTCGTGCACAGTATACGTAAAAGGCTTGTGTCATAAACGTAGCGACATCGAGCCACAGCTGAAGACATTGAACTTTTAGTGTAATTGCTTCTCTGGGCTGTCACGAAAAGCGTAATTTAGGGCATAGTCTGCCTAAGTGTGCGTTTCTTGCATTTGCTTTGTTCTCGGTTTTCCTTGAACTTTTGATGAGCAGTCAAGTAGGTCTAACTCGAGCGATGGATGAGGTGTGAACTCCTATGTATTGGCTGCGTGTCAGGTCTGTCAGTTACGAGCTTCTTATTTGTGCAGCTACTATCTCATCGACTTCAACAGCGATTCACGACAGAGTAAATCTCGAGGGTTTGTGAAAGTACATGAATTTCGAATGACTTTAACGCCAACATAATTATTTCAAAACGGATCATGAAAAACTGCCTTAATTTTCTATAAATATAGGCTACTAGTCAGCGGATATGTGTTTATCGTTAACTAGATTATTGTTGTAAGACAGTTTTTTTTATTAAATAAATATGATCTCGAACATAAAAGTCTGCAAGTGCCAAAAAATATGCGATCGAAAAGCGACATCGCTAAACTTGATTTCGTTCGTAATTCTATTTCGTTTTTTCTCGCAGGAACTGCCATACGAGGCGGTTATGCAAGACATAATCTGTGTATAGCCTACGTTTGTGCGTATGTATGTGTTTATGAATGCAGATACAGGTACGCGGTTGTGCAGCGCATGCATATACAAGATCGGTGAGCTTCTATTCATGTGAACTCCATATATTTCAATGAAAGTAGTGTTAGTTAGGTCCATTTAATGAACTTTATGTCCGTTAATTCACTTTAAAATCTCAATTTCTTTATTGCTGCTTTCTTACTGGAAAGGAGCGATTAAATTTCCGTTCAAACATGGCTGTTAACGTGTGCGTGTGGGTACACGCTTTGAATGGTACTTTGAGAGGCACTTGGTACACGTTAACGGATTCCGCCTGGGTCTTGTTACTGGCTTTGCGTGAAGAGTGTGTACAGAACACCGACGAGTAAAAGCTCCTTGAAGTACATCTGAAGAGATTTCTACAAAGCCTGAGCCTCGAGATCTCCGCGTCCAGACAGGCCTAGAGTAATTTCGGCAGAAGCTTAACGACGTCTGGCGACAAAAGACTGCGAACAGCGATGGCCACTGAATGGTCTTTTCAGGCTCAATAGGTGTTTGCCATACCAACGGTCGCTTCGGCATTGACCGGTTCACTTGCCGGTCGAGAGCGGTTCAAACAGTGTTGACTTGATTTGAAATTCAGCTGCCTCTCGCAGCGCCCAGACGTGTAATTAGCATAAGTCTAGGCTTTGACTTGAGGACACCACGGGAGCTATGGCATGCAGTGTCGGTCACAACAACGCAACGTTTGATTTCGGAATATTTACCAGAGGAATGTTGATCACGACGAATGATTATTTGATTATTGAAAGAAGGGCTTTCGGTCTTTAGTTTCTTTCCGTCTACAGTTTGTTTGGTTGTGGTGAATGTGCAGAGAAGGCAACGAGGACTTTAAGCGTGTGTTGCCTTGAATCCTGACACTGAAGTGTTGGCCTGATTTCAAAACATTCGAGGCTGTTAACTCGGAACGTATAACTGGCGGATATAGATTGAGTCGGTGCGTTGACAGGTTGCTTAGGAGAGGTGCCGCCGTGGAGCAGGTTGTTGAGAGCAGGTGGTTAATGACTGACAGGTGGTTGGGTTACTTCGTTGGACGTGTGTGAATCTCGTTCGTGTCGTCGTTTGCTATACATGACTAGATACACACTCGTCTACGGAGGTAACGATGATCTCGACATCGCAGAACCTACTTTAGGGTTATTTATACGTATAGTAGTTTCGATCGCCGGTTGATGAAGATGGGTTCATCCTCAATGCTCAGGTTATCTTCATTATTGCTTTGAACGTAAAAGTTTTCCATCTGAAAAGCAGCCAGTCACAAGATCGTATGAACGCTGATGATATAGAAATGTTTCAACATTAGCGACGGGAGTGTACTAAAAGCGACTGGGAAACCAATGCAGCTCGTCGTTAAAATGATAAAGGACTGGTTACGAACAGATTCGCTGACGTTTGAAAACACTTACTTCGCCCAAATCTACACATTTTGCCACCAACTTCCTTTGTTTAAAGTTGATTAAATTTTGGGTTTTTCTCCAGCCCTCAGTGACTCTTACGCATGTGCCCTCACAATCCACCTCACATGGCTTTTAAAAGTCTGAATTTCGAGAAAAGTTACAAAACTGTAAGGTACGGTACGTAGGTAAGGTCATTACCAGCGGCCCTAGAAGCCGTAAGATGGCGCTAATCACCTGATGCTACTAATCAGAACAATTGAGTAACTTAACCTGCTTCTTTGCCCCAATACAATCTTGTTCATTTACGCTGCTTTAATCTGTTCAAATATAACTACGTAGGCGTTGAATGAACCCTTCTAATCTGTTGAAATCCACAAATATCGAATTTAGTTAATCTGATTGTCTGAAGTCATTTGAAACCTGAAATCAAAATACCCGAATTACCTCCGGAAGTCCACAGAGAGCATTAAGGCTTTATATTGCGCCACAATGACTTTACTGGACAGCAATGAATAGTACGAACAAAACAAAGAAAGATGGCATCAAATGTGAAATACATCAAAGACAATAAAAACAACAGCAAGGGGCAACACTACAAATAAATAACAATAATAATTGTCATTATTTGTTAATAATAATATTAATAAGATGTAATAACTGCTATGAAATAATAATAATTACAAATGAAATAACAACAACAATAACAGCTGTACAATAGGTGCTTTCTTGTTTAATGTTATGACTATTATATTATTAATTTTATTGTTCGTATATGCACTGAAATTGGCCTTACTAATCAAATTAGCCTAACCTACCATAATTATAAAAGCCTCTGTAATGACTTTAGCCACAGAACAATAAGAAAAATCATTTCCACTTTAACTAACAGTGGCTTCACCAGTCAATTCGCCAGTTACCACAAAACCATGTAACCATCAGAATCTCTCAGATTCTCGCAACCTATAGAAAAAACGGTGTGCCGACATTTAAACACACGACAGATAATCACGCGACACTTAAACACAGACACTTAAACACACGACAGATAAACACATGGACAGATAATCACACGACAGATAAACACATGGACAGATAATCACACGACAGATAAACACATGGACAGATAATCACGCGACACTTAAACATATTAACGCGAGAATTCCAAACAAAATATATATAGGATATAATGAATATTTCTCCAAATCGGTTAAAAACAAATTAATGAATCTTGATAAGCTGTCTAAAAACACAAACATTTAAAAAGATAAAAAAAATCATTAACGTTCAAAATTCCCCTTTAGTTATTCGACTAAAAGTAATTGATGAGGAGGACCCTGCCATGTACCCCATTCATCTATCTGTCTTTCTATCTGTTCATCACGGTTTATGCAACTACTGTTGAGACAGATGAGCTATTGCTTGCAAAAACTGCAGAACGTTTGATACATTTTACAACGCCAATATATTTCTCCATTCTTATTCTCCCGAACTTTAACATGCTCAAAATTTCAGTATATTACTGTTGAACGTCCTTTTGTTGAGACAGGCACATTGAATGACCAGTCACGCACTGCACACAGTGGTGCACAAACTTTGTTTTGTAACAGTTAATACAATGAATACATGTGATTATCTGTCCATGTGTCTATCTGTCGTGTGATTATCTGTCCATGTGTTTATCTGTCGTGTGATTATCTGTCGTGTGTTTAAATGTCGCTGTGTTTAAGTGTCCCTGTGTTTATCTGTCGTGTGTTTAAGTGTCTGTGTTTAAGTGTCGCGTGATTATCTGTCGTGTGTTTAAATGTCATGGAACCAGAAAAAACCTAATATAAAGTGACCAAATATTTGATGTAAAAAGTTATGAATACATGGATGGATAGTTAGGTGGATGGATGGATGGATGGAGGGATGAACGAATGGACAGATGAATGATTGGGTAGATAGATGAATTGAAAGATTGGTGCATGGGTAAATGAATGGTTCAGACAGCAAACTGCCATAGACCTATGCTAATTCTTAGGCTCTGTATGTCAATTTAAACGACTTCTCTATACCTTGATAATTACTACATTTGTATACTAAGCTTATAGGTGCAGGTGAATGACTAACCGAAGAATTTAAAGAGCTAATAACTCAAGTAGATTGCGATTGAACAATTGCTTCTTAGAAGTAATACCCTCGTCAGTTCCTCTTAATGACGTTGTATAAATATATAAATACTTACACACATGTCCGCTTAACCAGAATTACCTGCGGGTCATTATAAGGTGAGTAATCGACTGGTGCCTTGTAAGTTCTTACGTTTATTTTGGAGCAAAAGAAGTTGGAATGGATGCGTCAATCCAATCGATCGATCAATCAATCAATCAATCAATCAATCAAGCAAGCAAGCAATCAGTCAATCAGTCAGTCAGCCAGTCAATAATAACTATAACTCAATCAATCAATCAATCAATCAATCAATCAATCAATCAATCAATCAATCAATCAATCAGTCAATCAATCAATCAATCAATCAATCAATACATGAATGATTTCATAGGTCTCATGAAGAGTGTCAACCACTTTACGTTTGAAGAGTTCAATTCTTTATTTCAATCAAAATGGCATCTAGCAGATGCTACGAAAACAAATAAAACATTATGTCCCAGCCGTGACCAGACGAAGTGGGCGAAAGTTAGCTGGACTGTCTATACCGAATGATCGAGTGTGTGCTGATGCAAAAGCAAGTGCGTCTTGTATGAAACTATGAATGCTACGGGTGAGACGTTTCGATCTATTTATAGATTCAGAAAGTTACTCGTTGCTATTAGTAACGGACAACTGTGACTGTAATTCATGTAGCGCCTCTTTTTAACTTTTCGTCCATTCATTCAATCCATCGATCATTCATGCATACCTGAATAAACGAATATACATACAGAGTACCTATTTGTACCTAAGACTTAAGCACTCGGCATAATTATACTACGTTGCTGCGGGATTTTACTATGCTGTCTGTATATCGACTAGATGTGTGCTTTCATCAAGGTTCAACACTTGGTTTAGGATCGAAGACCAGGCACATTCGTTGGTAATTATCGAAGCTGATTGTAGACGATTTGGCAAGTTTTGTTGTTCTTGAAAATCAGTTAACAACAAATCAGCAACGTATCAACACACAAGTGGTTATCATAAGCTCAGGATCGAAAATCAGATGAATTCATATGTTAACGAAGCTACATATAGACTGACAGAGTTGGGTGTACTTGAAAAGGTTGCAACAGGCTTATGTAATGGATGGAATAGTGCGGCCCATGAAGCTATTTGTAGACTTGCTAAGTTGTGTAATTGAATCGGTGGCTGAATTAAATTAAGGTAGGGCTTTTGGCGGACGGTTCAGGAACAGAGAAGGACCGAAGCTGCGGTTGATTCGCTAGAGGACAGGCGATTTCTCGGTCGCTTGCATCACTTTTGGCCGATGGCCGAGCAGCTCAAGAATCGAATCGACGACAAAAAATAAGTCCTTTTCGAAATTGCTCATCCGTCTGTCAAAATATAAACAAAACTAGACATCGTTATTGCAATGTATGTAGACCCATGGACCCCTGTGCGATGGATTGTATTGCAATGTAAATCTCCTACACAAAAGCCGCGTTAGGGAGGCCAGCCTATTCACCGGCGCTATATCAAATCAAGTCCGCAATAGCCAGGTGTTTTTGTCAGTTTCGGTGCTAGGTCAGATTCTACGGTGAAAATTTGTTGATGATGGTGATCGTACCCGTAATCGTAATAGAACAATTATAGAAGCGCCACTCAACGAGTCAGAGGCACTCCTGACCAAAGTCAGTGCTATCAATAACAAATAAAATGGTCTCCATGCGTTTCCGGAACCAAGGAAGAGATAGGCTGAGAAGCTGAAGTCGCAATTCCTGCGAAAACTAGAGGGGCCAACGTAGGCAAAACCTCTACACTGAGCCCCGCGAATGCGGGGAAGAACCAGAAGGCCTCTGGCGGCCCAGCGGAGAGTGAAGCGACCAGGGAGTGAAGACAGCCGAGGTACAGAAGGTCTTGAGGTATGAAGAAGCAACCCCGACCAAACACCTCGGACAGCAGAGAGACAAGCAGATGTTCATAAAAGCAGCCAGAGATACGGACAGACATGGTCGTGTTGTGGCGGTCAAGGCCACAGTGCGTAAGTGGGAAGATTTATTTTATGCGAATAGCATCGTTTTCCTTCAGTTTACATGCGAAGGGAACAGCATCGTTTCTCTTAATTTTTCATGCGAAGACCCAGCATCGATCATTTAATTTTTATTTAATTTCAATAGGCGACGGTCCGGCAACGACCGTGATAGGGAAGCCCGATCGACGGTGTAAAGCCAGCGCATAGCGAGCAGACGCGTTAATTTGGGATGCATAGAGCCTGCCTCACGGTGTGCTGCTTTATACGTGAAGAGTTGGTTCGACTCTTCATACATAGCAATACTGTGAAACAGCGTTGTTGGTTAGCGATTCAGTTACCGATTCAAATATACTGCACTCAGTGTGGTAGGCGAGTGATTTTGGTTACGACAGAGTCAGAGTTCGAGTTTCCGGTTAGTACAAATATATTTACGGACGAAAGGGGCGTTCGAATAATATAATCAGGCGATCCCGAGTACAGCTAAAGAAGTTCACTGTTGGGAGACGGGCCGACAGCGCCGATCCCTCAGTTGATCGCGAAGCGGGCTAGATCCCGATCGTGGGAAATCTACGGCTGAGTAATACTCGGGGAAGGATACCGTTGATACACAGGAAAACCAATTCAGTGTGAGATCGAAAACCAGGGTGAATTTGGCGACGGGCAGGAAAGTCCCTCTTGGGTTTTGAAGAACTCCGCGATCGGAGCTTGTCCGGTAACCCATGAGAGTAGAGGTGACCTTCTTAAGGTAGCCATTTTCTGGAATTCTGAAATCCTTGAAACCAAGGGTGAATTTGGCGTCGGGCAAGGAAATCCCTCTTGGAGTTCGAAGAACTCCAAGATCCGACAGTGTTTGGTTTTACCCACTGAGACGAGTTTTACGCGATTTCGGCGTACTCGACACAGGGGAAGTTCTACGCACTTTCGGCGTACTCGACACAAGGGAAGTTCTACGCACTTTCGGCGTACTCGGCCGGGAGGATTTTACGCGACTTCGGCGTCCTCGGCTGGGAGAGTTTTACGCGACTTCGGCACTCGGTGAAGTGACCGTCGGGATACCTGAAAAACCCGATTTAGTACAAAAACGATAATAAGGGTAAATTTGGCGACAGGCAGGATCGGAGCTTGTCCGGTTACCTGTGAGAGTAAGCGTGACCCTCGTTAGGGAACCAAAATTCGGAAATTCTTGGGAACAAAATTCAGGACATTCTGGTAACCTTACGGGGTCGGCGTTACATTTGGATTGTGACACTTGGATGGCTGACACGCCGGTGGAGCGTTGGAGGGGCTCCATCGCCCGGTAACTAAAAATAGTTACTGGGAAAGACCACTGTTACCGAAAGACCGCAGTACGGGAAAAGACCGCCCGACAACTGATTACAGTGCGGTAAGACCAGGAAAACGATAGAGTCAGGAAAATCTTGTATTCAAGCCAATCGTTATTCAGAGCAAATAACTTGGTGATCGAAACACGTAGTCCCGAGAACTGACCGAAGTGCGAAGTAGGGCCCACCTCGTGCGCCGGTCGGAACACAGTTCTGCGTGCGGTTAGGGAGGTTTTAGACCTAGAACCTGTCCTATCAGAAGAGAGTGTCGTGAGACCAGTATACCGCGTTAATATTACACGTGTATATATTATCGCAAGATGTTCGCGTGTTTGAGACGGCACGACGTGACGACTCGTCAGATGTACACCTTGTCCTCTCGGACAAGAGAACGTTCAGAGTTTTCCCCTATTGACGATAACTCGAGAGTCATGAGATGCAGAATGGTACGTGAGGGTTCGGTTAAGGCGGAGAAAAAGAGGAAGTCTTTGACTAAGAAATCTCACAGGAAGCTGAGGACTCCTGCCGGCAAGAGAGAGAACCCTGTTCTAAAGGACGGCCATCCTGAGGACGAGGACGTTGCCCACCCGGCGACCGCGGCAGTGGCAGAGTCCGAAAGTGAGATGGAGCTTGACAGCGACACTGTTCGCAAACAAGCGATACCCTCGGGACCTCCTCTTGGAGAAATGGGCACTGAGAGCGGAGACAGGGAACCGCTCGTCTACAGCAGAAGTAGACAGGATAGTGACCCGGGCGACTCCAGAAGGTCGGTTGGCTGGAGCCGAACCCAGCCCGACGACGAAGCAGCGTCTCGGGTAAGACCGACACAAGTTGGTACCACGTCTGATGAAGGGTTAGTTGATCTCGAGCGACGAACGTCACAAACTGGTACCAGAAGTGGGGTTCTAGCGTTTTCTTGTCACAGAACCAGGCAAGGTCCGGAAGATACCGAGGACGAGTCGGATGAAGTGCCCCATAGTGAGCACGGAGGCGCGCGTCCAAAGTTACGTAAACGGAAAAGCAAACGGAGGTTGCTTGATGAAACGGGTGCACCTGACGAAACCAGTGCATTTGAAACGGAAGCTGGAACCCGCAGTGGGCGTGAAAGAGGTTTCCATGAGGATAACGGATGGTTGATAACCGTTCCAAAGACTACTGAGGTAGTACGGAACGATGTGAATAACGAGACATTCACACACTGGCGAGAGACCGTTGGTGAGAGTAGGTTTGACAGGTCCAAACCACTCGTCGACAATAGATCGGAGAACCTTGTGCAGGTTCAAGTACCTAGTATCGTACGGGGCAGGCAACCTGTACAGTTGAGACAGGCTTGTGATAGGCCAAGAGACATTGAGACAGGCCTGAAACCGCGGGGTGACGCCGTAGTGCAGAAAACGAGTGGTGACATCGTGGCGCATCAGCGAAACGAAGGTAATCGAGTACCGTTTACCAACATGGAAGAAGGTCGCCCAAGACCTGTGACAGATGAGGTAGATTGGCAAGCGGAGATGTCTTACCTGCAACAGAGTGTGGCAATGATGAGTTCGAAACTTGAAGAACTGTCTGTTCCTGCTGCTCAGCATGCGAAGTCTTACCGACGCGAGACATCGGGGAAACCTACGGGCCCAGGTTGCCAGATGGATCGCCGAGGGAAGCTGCAGATCGAAGAGCCGGCACGGAGCCGAGGTAACACAGAGACACGCGAGGAAGTTTCGCTTTCGGAAACTTCGGAAAAGTTACGTAGCCGCTATCTTCCCGAGGACAGCGGGAGAGAGTCACACGGAAAAACGGCAAGGCAATCGAGTCGACAACGTCTGTTGACAAGAGGAAGAGTTGAGGCGAAATTACGTTCGTCAGTGAGTTCTTCGGATTCAGACACCGATAGTGTTGGTCCAGAAGAGGCCATGAGAACCGGAGTTTTTGACAGGAAAAACCTCCGCCAACGAGGAAGACACGAGAGTTATGAGAAAACTGAAAGGGAGACGTATGGTAAGGAACGTCTACCAGAGTACGAGAGACGTGGTTTAAAACAGGCACTTGATAGAGAAACCGAGAGAGAATCGAACATGGGAAGAGACAGAGATCATTTGGCCTGGGATGAGACCCACGAGCGGTACTCTAAAGGGCACAAACCAGATTCGAGAAGTCGTAATTGTCTTAGGTACGACGAATCTGACAGACCGCCAGAGTCAGGGAAAAGAGATATTCGCGAAGAAGACAGAAGAGTTACGTTCGTCAACGGAAACTCTCAGAGTTCTCGCAATAAATATAAACGATCGGAGTCCAAAGACTACGAAGGTGGTGAGCCTCGTAGAAAAGGTCAGAGACAGGCTGAGTACATCTCTGATGAAGACAGTGCAACGTCAGGCGACCGAGAGATGACTACGATGTATTCTAAGTGGCGTACAGGGAAGACGTTGGGTACTCTGAGGGGACAGAGTCGGCACCGGTCAGTGGTGAGGACAGACGAGGAAAACGGTTCCAGGAGTAACGATGAGGACAACCGGAGAGGAAATCCCAAGAAGAGTGTCGGAAGATCACTTGTTACGCGGACAAGAGGCGACGACCGATCGGATCGCGGTATACGAATCAAGCTAGAGAAGTACGACGGCAAGTCAGCGATCGCAGCCTTTCTAGCAAAGTTCGAAGTTTGTGCACGGTGCAACCGGTGGAGTGATCAGGAAAAAGCAGACCAGTTAATGTGTGCCCTAACGGGTCCCGCTTCGCAGCTGTTGTGGGACATGGGTGCACAGAGGGACGTGTCTTGGCGAGAACTTGTTGAGCGGCTTAAGGCCCGGTACGGGTCTGATGACCAAACTAGCCTATATCGGATGAAACTTCGCACTTACCGGCAGGCTCATGGAGAAACTCTGAGTAGTGTAGTGCAGGAAGTAAGGAGGCTAATGGCTTTGGCATACCCAGGACCAACAAGTGATATCGTCGAGACGGTCGCTTGTGACGCTTTCATTGATGCACTGGCAAACCAGGATTTGGGGCAGAAGGTGCGCGAGCGAGAACCAGTTAACCTCGAAGCGGCGTATAAACATGCGGTGAGGTTGGATGCCTATGGTCGATCTTCGACACAAGGTGGTGATTTAGACCGGAGACACGCGAGAGTTAAAGTTACCATGGAAGACCGAAAAGACTCGAGCACTGAGGGGCAACAGTCTCGTCGTCTAGAAGATCTCGAGCGAAAGATTAAAAATCTTTCAAGAGAACTTGATCGAGTGACAATAAATCAGAATTTGGGCATCGTTCCGAGAAAACCTCATGAAAGGGAGAACAGTTCTGATCTAGCTGTGGGAGATCAGAGGACAACCGAACCAAATGTGGGATGGCGACGGATTTATCCGCCCACACGGTTGCGTAACCCGGATATCGAATGCTACTTGTGCAAACGAAAAGGACATGTGAAGCGATTTTGTCCTCAGAGAAACGCTGAGACGAATGGTGCAACCGGTACCAGTGAACCTACAAAGGCTGAACTGATACAAGAGGAAACCCAAAACCGACTGGTCAAAGGCAGTAGGGTGGCCTACGTGGTTGCGAGACTGACAGGAAAACGTATACACTGTCTACTTGATTCTGGAAGTGAAATGTCACTTGTGCCACGACGTTTCGTGCTAGACGCTGTGCTAGTACCGTCAGAACAGCGACTCCTAGCCGCTAATGGAAGTCAGATTAAGGTGGATGGTGAAACTAACCTTAAGATTCGGATCGGAAAGCAGGTGTACCCTGTACCCTGTCTAGTTACAGACCAAGTGACAGAAGTGATCTTGGGGTTATCTTGGCTGGAAGCCAATCAGGCAAGATGGGACTTCGCAAGTCGATGCGTTTTCCTTGGGAGCGAGAAGATCCCCCTGAAAGAGGTCGTTACCGAGTCCATGTGCCGGAGGGTTACTGTGCAAGAGGACATAATAGTTCCTCCAAGGAGCGAAGTTGACGTTCCAGCTTGGGTAGTATACCCGCATTTCCAAAAGGATAACGAAGATTGGACGACCATTCCAATGGAATTATCAAAAGATTTGATAATCGGACGTACGTTGGTGACAGGAAGAGACACGGAAGTGTGGATCAGGATGTTGAATGTTGGAGACAGAGATTCGCTAGTCAAGAAACGGACTGAATGTCCGCTGGAGCGAGTGAACGTAGTCGATGTGACAGTTAATCGAGCCAGAACGGAATCGTATGATGAGCCTTACCGAAGCGAAAATCCGGAGAAGCCTATGGGCCCAGGTTATCCGGAGGAACGCCGAGGAAAGCAGCAAAGTACGATTGACCGGTTTGGATCGAAGATTAGTACAACGGCCAGTGTGGCGGAGCAGACGCTCAACCCACTTGCCGAACAGACCCTAAAACGACTATGGGAAGAAGTGCCAGCAGACATTTCGGAAGAAGAGCGAATCAGGTTACGAAAACTTGTGCTAACGTACAGCGCAACGTTTTCCCTTAACGAAAGTGATAACGGATTCACTTCGGTGATCCAACACGAGATCGATACGGGACAGGAGAAACCAGTTCGGCAACCTTTGAGACGTCAACCGCTTTCCATGTTACCGGAAGTTGATCGTCAGGTAGAAGACATGTTGAGACAAGGAATTATTGAACCTTCGATATCGGAATGGGCATCCAATGTCGTAATGGTTAAGAAAAAGGATGGCAGTATGCGGTTCTGTATCGATTACAGGCAACTGAACCTGAAGACACGGAAAGATGCTCATCCGTTACCCCTTATCCGCGAGAGTTTAGATACCCTGGGTGGCGCCAGATGGTACAGTACGTTCGATTTGAGAGCAGGTTATCACCAGATGGCCTTGCACCCAAGAGACAAACACAAGACCGGGTTCGTTACGAGAAGGGGCAGCTTCCAATTCAAAGTGTTACCTTTCGGATTGTGCAATAGTCCGGCCTCGTTTTGTCGACTAATGAACTTAGTCTTGACAGGGCTAAACTATGACATCTGTCTGGTTTACTTGGATGACATAGTTGTGTTCTCGAGAGACGTAGAGACGCACATGCAACGTCTAGAGATGATTTTCAGGAGATTACAAGAGTGTAATCTCAAGCTGAAACCATCCAAATGTTACCTGTTACAACAGAGAGTATTGTTTCTTGGTCACGTTTTGAGTGAAGAAGGGGTCGCGACGGATCCGAGCAAGATCAAGGCCGTAGAAGAATGGTCTGCTCCTCGGAACTTGAGGCAAGTCAGATCCTTCGTTGGTCTTTGCTCCTATTACCGACGTTTCATACATGATTTCGCGGTGGTAGCTCAACCACTTCATTTCCTGACCAGGAAAAATGTACCGTTCCATTGGACTGACGAATGTCAGGGAGCTTTCGAAGAACTTAAACGAAAGTTGGTTTCCGCACCTATACTTGGGTTACCGAACGACGAGGGCCAGTACATCCTAGATACGGATGCCTCGGCATACGCCATTGGAGCGGTGTTATCGCAAGTACAAGAAGGAGAAGAGACAGTGATTTGTTACGCGAGTCGGCTCTTGTCGACGGCGGAACGGAACTATAACGTTACCAGGCGAGAGTTGTTAGCTGTGGTGTATTTCTTGAAAGAGTTTCGTCAGTACTTACTGGGTAGTAAATTCCTACTCAGAACAGACCACTCCGCACTTCAGTGGTTACGCAGAACACCGGAACCGATTGGCCAACAGGCTCGTTGGTTAGAGATGATAGAGGAGTTTGACATGGAGATATGTCACAGACCGGGAGCAAAACACGGTAACGCAGACGCGATGTCTAGAGGTCCGGGTGAGGAACAACCTAAGGAGGTTACCATGAGAGTTACGAATGAAGACGTGATGTGGGCACGTCCGATCGGAGAAGTAACGCGCTCCGAGGTTACCAGTGAAGACACAGGCCAGGAAATCCGTTGGACAAAGGAGTTTCTTCGAAGAGAACAGCAGAGCGATTGCAATATTGGTACGGTCCTTGATTGGAAGGAGTCGAAGCATCATCCAACACAGGCAGAACTATCACCTGCTAACGGAGAGGTGAAAGTGTTGGTGAGCAACTGGGATCAGCTGGAAGTCCTGCAAGGAGTGTTACACAGAGGCTGGATTCAGGGTAACACAGGAAAAGCTGAGCGATCTCAGTTAGTTGTGCCCTTATCTCTACGGCAAGAGATGCTTCAGTTAACACACGCAAGCTTTGCCGGAGGACATTTCGGGATTCGGAAGAGTTTAACTCAGTTGCAACGCCGGGCGTATTGGCCGAGTTGGAAGGACGATGTTAGACGGTTCTGCCAAAGGTGCGATCGCTGTGCTCGTTATCGAAGGGAGAAACCTCCAAGACAGGGTTACATGCAGACTCCTGTGGTCGGTGAACCAATGGAGAGTCCGTGTTTGTACCGGATTCAGAAGAGTCCGAAATCCACGCTAATGGTTGTGCACGTGGATAAATTGAAGCCGTTTTACGGTAAACCTCCGAGTACCTGGATACCGGAGAGGGACAGAAATCTTGAGTTACCTACAGTAGACTGGTCAGTCCTGGCTCAAGATTCTAATGCAGAACATGAACCAGAGGAACCTTCAGAAAATCCAGACGAGACCGCTGATCCAGAATTGCCACCTGGACGACGGACGAGACGAAGACCTCGCTTGGATGGATGACTACGACTGTAGAAGTCCTTGTTAGTGACCTTCTGAAGCAGACGTGTATCTAGGACCAACTAGATAAACGCTTAATTGCGTTGGTTTCATTGACTATTGGAGACCCATGTTTCAGTTGCCCTTTTGATGAGAGTATTTCTTTTGAGCGGTATCTGGGAGCATACAGTACCGGTGCTACCAGCAACGCTTAATTGCGTTGGTTTGACAGATTGTCAGTGAATGACTGTTTAAGTTTCCTTTTGATAATATGTTTCGGTTAAACATTGGATTAGTGGTTAGTACTGAAACGAGTAAAGATTCCAGTACTAGGACGCTTCATTGCGTTGGTTCTACAATATGATAACTTGTACTATTATTTTGCTTTCACGATTTGGAAGTGGTACCGGGTGTGACTGATCGACAATGGTTACCAGATCGGGAGACAGTGGGCGACTTTTCTCTCCTTAAGTTCTCCTGGCCCTTGGGGTCCGGTAGAGCCTAGGTTCATGATAGAGGGCCTGTTAAGGTTGGCGATTTGTCAGGTACGACAGGTTGCCAGTAGGGTGGTGGTTCGGATCGAAAGCATCATTAAAAAGGCTGTCGCTATCACGGTTCTCATCGTGTTTGGCGTACGTGCGGGGTGCCGAGAGATCGAAAGCATCATTAAAAAGGCTGTCGCTATCACGGTTCTCATCGTGTTTGGCGTACGTGCAAGGTGCCGAGATTGTCGATAGACCGCCCTATAACCAAAGGTGCATTTGGTTCCTTGCTCTCTAAGTGGATCTGGGTTGGGGATGTTCCTGTCACGTTTGATTAAGGTCCCCGATTTTGGCAGAGATGCTCCGCATCTAAGTAAGGTGGGGAGAGTGTGGCGGTCAAGGCCACAGTGCGTAAGTGGGAAGATTTATTTTATGCGAATAGCATCGTTTTCCTTCAGTTTACATGCGAAGGGAACAGCATCGTTTCTCTTAATTTTTCATGCGAAGACCCAGCATCGATCATTTAATTTTTATTTAATTTCAATAGGCGACGGTCCGGCAACGACCGTGATAGGGAAGCCCGATCGACGGTGTAAAGCCAGCGCATAGCGAGCAGACGCGTTAATTTGGGATGCATAGAGCCTGCCTCACGGTGTGCTGCTTTATACGTGAAGAGTTGGTTCGACTCTTCATACATAGCAATACTGTGAAACAGCGTTGTTGGTTAGCGATTCAGTTACCGATTCAAATATACTGCACTCAGTGTGGTAGGCGAGTGATTTTGGTTACGACAGAGTCAGAGTTCGAGTTTCCGGTTAGTACAAATATATTTACGGACGAAAGGGGCGTTCGAATAATATAATCAGGCGATCCCGAGTACAGCTAAAGAAGTTCACTGTTGGGAGACGGGCCGACAGCGCCGATCCCTCAGTTGATCGCGAAGCGGGCTAGATCCCGATCGTGGGAAATCTACGGCTGAGTAATACTCGGGGAAGGATACCGTTGATACACAGGAAAACCAATTCAGTGTGAGATCGAAAACCAGGGTGAATTTGGCGACGGGCAGGAAAGTCCCTCTTGGGTTTTGAAGAACTCCGCGATCGGAGCTTGTCCGGTAACCCATGAGAGTAGAGGTGACCTTCTTAAGGTAGCCATTTTCTGGAATTCTGAAATCCTTGAAACCAAGGGTGAATTTGGCGTCGGGCAAGGAAATCCCTCTTGGAGTTCGAAGAACTCCAAGATCCGACAGTGTTTGGTTTTACCCACTGAGACGAGTTTTACGCGATTTCGGCGTACTCGACACAGGGGAAGTTCTACGCACTTTCGGCGTACTCGACACAAGGGAAGTTCTACGCACTTTCGGCGTACTCGGCCGGGAGGATTTTACGCGACTTCGGCGTCCTCGGCTGGGAGAGTTTTACGCGACTTCGGCACTCGGTGAAGTGACCGTCGGGATACCTGAAAAACCCGATTTAGTACAAAAACGATAATAAGGGTAAATTTGGCGACAGGCAGGATCGGAGCTTGTCCGGTTACCTGTGAGAGTAAGCGTGACCCTCGTTAGGGAACCAAAATTCGGAAATTCTTGGGAACAAAATTCAGGACATTCTGGTAACCTTACGGGGTCGGCGTTACATTTGGATTGTGACACTTGGATGGCTGACACGCCGGTGGAGCGTTGGAGGGGCTCCATCGCCCGGTAACTAAAAATAGTTACTGGGAAAGACCACTGTTACCGAAAGACCGCAGTACGGGAAAAGACCGCCCGACAACTGATTACAGTGCGGTAAGACCAGGAAAACGATAGAGTCAGGAAAATCTTGTATTCAAGCCAATCGTTATTCAGAGCAAATAACTTGGTGATCGAAACACGTAGTCCCGAGAACTGACCGAAGTGCGAAGTAGGGCCCACCTCGTGCGCCGGTCGGAACACAGTTCTGCGTGCGGTTAGGGAGGTTTTAGACCTAGAACCTGTCCTATCAGAAGAGAGTGTCGTGAGACCAGTATACCGCGTTAATATTACACGTGTATATATTATCGCAAGATGTTCGCGTGTTTGAGACGGCACGACGTGACGACTCGTCAGATGTACACCTTGTCCTCTCGGACAAGAGAACGTTCAGAGTTTTCCCCTATTGACGATAACTCGAGAGTCATGAGATGCAGAATGGTACGTGAGGGTTCGGTTAAGGCGGAGAAAAAGAGGAAGTCTTTGACTAAGAAATCTCACAGGAAGCTGAGGACTCCTGCCGGCAAGAGAGAGAACCCTGTTCTAAAGGACGGCCATCCTGAGGACGAGGACGTTGCCCACCCGGCGACCGCGGCAGTGGCAGAGTCCGAAAGTGAGATGGAGCTTGACAGCGACACTGTTCGCAAACAAGCGATACCCTCGGGACCTCCTCTTGGAGAAATGGGCACTGAGAGCGGAGACAGGGAACCGCTCGTCTACAGCAGAAGTAGACAGGATAGTGACCCGGGCGACTCCAGAAGGTCGGTTGGCTGGAGCCGAACCCAGCCCGACGACGAAGCAGCGTCTCGGGTAAGACCGACACAAGTTGGTACCACGTCTGATGAAGGGTTAGTTGATCTCGAGCGACGAACGTCACAGTGTCTTAATTAATAATGAAACATACATGACTGGATTTCCAAGAAAAATTTACGAGTTTTACATTACACAAAAAACTGCACAGTTGTTCCACCTCACAGAGGATTTGACTTAAGCACTTGCAAAACGCAGAAGAACTTACTGATTTAAATCTTTCAGTTTGCGATCGATGTCGTTCAGTGTCGAACCCTCGACCCTCCTCGTTGGTTCTGACGACGACGGGGCTCGGGTTGTATCAACGGTCAGCATTGTGTCTGACTTCAGAGAACATGACACTGAGTAGGAGCGCAACGTGACTCCCGTCATCGGAGGCGTCATGACGGACAGTGACGCCGTGACGTGGTAGTCCTGCTCGAGGGATCTTGCCCGCGATGACATCTGAGCCACTCGAAGCCGAGACTTCGTCTGGATTTTCGAACCGAACTTAGGAGTGGTCAGACCATTTGGACGGTTTCTTCTGAGAAGAGGACTTGGACGACTTGAACCGAGATGGTTCAACGACCGAGCTACGAATACAGAGAACCATCATGTACAGTGTACACACGGTATTTATGTAAGTAAGTAAGTATGTATGTATGTATGCATGTACGTATGTATGTAAGTATGTATATGTATGTATTCATTCATTTTCATTCATTTTGATAAATTATATAGCCCCTCTTCAAGAAACCTACTCAAAGGTGCTCCCAGTCCAGCCACGGTTGAAAAGAGAAGACTTAAGGAGACGGTAGAAAACAGGTGAATTTCCTCGTGGAAACAGGCGCAAAGAAGGTGGGAGCCCCATTCCACAAAGAGGGGACCGCCACTGAGAAAGGCACGACGCCGTTTAACTGAGGAGCGGGACCGAGGGACCAACAGCTCACCTCCAGTTGCAGAACGTAGAACTCGACGGGACATTAGGCTAGAGAGCGTACAGCAGAGATCAGATAGGTAAGACGGAGCTTCACCAGAGAGAAACCGCCAAACAAGAGAAGCAATCGTATAGGAGACGTATGTATGTACGTATGTATGTATGCAAGTATGTATGTATGTATGTATGTATGTATGTATGTATGTATGTATGTATGTATGTATGTATGTATGTATGTATGTATGTATGTATGTATGTATGTATTTATGTATGTATGTATGTATGTATGTATGTATGTATGTATGTATGTATGTATGTATGTATGTATGTATGTATGTATGTATGTATGTATGTATGTATGTATGTATGTATGTATGTATGTATGTATGTATGTATGTATGTATGTATGTATGTATGTATGTATGTATGTATGTATGTATGTATGTATGTATGTATATATGTATGTATGTATGTATGTATGTATGTATCATCCGTGTCTTTGAGACAGCAGACAACGAACCCGTTACATAAATCATTTAATGCAAACATGCATAAAGCTTAAGTATAGTTAAGTTGTTGTCGCACTGTGAAAGCTAAAAGGTTTAATAGGCCTAATCGTAACGCTACAACAAAACAATAACTAAGTTAATGCTAACATTTGCCTTACGCAGGTGATGTCCGTTCTAGGCTTTCAAAATGTGGCAAATAAACCTAAGTTTACTCCTTGTAGATGCCAGCGAGGGGCAATAAAGTTGGGAGAATTTACCGGGAGACTTGCGTTCTGGCGTTTTCTGTTTGGTAAGAATCGGCCGGAAGTCTTCTTCGGTGAGTTGTGCGCTTGCGCGTTCAGGCGACAGAATCAAGATGGCGGACTTCTGGTCATCTTCGCTCGACGGATCCATGGAATGATCAGCGAGAGACGGCTGTTTCCGAGAGAAAGCCTTTCGCATGTTTGCAGCTCTTTCCAAAGCTGAACAAACATTAACATCATTATTACATCGCAAATGCGATAACCGTTCTACATATGATTCTTACATTGGTGCAGCACTTAATGAGTTTGATTACTTAGTGTAATTAATGTTTACTTTTAATATTACTGTAACTATTACAGTCGTAATTTTGATTATCATGAAAGATTCATAAAATAAGTGCTAGTTAGGTTATATAATATAGTATTAGTAGCTATTACGGCTATTATTATCACTGCCAGAGTCAATGTTACATAACAGTACTATTATAACTATTATCGGAGTAGTAGCAGTAGTAGTAATAGTAATAGTAGTATTAGTAAAAGTAGTTGTAGTAGTCATCATCATCATCGTCATCATCATCCTTCGCCAAGTTTTTCCGTTATATTATTGCCACTGTTATTACGATAAACAAGTTTATTTATATTTATAACGTCAAATCAGTTTCTTTTAATCGGTAAAAGTAAGTATATCCTATGTTGTGAATTTGGGAAGACTACGGAAGATTTGTTCGGAAACCACCGGAGACGATTTGAGGTAATTGGGAATGTCGTGGGACGAGGCCAGAAGACTGGAGATGGACGAAGACGAATGGAGAAGGCGCGTTCCCCGATGTGCAGACCTGCAAGAGAAGTAAGTAAGTATATTGTGAATTGTAGATGACTTTTATTATTATGAATAGACAGGCAGTGCTTCTAACCGGAAGCAGTGTCAGTTGTTCTTCGGCTTTGGCAGAATGGGGAGACTTTATCGGAGGTGAGCGGCTGACGTAGGAGCAAAAGGGGATCCTCTCTGTCAGAAGAACGAATTGCTTGAAATTCGTCTATCTATGAATGACACACAGCATCACTTACAATTTTTAAGGAAATGCTCCTCTCAGAGCAGACATTAATGAGACCAGACCTCGTACCGACATAATTGGCGAGATCTATCGACACTATACATGGTCCTCAGCAATGCAGTCCTTGGGCTTGAAAAATCTATTAAAATTTATTCAGTTTTGTTCCATTCTATTTAAGTCTATTTCATTATAAACCATATTTTCATTAAATTAAATTAAATTAAATTCTATTATATTTTATTTGTATCTTTTTCACTTTGTCTTGTTTTGCTCTCTGTTTGGACGTATTTTGATTTGGTAAAAAATACTTTATGTTCAGTGCACCGCAGTATGCGGTTCAGCATTCAGTTTGGCACGATTTTCAACATGCGTGGCTTAATAGCTCATCTTCCCCTCTACAAACTACATCAGGTCATCTTCCAATCTGTAAATCTAAAATAGGTCATCTTCCAATCTGTAAATCTACAACAGGTCATCTTTCCCTCTGTAATATACATTACAAAGAGTAATGACCTGTAGTCGAAGGTTAAAAGTGACTCGAAAACTGTGAAGAAATTCTGCGGCGAACTCAGGGTAGAACTGCAGGATCTCGCAGAGGTCGTCGAGTTTAATCTTGTGAAGGTCACAATAGGTCATGGCACGAACGGAAAAGGTCGACTTTCCCATCTTACTGACCAAACTGACCGGACCGTAAACGTCTGTGATGATGTCACCTAATATATCATCCTGACCTGTTCAAAAGAACAAGCAAATATCCAGTACTTTCGGTTTAAAACACTGCAAAACTTCTGATGCGGCGAAGTACTGGACAAGATTAGTGTAAGATAAAGTACATACAAATATTTAGAAAGGGATAAAGCTACCGTTACCAAAACATATAACTTCTAAGGCGCCTATGAATCAATTAGGCCCAATGATATATACATATATTATGTAAATTACATAGTCTCAGTGTGAGAATTGTGGAAAAAAGACTGGGGGTTAGACTTCGAAGAGTTTGATACATGTGAAGTTGAATATTTATCCGTATTTTGCAAACTGAGAAAATTCAACAATACAATTGAAAACTTAAATTCCTTAAAGCGATGACATCACCAAATTTATTAGAAAACAATTCTCATGGTTACAAAACTAACAATAAACCAGAGCATAACCGTATTAGTAACCCACAAAGTGAAATGTGAAAGAAAATGCTAAAATATATGCACAATATAGGCCCTAATCACACTAGCACAATCGAAGGGGTTGGAAGCTACCCCTTGGGGTGTGCAATGAAGTCTTAACTGGGGGTCCTAAGAAAAATGGGTTGAACCCTCGACAATTCTCACCCTTCAAAGTCTGTATGCATATGCATATATACATAGACGTAGGCCTATATACCGTGGACTATCAATAAAGTTTTGGAACTTGTCAAGCGTCAAACGTCTTTGCATGGCACTGTTGCGACAATCGCAATCAATGCGATAAAATCTCCACTCCTTACAATCTCTGCAACCCGTTTAACCTCTGCAACTATTTCCAGATGTCAAACGATAAGCATCTTATGGGAAAAGTGTATTTTCTCGTATACCTAGTATCGCCATGACGACGTCGTCCTTGACAACCTCGATTGAACCTCGCGCAATGAAGTAGATGGCATCGAGAATGTCGCCCGGATGTATGAGCGTGTCACCAGGTGGCGCATGCGTTGATTTGAACTTCAGCGATAAAGCTCGCAGACAGCCTGTCACAAAACATATTGCGCTATTTTAAACGGAGCTATACCAGTGGTTTTACGTTACATTCGCCCATGAAGTGCATGTGTATATGTATGTATATATGTATGTATGTATGTATTTATGTATGGATGTATGCATGGATGTACGCATGTATGTATGTATATATGTATGTATGTATGGATGTATGTATGTATGTATGTATGTATGTATGTATGTATGCATGGATGTATGTATGTATGCATGTATGTATGTATGAATGTACGTATTATGTATGTATGTATGTATGTATGTATGTATGTATGTACGTACGTATGTATGACATTGTATGTATGTATACGCATGTATGTACGCATATGTAGGGCCTATATATGCAAGTAAATGAGTACGCTAAGTATGTGTCTATGAGTGCGTGTATTCTTGTACGTAAATCTTTTTTAAGAGCAGGGATGCACAGTGATGGTCTGACTGACCTGGACTGGCGCCAGCGAAAGCCAGACAGTTGCTCAACAGATTTCGATTGAGGTGAAGACAAATGTCTGCCTGAAGACATTCGGGAAAACTCTTCAATACCTGAACAAAAATAAAATTTACCCAATATCATAGTACTAGACATCAATCAAGAAGTCCTTCTCTGAGGCGATAAACAAATTGAATAAAATATATTCACAGAAAGAAAGAGGTTGGCCTGACAGATGGATAAGCTGCGTGGTTGGTATTACAATCCGAGGATTTGGCATCTGGTAATGACTCAGTTTGTTATATGCGTCGGGTAGATCAGTTTGTGAAATGGCGAAAGGTATACACGGACATTCTCTTGAAGGCTGCATGCCGGTGTTTGGCGGAGGAATGTCATTATTTCGGGTGATGTATTACAGAATCCGCCAAGAAAGAAGACACTGGATAACCAAGTGAATAAGTGATTTATATCAACGGAAGCCGAAGAAAAAGATGCATAATATTTGCCAAAAGCATTAAACAGACGTCATACGTAAGACGCTATCGGCAAGACGGTCTACTGTTTGTACGCAACTGATTAATGCTCTGTACAGTGGTATAAACAATACAAATTATGGTTATTGTTATGGTTTTGGTAATTAATATTGGTACCTGTTAGATGTAATTAGCTGTTTATCATATTTGTATATAACGCCATCATGAAATGTGTCAATCGATGGCACTGATAATTATTGTGCGTTGGAGACTTACCTTGAGTCGTTATGCCTTTCCCATTTGGATGAGATTCGAAGCTGTAACTCGGCGTGTTAAGGTGGGCGTTCAACCAATCAGCCACAATGATAGACATTGATCTCCTCAATGAGGGCACATTTTGTATGGAAAATTGAGAAGAACTGCATGCCTCAATAGTTTAGACTGCATTCTCTGTGGCTCTACGTATATTCGTATATTATACAGAATATACGACCCCAATGTCGCATATAAAATCCATACCTATTGCGCCTTCATAAGTATACATGTAAATTATTGTTATTATTATTGCGCATTTATTAACTGCCACTATCTAATGATCCAAGCATCAATCGATGGCTCAGTTAAACTGAGAACGAAGGAGTTGCTCAAGGTCCCTACACCGCCTCAGGGTAGGTTAGAACCCGTACTCTCCCCTTTCAATCGAGAGCTCAACCAATATGTTACCGTGGCCAACCCTAGCCGATTGATTTGACATATACAAAGATAAGGAGAGACAGACAGACTTATGGATTGATATATAAATATAGGGACCTTGAGCAACTCCTTATAGGTCTACATATATATATATATATATATATATATATATATATATATATATATATATATATATGTACATTAGCATTCAGTAAGTATATATATATATATATATATACTGAATGCTAATGGCGCCCCTAAAAGTGTCAACGACTCTGGGTTTCTCCTCTGGAAGTCGACGAAGACGTCTTCAGCGATATGCACATATATATATATATATATATATATATACTTACTGAATGCTAATGTATAGAGACCGAAGGGTCCAGGGTGTGATAGAATGGTCAATCTATTATGAGCGATCGTGCCACATACAAAAGCGAAGATCTATTCAATCGGAAATCTACGGAAGCGTGTATAATAAAGAGAGAGACACAGAAACATAGCCAGAGAGAGACAGAGGCCGACACCTAGCGAGAGAGAGAGAGACACGTACACTATTCATGTCGATGCCGTGCGTGTATGTTCGACAGTGTTGGAATGATTCGATGAGTCGGTTGGCCAGAGGCTTTGGAATGTAGTGAAACTTGATGAACTCCTTGATGCTCGTCTGCATCTCATGGAACTCCTCCGTTCCCTGGTAGACGCGAAGCATAATCGACGACACGTTCCCGAAGATAGCAGCACTCATCAACGCTACAACACAACGATCACGAAGACACATATATCTCATTGTATTATACAAGAACTATCATCATACAGTCCAATCCAATTTAATCTTGTCTAAATTGATGCATTGTGTGTCAGACTTAAAATATTTTAATAATAATAATAATAATAATAATAATAATAATAATAATAATAATAATAATAATAATAATAATAAAAATAAAAATAATAATAATAATAATAATAATAATAATAATAATAATAATAATAATAATAGCACTAACAACAACAACAATAATGACAGAATTATAGTAGTAGAGGTAGTAATGGTGGTGTGGTAGTGATGATGATGATGATGATGATGATGATGATGATGATGATGATGATGATGATGATGATGATGGTGGTGGTGGTTGTGGTGGTGGTAGCAGTAGTAGCCAAAAAGTTGCGTCTCTTTTTCAGAACCTGTTGAACCGAGTAACACCATTTGTATCGTAGGGCGTAAGCTATGTATCTATAGTAGACTGACTTTCTGGGTCGTGACCTGACTGCGGATACCTTTGTATCTATGCAATATATGTATGCTTAATTACATCATAATACGACGTTGGAAACTATCTGTAATCGGGCTTAGAGAGAAGTGAGTAGCTGGTAACTCGCTGCTGGTATTTTAATTAATTAAACCATAGCTAGACTACACATCAAACCGTCAGTTATTACAGATGAATTTATTCTCTGAAGAGAATTGTTACAGTGTGCAATTAATAATGTATGTATGTATGTGTGAAACTGTGTATGTATCTATATAAATATGTATGTAGGTATGGACGTAAAAAATATGCATGCTTATATATCATGTTTGTATGTATTAATTTACGTATTATTATTATTAAGGAACATTTATATAGCGCCCCTTCAAGGCTGTCTACTCAGGAGCGCTCCCAGTCCAGCCACGGCTAAAAAGAGCAGTCATTAAATTAGCATAAAAGTAGTAGAGTGATCCATAGGGACCAAACGGAGCGCCATTGGGAGCTCGTTCCAGATCATAGGGCCAGCAACAGAGAAGGAGCGGTGCTGCACGATGGCAGTGCGTGAGCGAGGGACCATGAGTACAGCTTGGTCGGCTGATCGAAGGTTAGATCATCATCATCATCATATTCGTTTTTATTATTTATTGATCATGTACTGGTTGACAAACCGCAACCGTGGACAAGTTACGCCGCTCGACCACAAATGTAGGGCGACAGAAATCCTGTAAGTATAGGGGCGCGAGTCCCTTCAAGCAGCGCCTAACAAGCGCAGAAACCCTATATGTGATCCGTAGTGCGCAGTGCTCGAAATGGACCGGAACGCACTGGAACGCCGTTCCGGTTCGTCAAATGCATCCGTATTATCGTTCCCTTTCGTCCACTATGAAATTAACGTTTTTATTGTCCTCTGCTCCCATATCTTTGACTAGCGTTCCGTTTCGTAAAATTTTCCATTTCGAGCACTCCGTAGTGGGAATGGAAGCCAGTGCAGCACATCCCGCATAAACTCAGAAACCCGGCCAAATTTAGGAATAAGGCCAATGAGGCGCGCAGCTACGCGGAGAACCCGATCTAGGCACCCAACCCGGACAGCTGGGAGGCCAGCATAAATGGCACTACATTAGTCAAGCCGGGAGACTACAAAAGCATGTACAAGGGTAGAGCCTAGAGGAAGACCCCTGGGACAAAGAGCGCGAGACCACCCTAAGCTGGAGCAGCTGGTAGTAGCAATCGCGACAGAGGAGGTTAATGTGGCGGGTGAACGTGAGTTCCTGATCCAGGATAACGCCAGGCTGCGTACAGAGGAGGCAAAAGAGACCCAAGGGAACTCAAGAGCTGAATATATGTATGAGTGAATGCATGCATTTATGAATGTATGTACTATGTAGATCTACAACATGTATGTATGTTTGGTCCTTTGTATGTTTGTATGTATCATGTGAACGCACGATTCTCGTCAGGAACCTCATTATTCAGCGTCATTTCAAGGGCTTTGTTCTCGTGGGGTATTATTCGCTGTTACTATTTTCGCAGCTGTTGTTTGTGGGCCTCTGCAAAGGCGGCGGGTATTATAAAAATGCTAATGGTGTTTACTAAGATCTTGGAGCCTGACGGCAGACTAAGAGTCCCGCCAGGGAGGCGCATGCGCGCTGACCGTTTACCAAACGACTTAAGCGAAATCATGTCAGTGGTCGATTGTAGTTTCTGGTGAGATGTGGATTTATGCTCATGACAATAGTCATTAAGTGCACCACACACGTCAGTAACACAAACAACGTCTAATAATAGGAACATCAAGCCAACAACGGCAACATGTCACAAGAAATGGAGCAGTATAGAAAATGTCCCATAAGAAATCAATGTTAGATAGCAAAGGAAGGTTGATAATTATGATGATGACGATGATAATGATGGTGGCGTTGATGATGATGATGACGGTAATGATTATGGTGGCGGAGATGATGGTGATGGTGGCAGTGATGATGATGATGACGGTGATGATGATGATGGCGGTGATGATGATAATAATAATAATAATAACAGTGATGATGATAGTAATGATGATGATGATATAAATATGAGAATGATGACGGTGATAGTGATGGTGACGATGATGCTGATAACAGTGATGACAGTGATGACAGTGACGATAACCATGATCATGATGATGGTGACGTTGATAAATGTGATGATGATGATGATGTTGTTGATGATGATGATGATGATGATGATGATGATGATAATGGTGACGGTGATGATGATGATGATGATGATTATGACGATGATGATGATGATGTTGATGATGATGATGATTATGGTGATGATGATGATGATGTTGATGATGATGATGATGATGATGATGATGTTGATGATGATTATGATTATGATGATGTTGATGATGTTGATGTTGATGACGATGACGATGATGATGATGATGATGATGATGATGATGATGATGATGATGATGATGATGATGATGATGATGATGAGGATGATGGTATGTACAAGTTGATGTTGGTGCTAGATAGCAATTTCTTTCGTGTCTTTCCTGCTCCATAGGTCACCATTCGATCTTGTCACATCCAGTTGGATATATTAAACTGGTCTGAAACACTTTCATACTTACATCCAAGCAGCATTGCAAATATCGTGAAGACCTTCTCTCCATCGGTAGTCGGAGCCACATTTCCGAATCCGACGCTAGTAAGTATGGTAAAAGTGAAGTAGAGCGACGTGATATATCTGTCGAAGATATCTGGGCCACTCATTGTATCGTTCGTGATGTATGGCTTGGCGTACTTGTTGGCCAGGGTGTCGAGCCATCCGAAGTATAGGCTTTCTCTCTGTCTCTCGACGGATGCAATGGCGTAGAAGATGCAGGCAAGCCAGTGCGAGATGAGCACAAACGTTGCCATCAGCAGCAGGAGCACAGCAGCACCGTACTCCGAATACTGGTCGATGCGACGAGCTATCCTCAGCAGCCGGAGCAGGCGTGCTGTCTTCAGCACTCCCATTGCCGTCATCATCTGTGTTGAAAGAAAATACATTTATGTAGCCCCGTTTGTAGTTATCACTGCCATTGTCGACATCCCAATGAAACTAAGTATTTTTCTAGCGTCCGATTATTCAACTCTTTAAAATTAATTATTGTCGTCGTCAAGATAGTTTAAATGGAATTTACATAGCGTCCGTCAAAGATGCAGACATTTCATATGGACCCATTTTAAAGTTTGTTATGTTAATTTATATAAGACTTAGTACGAGACTCAAGTCTGAAGCCTAGGTATTTATGCGCTTTAGTTTCACTGTCGTCTTCCGTCTGAACTGTCACAGAAGAGATCGCCTATGTGGGTCTATCTCATCGTAGGCCTAAATGAAGCGCCTATTAAGAAACCCTCAAAGGTGTCGTGTTGCAAAGTTTAGTCAGCAAAAGAGTCGCAGTGAACTCGACATCTATTGTCTACACAATCGACTGCTTTCAAGTCAGTCGATAAGGCTTTGAACCGTCGACTTGAGCGAGTTGTAACTTAACGTAACTCTAGGTAAGACAAAGGGTCTTAAGGAACAGACCCACAACAATGCAGTCGCGCACTTTAATCTTGCTGAACAATCAGAGTAATATTAAGCTAAAAACCACTGAAATAGTATCGGAGATTTTGTCTGCACCCATTAACTCCTCTTTGTTAAGTATATCGTTGTCATCGTAGTCATCGCCGAGTTAAATACAGCTGGGCCTTTTTTTTAGCGCCTTTAGTTGTATCCACAAATGTTTGATAAATTCCCAGATATCATATCATACCATGTTGTGACAGTGGTTATCGGGCGCAGACAGAAGGATTCATGATATAGAAATAGTTATAGACCGGCATATGAGACGCTGACTATTTATTTTGGGTTATAGGGACTTTATCTATATTGAAGAAGGCTGAAAGCCCGTATACTCTCCGCGCTACAGGTCAAGCGCTGTAACGAATCGGCCACCGTACCCCATCAAATGAGCATTAGGGTAGAGCAGAACGTTATTTATGGCAGAGGTTCTTTGGTGCAAGAGTTGTAGACTTGGATGATAATACTGTCTCAGTGGATACCATCACAGCCTTTATGAAGAAGCTAAGCAGGATTTGCCAATAAGCATTCCCGCCTAATTGCAGTAGACCAATAAAACCCTTGTTATGTTAGGTTATTTATTTATGTTATGTTAAGCTAGTACTCTACATCAATCTAAATATTTTCTCTTTCCTTTATTTTGCCGGTCTGCGGTTTCAATTAGCTACAATGGTCCAAATTGTCAATTAAGACCCATTGCTTCCTATGAAACATTTATCCGTGATTGCCGTATTGTCTTTCTTCTGGCGTATGTAGGCTTATGAACACCAGAATGATAGAATGATACCAAAGCCAGACAGTAGAGAAGCTGTCGAACCATTTGGGCTTACAATTCATCTGGTGCGATCGAAAGTACTTTCAACGTTTATAATTTCATACCTGTTTGTCGAATTACATTTAATGCATTAGTCAAATAAACGCAGATTTAATTGTGAGGTCAGACTGAACGCCGCCACTGCCCGCCAGTCATAATAAGAAAAGGTAGACCAGAGTCCAGTGACTGTGACATATCATGCACTTAATTCTCTTTCGCTACTTCAGTATGTTCCTTGCTGACGTTACCCTTAGGAGTGCAATTCTCTGATGCGAAACATTTACTATTACAAATGACTGAAGTTGACGGCAAATTCGTGCGAATATCACATTATTAGGTAATAGCTGTTCATTCAGCCTATCGATTTTTGTCAAAACATAACTTAAAATATAACTTAAAACCTGAGAAAACTAAAGATTCAATCAACATGCAAAATGCAAAACTTACTTCTATAGCAGCCACTTCAAACGTCCATTCTGAACTCGATTACCATTATTCACTACGCTCCCAGTTAAGCCAGAATGATCTTGCATGCCTTGCTATATAACTTGGACCTAAAGCACTCACTGCATTCACTACAGAAGTGTCACCGTATTTCTGTTATTTGCAATGGTCTTCCAACTCATCAACCTTCTTACATTCGTGAGCTATTCGGCATCCAACTACTCCGATCCACTCGTTCTTCCTTGTAACTTTCCTTTTCTAGTTCTCCAATAACTTCCTCTGTTTCAGATCGCGCCACCGTTCTTTATTTTACGCTTCGCTGACTCTACAAACTCCCAAACGATCTCCAAAAGTTCGGTAATCCTTTAATTTCTTCTACAACATTTTGTTCAAAACTGAAATCGAACTCTTGCTGTCTTATCCCAATCAATTCCATCTTTAACTATCCCTCTAACCCAGCGGTTTTCAACCTGTGGGTCGCGACCCCCACGGGAGTCGCCTTACGATTTTCAAGGGGTCGGCTGGGGCCTTCAGAAATTTAAACCAAGTTGTCAGCGTAGTTTCTTTTATTTGATGCAAGAATGCAAGTTGTGCTTGTCACTACTAGCCTACATGCTGATTAGTTCAGCCATCCTATCGTGCTTATCTTCCAAAAAATGGGACGCTTATAAAAGTAACTTAAATTCACATATTAATGGCCTACAAGCATTCCTCAAAATGATATTTTTCTTAATTTCATTCAGTATATACAAAAAATGTAAATAAATATTTTTTTGAAAAATTAGGCACTAATTGGTTAATATTTAATATTTTATGTAATTATGATTTCTGCGTTTTCAATGTGCTCTTGCAAAGACTGCTCGGAGAATTTCTAATCTGATGAGAAAGAAGCAAGCACAGCCTTCTCATTAAACCTCTTTAATTCTTTGGGTTGCGAAACTCCATATGGCATTTTTCTAGTTATAATATTGTTGGCCTTTCTGTAGCTTTGTTTTCTTCTTAAATCTTAAGTAGGCCTAATGTTTAAACTTTAAATTTAGCAGCTGCCATTTAAATTTGTAGCTCTTAATTGTACAGTGATAGTACAATATGCAATAAATAAAAACTTCAAGTAAACATTTCGTTTCCAAAATTTTACTTTTAAAGTTTTCAAAC
>OY744606.1:67592624-67737624 GCA_963556255.1 Allolobophora icterica
GTCAGTTCAATTGAAACTGAAGAAATTAGGACGAACCTGGGTTTCCGAGCCGTTGGCGACATCTTCCGATTTAACCTCCGACAGTTCGATGTCTTTTTTTCTCCCGAGATCCTTCAACACTTTTAACATGACGAATCGATTTCTTGCCTACACAAAATCATTAAACAAATAAAGAAGAGAAATATAAAGAAGAGAAATATAAAGAAGAAAAATGTAAAGAAGAGAAATATACAGAAGAGAAATGTAAAGAAGATAAATATAAAGAAGAGAAATATAAGGAAGAGAAATGTAAAGAAGAGAAATATTGTTTCGCGAGGATGCTTCTATATATGAGAACGCATGACGTGCTTAAGTTAATTCACAGAAGCCAGGCCACTGGAAACCCTCAGTGGCAGTAGAGCATTACGATCGCCTGCCTGGAGAATTCTAAAACGGAATACTTGCGTGCCCAACACGAGAACTTTGAACGCAAATTGGTTTCTCATCAGGAAGCCAGTGCAGTGTTTATCGCATATATTCTGATATATCTAATGCTATATTATTGTAACATTTCGTTTGGTTGACCAGTATTTAGATGACACATCAGCTAAGAACGGACCAAAGTAAAGAAAAAAGGCATCTGGCTGAAAATGAGGTTGCCTGAACGATTCGTAGACCTATGGCTCCACGAAAACAGAGCAAATATCATTAGCGTTTAAATTGTAACAAAGAGTTGCACGTATTGTGTGCTTCAGTTGGTAATGTAGTCCAACTGCATTCTGTACGACTCCGTGATGCTGGATGATGTGATATAATGACGAATTTTGCTAAATAAACCATTTTACTGTTCGTTTTAACAAAGTATTTGACATACACTATTCGTTGGCCTTTTCGAAAATTATGTGACAACAGTTTCGATCTTTAGCTTCAATTGTATGAGCGTCAGTTTCCGAACGAAAGAGCGAAGAAACAAATGAAAGAAAGTAGAACAAACAAATAAATGAACGAAAAAAAACGAATGACTAAATATAGGAAACTAACGCAAATAGTAAAATTCTTTTAAACCAGAGCCGTAGAAGCACCAAGAATTTAGGGAAATAAATTTAAAAAAATCAGCGTAGCATTTCGCTTCTGAGTAGATAACCTTGAAGAAGCGCTATATAAAACCTATGTAATAATAATTTCGAAGCGCTGTTGCATTGGCGTTTGATCAGCCTTGTTACGTTTGCGTGCAACATCAGTATGCAACAACATGCATCCACCGTCCGTCTAGTTACAGGCCCCTTTCAATCGCAGAACCTACTAATTTCTAACGAAGGCATCCAATTAGCGACAATAAAGAGCTACGTCACACGAGAAGGATGCCGCTCGCCAGCATGTGGCTATCTTCGGAAGACGATAAAATGCAATATTCATGTTGCGTGTCTGCGAATAAATTTAATGCATGAATTGAATCTCTGAATTTACATGTAGGTCTAACTGGTCTATCACTCCAGAAAAATTCCTTATAAATCGCAAAAGTTGCAGAATTGAGGACGATTTGGATGAAAATGCTGGATCAGTGGGATACTATATAGCAGCTTTTAGGAGGAAGTTAAGACTCCCGTGATTTTCAGTAGTTTTAACATATATTATATCTTATGAATAAAATCAATAATTTTAAACCAATTTCATGCTATGATGAGTTATGAAAACAGAATGTCTGTAGGGAATGCGTGCCGGTCACGTGCAAACAAAAATAGCCCTTGTAGTCAAAAGAAAGAATCAGGAACACCGATAGGCTATCATACTACATTATATGATTTTGTGTTGACTGGCTAGCATTGTTTTGCTGTCTATTTTTTAGTTGTTGTTTGATGCTATTTAAGATATAAGATAATAATTATAGTCGATTATCTGCACAGTTTAGGCCTACTATTTTCCCATGCACCATATTCCTTATATATAACAAATAGTTGTTTTGCGGAACCTAAATAGCTCAACGTAGCGAACGGTGAATTCTTCTGATGCGTATTGTAGTCTCTGAAAGAAAGCTGGGATTTGGGATCAATTAGTGCATTAGCAGAGTCGATTGACTTCAGTCGAAACAGTACACACAACACAACACACTCGTACACACAGCACAACACACACACATACACGCATAGACACAAGATGGATTCCATTCTTCGTCCAGCGGCGCATTTCTCATCGATTGTCATATATTTAGTCAGATGGACTTCCTGTGTCCGTTTGACGTCAGATGAATTCGGGAACACAGAGGCCATAATAATGTCTTTAAATCACGAATTGCGTAATGTGTTTTTATAAACATTTCTTTGTAGACCGATGTACAACTATAGGAAGTCATATATCTTATAAATGCCTCCACCTCTGATGAATTTATCTGCGAGACTTTGCGCTATATAAATGCAGTCTTGTTGTCCTCTAGACCAAGGTCTTGGTCTCGAGTGCACTCGAGTTCGTTTTTAAAAGTCTTGGTCTTGGTCTTGGTCTTGAGGTTCAAGGTCTTGGTCTTGGTCTTGGTCTTGAGGTTCAAGGTCTTGGTCTTGGTCTTGGTCTTGAGGTTCAAAGTCTTGGTCTTGGTCTCGCAAGACCAAGACCAAGACCGGCTGTCAATATGAAGTCATTTAACAAAAGTCAAGAATTCTGTATCAAGCCTGCTTGCATCATACGACCAATATCTATGGATGGATACAAGTCTTGTTGGTCAGGAAAACCCATTGGCAGCAGCAACAGTTATTCTGTATCAGACGGTATGATTAACCATGGGAAGATTTCAAAAGGACTCACTATCTGTACATTTACATCCAGTGCTTGAAAAGCTTCTGTGTGTGTGTGTGTGTGTGTGTGTGTGTGTGTGTGTGTGTGTGTGTGTGTGTGTGTGTGTGTGTGTGTGTGTGTGTGTGTGTGTGTGTGTGTGTGTGTGTGTGTGTGTGTGTGTGTGTGTGTGTGTGTGTGTGTGTGTGTGTGTGTGTGTGTGTGTGTGTGTGTGTCAGCGACTTCAGCACCTGTAGAACGTATTTTTTCCACATGGCGGAATTTTTATGAGGCCCCACAAGGCACGTCTTGGTCAGAAAATTCTGAGCGAATTGGTTTTTATAAAATACAAAAGGCATTTGGAGTAATAGTTTGCATGAAGGACTTTTGAATACAAATTCGGATTTCTCTGCAATTTTCATTTAAAGTTAATTTGCTTGAATAAAATAAATGACTCATGTTTTCATTAAAATAGCGAATATTCCGACTTGGACAATTTTAGAAGTCTTGACCTGATTGCGATTTTTTTGGTCTTGGTCTTGGTCTTGAGGTTCAAGGTCTTGGTCTTGGTCTTGGTCTCGAGGTTCAAAGTCTTGGTCTTGGTCTTGGTCTTGGTCTTGAGGTTCAAGGTCTTGGTCTTGGTCTTGGTCTTGAGGTTCAAGGTCTTGGTCTTGGTCTTGGTCTCGAGGTTCAAAGTCTTGGTCTTGGTCTTGGTCTTGAGGTTCAAGGTCTTGGTCTTGGTCTTGGTCTTGAGGTTCAAGGTCTTGGTCTTGGTCTTGGTCTTGAGGTTTAAGGTCTTGACAACAAGACTGTATAAATGTTTGATTTCATTTACAGTTAAGAAACTATGACTGCTGCATGTTAAGCAATAAGTCTCTATGTCTCTGTCTTTGTTGCTCTTCCTGTCTCTTACTGTTCCTCTGTAGATCTCTATCTAAATGCGTCAATTTCGAAATGCGGCTGGATGGTAGGCCCTATAGTCTGCTTGCAGCTTTTGCTGACTAGAATGCGTTCCTTAAAGCGAAAGATGTAGTCGACAGCAAAATTGTGACATGAATGCAGTGTTAACATGTATACATATATTCTATTGAGTCAAGGATTTTTTATATGCCACTGAGTCGAGTTTTTTTATATTCTACTGAGTCAAGTTTTGCCATACGCGATAACATAATCATATTCTGATTAAATGCGAGGACGCGGCACAGACGCGATTTTGACAACTATCAGGCGCTGAAGGGAAACACAGATTCCAGAAATGTCTTGCTGGTCGTTTTATTCACACGGAGCTGAAGTGAGACATCCGTTAAACCTGAAGCAACTTCCAGTCATAATCTACATCGGACGCCGAGGTGTTTGCCGTGATGAAACAGCAGCCGCACTCCTTGATCTACATGGTGTACGATGATTCTTTGGATAAACCAATTATAAGCAAAGGCAGATACACCCACACACCGCGTCATCGTGGATATAAACGGAGACATTAAGAAGTAGACATAGACTGAATCAGGTCTGTAGACAAAGACATAAAAGCTAAACTGACCGACAGATGTGATGCGAGATTCGGTCCGAGATGAAGACGTGTCCGAAAAATGTTGTAATTGGTCAACGTGACTGATGACGCCATATAGCAAGTCAAGCTGAACTATTAATGGGAATGCAGGATCTTGTCCGGCAAAGTACACAAGATAATTATTCCCATTATTATAATAAATATGCGAAGTGTAAGTATGTATGGAAATTCGGTGGCGCGGTGTTTTAAAGTATGTCAGAACATTCTCCGCATTTATAAATTCAGAAATACAGAAATAAATTAGCATTATATCGGTATATTGCTTTTCATAGTTCCCGCGTGGGAAATCTAATTGTAAAATTAAGATAATTTAATTCTTCTCTAATCTAAGCCAATTTTGGGTTTAACATCGGTAGATTGTACAAGTATACAAAATATGCTGCTTTGAAAACCCCGAAATATTAACTTAGGTTTTAAGTTACACACGAATAATGTAAACGATGTCAACACGGTATGTGTTCATATAGTAAAGCGCTACAAAACTCCATCGTCATTTTCCAGCATGGAATAGAACTCGCGTTACTGTCATCTATGGTTACTGTAGGCCCAGCTACAGGATCGTTCGCCAAAATAATGATGGGACTGCTCACACTTCTTTGTTTTCTCATCTCTGACAAAAATATTATTTCACATGTCATATTTGAATATTTCTATTACGTTAAAACGTTAGCACAATACTTCAAACGTCGTCATACAAAAACCCAGACCATTGGTTCCGAGTCCGGACATCATTTCACTTTGGCGTACGTCGTGTCAAATACTGTCTTCACAACGGAAGTGGGCAGAGTCGGAGACATCTCCACCCCGGACATTATGTCACACAACACCGATCGACCGATCGACTGAGTTAATTACTGTTAATCAATCAATCAGCGCACTCTTTGATCTATGTGGCTTACGCCGATTCTTTGGGTAAACCAAAGACAAACAAAGGCAGATACACCCACATACTGCGTCATCGTGGACATGTACGGAGACATTAATAGGCAGACATAGACAGAATTAGGCCGAGAGACAAAGACATAAAGGCAAACTGACCGACAGGTTGACCGATTGACTGAGTTAATTAATTATTATTAATCCATCCATCCATCCATCCATCCATCAATCAATCAGCTGCACTCTTTGATCTACATGGCGTACTCTGATTCTTTAGGTAAACCACATAAAAACAATAGTAAACGCATAAACCCACATGCCGCATAATCATGGATATATACAAAGACGTCTAGAGGCAGACATAGACTGATAGACACAGACATAAAGGCAAACTGATAGACAGACCGACTGATTGACTGAGTTAATTAATTATTATTAATCAATCAATCAATCAATCGATCAATCAATAAACGAATCACCTACTGACTGCAAGCAAATGGATGACTGAAGTTGGATTGAATGGTTGGCTTAAAGTAAACAGACATGACTGATGAAAGAGACAGCATACGGAATAAAATAGGACATTGTGAAAATGCCTATCATTCTATTGCATTATTATTATTATAGGTATATGAAATGCCTAATTATCCCTCATATTAGCATTGTTATTACGCTGAACGATAAATATCAATGTTACTTCTGTTCTTTGGATATGAGTGAAGACTATTTAGATCTGGCTCGCGCCAAAGGAGACCTAATAAGAATTCAACATCGCTTTCAATGTGGAAAAAATCTGCTTGAATTAATCCATTATCTCTCTCTCTCTCTCTCTCTCTCTCTCTCTCTCTCTCTCTCTCTCTCTCTCTCTCTCTCTCTCTCTCTCTCTCTCTCTCTCTCTCTCTCTCTCTCTCTCTCTCTCTCTTTCTCTCTGTCTCTCTCTGTCTCTCTGTCTCTCTGTCTCTCTGTCTCTGTCTCTGTCTCTGTCTCTGTCTCTGTCTCTGTCTCTGTCTCTGTCTCTGTCTCTGTCTCTGTCTCTGTCTCTCTCTCTCTCTCTCTCTCTCTCTCTCTCTCTCTCTCTCTCTCTCTCTCTCTCTCTCTCTCTCTCTCTCTCTCTCTCTCTCTCTCATTCTCATATTTCTATCCCTCTTCTCTCTCTTTCCCATATTCTTTCCTCTCTCTCTCTCTCTTGCTCTCTCTTTCTCTCTTTCTCTCTCTCTCTCTTGCTCTCTCTCTCTTTCTCTCTTGCTCTCTCTCTCTCTTTCTCTCTTGCTCTCTCTCTCTCTCGCTCTCTCGCTCTTTCGCTATCTCTGTCTCTCTGGTGTGTGCGTGCCTTTTCTCTCGTCTTTCTCCGTGACTCGCTGTCTCCTATTGTTTCCTTTTCCTTCGAGACCGCACATCTGGTCGTCTCGAAGCAGAAGCAGATGTGAGCAAATACTCGTCTTCTCCTGTGCCAATCGACGCCAAATATCGATCAGTGGAATTTAATTTGCAGACATTGGCCATCTGCTGAGCCAGGCCTTTCCATTCTTTTCCCGGTCGTCTTTTCCAGACAGTCTTCTCGCCACTTATTCCGCTCTGTCACTCACAGTTCTCGAAAATCAATTTTCCGATACCGGGAACAATCCTGGTTCTAGACCTTGAGTCGTAGCTCTGCCGAATGGTGCGAATGATTTTTTTGCGCCGACAATGTGGACAATACAAGGCAGTGGTCGCTTCTGGACATTTCTGAAACCGGTTTCCATCATACTCTCTAACAGTTATTATCAAGAACCTTATTATGTACCGTACGTAGCTAAAATGGTAGTGGGCATTGATTATATTGTCTCCGATAGATCTCTCTAGCATTGAACTCGTATTTTATAAATAGGGGTTTAGGAAATTTTATCCAGGACAATTCTTTTCGAACATTTCCCCTTAGACTTTTCCCCTAGGGTTATTTCCTCCTGGTCATCCCCCCAAAGTGTCATGAAGTCTTAAGCTCAGTGAAAGGTCAGTGCAATAAGTATGCTAAACAACTGTTCACTTAAACTGGATCTTCAGTATTATAATGTATGCTCTTTATAAACTGTCGTAATAAATGCGCTACATCATAATAAGACCGAACATTTGAAACGTACATAGCGGAGTTGAAGACGAGCTGTAACAATAACAATGTTGAGGGATGAAGTATAAAATACAGAGGTTTGTCAAATTGACGAAGAATTACCGGTCGAGGTTCTGTCCAAACTGGGGCAAAGGGTTTTGCCAAAATTCTGGATAGATCCGAGTCAGGTGAGGCGAAAGGGACTCGTGACGTCACAGGTATGGAAGAGTATGGCGCTTTGATGATGGCTGGCCTTCTATCACCAAACTATAGTACAAGAAGTGAAGTTTACGAACCTCTGGGGTAACGAGACCATTCGGAGGAGAAGACTAACGGGCACTTGCTGTTGCCATAGAATCTCAGACAAGGGGTTAATTTTGTTCCAGAAGAAACGGCTGAAGCAGTCCGCCGGAAGTCATTTCCTACCGATAAAGGAAGGTGAAATGCAAGTGACCCAACCGGACCCAATTAAAATGCCATAATATTTTCAAGTAATTTCTGCATAATAACGCCGCATATGATCAAAACACAGTTTATAATGTCGCCCTGTGGATAAATCATAAATGGCCTTTGACCTTCACATTATGTAAGTCTACAGCATGTTCAAGCAAACGCCACTAGCGTCTCACTATGTCTCACGTAAATGATACAGCAGAAATAATCTGCAGTTATTAAGTAATTTACACCACAGTCTATACACAGAATCCTGAAATCAGAGCAAAGCAGACCCTGGAAGGCAAACAATGGTTTAGTGGACCGCAAAGCAGCAAATGCTGGATCAACAAGAACGCTAAGCCTTCTCTAAGCAGAGGATCAACAGCCCACGTAGGCAGACGTAGCAACGCAAACTATACACTTCAGTTCGCAATGCAACAGAAGCAGATGCTGGCAGCACGCAAGCGTTGTCTTGGCGTTTTTGTAGCCTACTTATGAACGACGAATTATGATTTGTTGTAATGCACACGTTTCGCTAACGTTGACGCAGAGGCGCGTTTTCACGTAGGGCATTAGGGCTCCAAAATCTTGAAGGGCCCCTAAACGAATGAACATATTTTTTCAATTATAAAAAATGATATTTATGAATTTTAATTATTTTATTTCATTATTGGTGTTATTTTATTTTAATATATATATATATATATATATATATATATATATATTCGTTTAATGAAAAAACCAGGTGACACACTGCATCTGGGTACAATCGCTGACAGAGAATAAAGAGTTAATTTAAAATAATACTAAAGACCTGGAGCGTCAGCTACGTGGATATAACACTCGGACGTCGGTCTAGCGCGTAATTATAGCCTAAGCTTCGCTAAAGCGAAGACAATTTATTTATGAGACAACTTACAATATTCGGTAATGAATGTGTCATGTGAGCCTATTTTAAGGTATCTGTAAATCACATTGCAACATTACATTAACGTTTGTTTACTGCCTGGGGAAGGCACATTGACAGAAAATCGACGTCCGCTATGAAACGCACACACCATTATCAGCTACATTGTTAAACATCAAAACCTTTACGTCGACATAATGTACATCAACACGCGTCGGAACAAACCCACATGATTCATCGCACACACACACATACACATACATACACACCTACACACCTACACACACACACACATACACACACACACACACACACACACACACACACATACACATACATACACACCTACACACCTACACACACACATACACACACACACACACACATACACATACATACACACCTACACACACCTACACACACCTACACACACCTACACACACACACCCACACACCCACACACACACACACACACACACACACACACACACACACACACACACTAATACTAACACATACACGGATCTTGAGAGGAAGAAGAGAGCTTCATCCAAGCCACATATAGCTGCTGGGAAAATCCTCTGGCTAACCGTCTAAGTGGAAATGCAGTCTGTCAACCGGAGCCACTCCGTCCTCCGTCGCAGTCCCAAGGATCGCGTTTCACTTGCTCAGTCACACCGGTCACATCTCATCACTTGATTCCCTGGCTCTCATTTCAACTTCTTGTCCGATCACCTTCCACTCATCAACTCCACCCTCTTTCCACTTAGCTTTCCTTTTCCACATGCACACGTCGTTCTGCTAGCGTCAGTTTTATGTTGGCTGTCAACAGGGAAAGGAAGGTAACTACCAGTCTCTCTTCCACGCTCGGAATCTTTTGCTTTTTTCAAGAAATGCATCTAAACTCATTATTTCTCACTGGCTTCCATACACCTGGAATATATCTAACTACATGATTGCCTCGGAGCTGACTACCGGCGCCTCCGATTGACAATTATTTGACATAAACGTTCGTAATAATAAGAGAAGAAGAAGAGAGCTGAAGAAAACTACATGTATATGCTGGCTCTACGGCTATACTTATCGAGTCGCACGTATACTAGGCAAATAGATTGCTTGGAGCGGACATCGTGCTTGATCATAAACAGCGCACTTGGTGTGCAACGTGTATTAGACTAATTCCTGTGTCTCGTATAAAAACCTATGACTGAGAGGATAAGTCGGCTGAAAGCACGCTTCTATTATGATTAACCCGTGGCTTTTCTAGAACACTTAATGTTGACGCTGACATGTGCCGAGAATATTGGTTTAAGTTTCCACTTAGATCCAGCTCTTAGGCGTCGCCAACAATATTTGCTCGATCTGTAGCCATGGCGACCATACCGCATACCATATGAATTCCAGAAAGGCATACAACTAGAGAAAGCTGAAGAGACAGGCAAAGGGGCAGTCGAGCATCCACCGAATATTGAAGTGCTACCAGATGATAGGACTCGTGGTCTGGTGCCATGCTGATAAGGAAGTATGCGCACAGAGGACCAAGTATGTCGTATATGCAATGAGTTTGTCACGTGTCGCTGAGGACGTCGTCCTAATCTGCCCCATATTTGGCCTGACCTGGCCTTATCAGAACTGACTTGGTTTGTGAGGACCAGCTTCGCAAACCGGAGACAGCTGAGGTTTCCTTCTCGATGTCTCACATAGGATGTGACCCGTCAACTCTTGCACGTTTAATCCTGAGCTGAATCGATTACTGCACAGTCGCCTTTGTTAGCTTGCCACAGCGCAGTTAATATAAATTTACATGTTTTGCGTATATAGCAACCATATTGATGGCCTCGACATTGCTCATTTTTTTAATGAATTGATCGGGGAAGGTCTTCGCCACCCTTGCCCTGTCATTCGTTTTCAGGCGGTCATCAACACCGCTGCTCGTCTGGCCGTTCGAGTACAAAAGTTCGACCATATTAGAACCGTGACGCAAGATCATCTTCAGTGGCTCAGGAACGCGTGCAGTTCAAACTGTGCCTTCTTATGTACAAGTGTCTAAACAACTGTGCACCATGTTACCTCGCAGGCAGTGTCAGGTCGCTATCAGACGACCTAGTAGACTGCGGCTGCGATTACCTAAGTCCGCCGATGTATTTGTGCCAGCAACTGTGATAAATTGGACGATCGTGCTTTTCGGGTCGCTGGCCCGCGTGCCTTGAACAGTCTTCCTGCATCTATTCAGGAGGCCAAAAGTCTTCATGCTTTTAAAACAATTGAAAATCTATTTAATATGTCACTCTTAGCATTTGGAAAAAGTCCACGTCTCCCAACCTTATCATCATTTAACCAGTTCAGTCCACGTCAAGGCTTTCGGTCGTTCTAACTTCTAATTATCGCCTAGTCGACAAACAAAGCAAAGTTCATCGGTAGGCCTAATTAAAAAATATCTCTTTGTCGCACTCACTATTGCAATCTGAAACCGTTCACTTTCCTCTCCACCATATCTAACCTCGCATTGATTGCCATCATAAAAGCTCCGGGTGATGTCAATTATCTTCGTCGGACCCCATAGCTCTTTAGTATCGTCCAGTACTACATTACCTGTATGCCATACCTGTATGAAGGTTGACCTCATGCTTCGCAACCATATATAAATTAACGTATTGCAATTAATTCTTCTGTTATGCTGCTATGGCTGGCATTAGTGCCACTGCTGTCGTTGTAGGCAGGATAATTTTACCGACGCCGGTGTATTTCCAGCTTTAATTTTGTCATAATCTACATTTATGTCGCGCGGTGGTTGAGTGCACGTGTCCTCGACCTCGACGTCCGCCTTCGAACCCAATCGCTTATGTGAAACTGTGCTAAGAAATCTAAGCGGAATGATTACTATCGGAATCTGTAATTGTAATTATAACCGCAAATTTATATACCGCCTTTTCTACCCCCGAACTAACGACAGAAAACCAGAAAGATATTTACGGCCCAGAATGGATTAGACGAAGACACACGACACCCTGGAAAGAGACGGAACACAGCCCGTGAGGCAGTTACGCGTGAGCATCAAGAGCTTAAATGCCGACTCTTTAAACTCGCTACGCAAAAATATATTTGTTATAGTAGCATCCCTTGTGCATACGAATGATACTTAAATTGTTGCTGATATTGATATATATAGCAACTGCATGGGTGGTCTTCTCACCAGGAATGCTAATAACCAACGCTGGGCTGTGGCATTTCTGAGAAAATAGTTTGGAAAGACGCTGCATGAATGAATGATTGATTGATTAAATGACTGAATGAATGATTGATTAAAAAAATTGAATGATGGAATGATCGAATTATTGAATGATTGATTGAATGAATGATTGATCGATTGAATGATTGAATAAATGAATGAGTGAACGATTAAACGGTTGAAGATGGAATGATCGAATTAATGAATGAATGATTGACTGGTCGATTGAATGATCGAATGATTGAGTGATTGATTGAATTTATTGATTGAATGAATGATTGAATGAATGATTGATCGATTGATCGTTTGGTTGATTGATTTGCGGATCGATTGTTCGACTGAATGATTGATTGACTGATGAATTACACGAACGCTCGAACGAACGAAAGAACAGATGGATGACTCCTTGCATGAAATCGACAATTGTTACCTGTAGAGGGAGACAACGCTGCGCGGATCGATATATCATTCTTCAATCAAAACTATGCTGTAATTGTTGCTGAAATTTATATATATGACACCTCCCCACAGAAGGGGAAACTGGTTTTAGAGCAAGTATGCGAACTGAAGATTCCAGGGTATAATAGCTCTTGGGAATCATTGTTAATAGAGACACAATTTAATGAGGAGGTGCCTTGTCTGACCTGATTTACTGGTTGTAAGATAATGAGGCAATGCAGAAGAAACTTACCTTTGGCTATCAAATGAAAACCGCACTCTGCCTCAGTTCATTCAACTGTCTCGTCAAATTGGAATGTTCAAATTTATAAAGAACATCGGAGCTGTGTCAGTGGCTAGTGGCTACAGTCTTACGCTGGAGCGTGACGGAAACTACTCCTCGTTTAAAAAGTCTTCACAAGATTTCCGTTTTGGTAGGAGAATCTGAAAGCTGATTCCACAGTCCACAGATTCTTGTTACTAAGAAAGCTTTGTGGTCCTCATGTCACTGCAGTAGTTTTCTATTACTATGAATGCAATGAAACTCGGAATTATATCTGCTTGTGATGACATGCCGTTCTGTGCCATTATTTTCTTTCTTCAAAATGCAACAGAAGAGTTCTGCATTCCTTTCAAAGTAAGAGATCACGGTGTAGAAACCAATTCCCTCTTTACATTCGCAACAAATTCTTCCCAACAAAATCGTCTCACTTCCATTTGGTGGCAAAGTTCCTTTCTGTGCACTTGTAACCCGTCGAAGGCCATAACCCAAGTGCCTTAATTTCTCCGTGCTACGAAGACGTCTTGTATGAGTGTGCAGCTGGACCAGCAGTGGCACTTCATCATCGGCGGACAGTCAGACGGTCCATGTCCGGCGCGCACACAAAAGCCAGCCAATCGACCAATTAGTGGGCAGACACGCACACACACAAATACACACACATACACACACAAACACACACACGTCGCTGGGTTTGCTCCACGACCAAGACGACGGCGGCGGCGTCGGCAGCGGCAGCGGCAGCGGCGACGTAGCATTACGGCGCGTATGAATTTCCGGTTACTGGATCATCCGGGTCCTCTGGGTGGAAGCTGCAGCTAATTTGCTCGTGGTGAAGACATTGGATAAACGCATTGGGTACTGGTGTGAATCGGTGCTTTTGGAATGACCGTCGTTTGGGTTACGATCGACGCTGTTGTTGAGCGCTGTCTTAGTCTTTGGTCGCTGTTGTCATTCAATTAACAGGCGGATAAGGAAACCCGATAGACATCGTTTTGCTCTTTTCTGCGCTTAGGTTGTGGCGCTTTAGAAGTTTGGAGATTACGATTATTCACCAGGACAAGTCACACCGTTCTTGTCTCTGTTGTCTACGTTAATTATAAGTCTGTGGTGCGGAGAGCGCCACGTCACGGTAGAACAAGCACGGCAACTCACTGCGTACTCAACATTTCAGCAACGAAAATTAGATCACTCAGTCAAAAGAATTATACATTAATTAGACTGTCTGTCTGATCCTATCATATCATCTGGTATCCTATCATCTGGTATCCTATCATCTGGTATCCTATCATCCGGTATCCTATCATCTGATATCCTATCATCTGGTATCCTATCACTTGGCATCCTATCATCTGGTGTCCTATCACCTGGTATCCTATCACCTGGTATTCGTAACTATCATTCGGATAGTTTTAGTGTACTTAAACGATTATCATGCTCAGTATTGGGGATTATTCGAAGCCGTTGATCTTCTTATGTGTATCAATACATTTTCTGCAGCGATCTTAAGGACTTTCCCGCTCAATTTTCAACGACTCTGTCTTCCTAGATTATCACCACCGCTTTCACGTTTGAATCGTGGGTGGGTGCTCACTTCCAGGTTTTCGGTACTTAAGCCAGCAAAGGACGAAATCCAAGGTCTGGAATAGGTCAATGCATGACTGGAGTTTGCCGTGAGTTTATAAGTTTGATTTACCAACTGCAACGTTCCTTCAAGCGCATCCCCGTGACTGACGAGTACGTGACAACTTATAACTTTAATGGCATATAATGCCTGTAAGCATACATAAAAACATATAAACATACATACGTACGTACGTATAAACATACACACTGTCAGCTAAGCTTTTAATGGAAGTCAGATTATTATGCAGTAGATTGGCAATGACAGAGACATTCGTACCAGACCGCGTGCGATAAGCACTTGGACAGAGGTTGGCATGGTGCAATTGGCAACCACGTGTCTCTGTGTCGTGGGCCTCATTCGTCTTTCAACAGGCTGAATGGAAGACTTTCCTTCTGCCTCTCGAGATGGATTGGTCTTGTCTCCGGTGCAGATGCAGCCGTTAACTGCCTTGCCTTTGATCGGAATCGAACTGCTGTGCTTGAAACACCAGCGCCATCAATCGACTCCCCAAAGAACCCATCACATGGCAGTCAGGGTTACTTAATTAAAACGCGAAATAATGCAAGCGTAATCAAAATAAAATACGTTCGTCATTCTTAGTCTTTAAATTTTATCTGGGTCCTTCACCATAATAGAACAACTGTCTCATCAAATCTATTAGGATTTTCTAAATTTCATTTTTGCAGCATATAACTGGCTTTTTGGAAACGGTTGTGTTCAACTTTAGAAAGCTAAATTCCCATCGTACAAAGCATTTGGCTCCATTGTCTTGGCACCAGAACATGGCGAAGACAACGGGAATTGTATATATTTCGGCATTACTCGTAATTGAAAGTCGAAAATAGTCACAGAAAAATGACAGGAACCGAGAGTAAAATTTGTGAAGAAAACATCATGTATTGGCCAACGCCTTTGCTCTATTAATAGTTCTCGTATACATACACATGTTTCGGAAAGAGCGGGTGCTTTGCCGTCCTGTTTCTGGGAGCCCAGGATAGCCGTCTCTCCGTTCTTCTGGCCGGGGGGGGGGGGGGGTGCTCACTGTGCCGTTTGCCCGGCTACCATGCACAACAACGCCTTTGCAGTGATGGGCCCAGCGACATGGAATGGGCTCCCTCTGGACCTCTGCTTGCCACCCAGAACTCTTTCCGACACGTTTTATAATAGCCTAAATCTCTTGTTTGGCCGTGCTGGAGACGGGAGCACCTCTGAGTAGCTCCCCTTGAACAGGTGCTATATAAACATCTGAATGAATGAATACATACAACGCCACCTAGTGAACAATTATCGGTAAGAATTTCTTGAAAAGGTGACCATTCCATCCGTCTGTAGACCATTCGTAAGTTTTTTTTAGCTGTAGCCCACAACCATTTGATGTACGTTGCACTATACTATTCTTATGCAGTTATTGAGCGTCACTGGCTAATGACGAAGCTTTAATCGATGGCGCTGAGCAATAGTGAGTGAAGGACTTGTTCAAGGTCCCTACACAGTAACCGTCTCAGAGGAGAGGCTCGAACCCCATACTCTCCGCGTTACAAGGCGAGCGCTCTAACCAACCAACTACCGTGTCCCACAAGTTGGTGTGAGTATGCATTTAATGCACACATTGTGTCTCATGCAGTGGCGTTACCAGAGATATGTGGTTGGGGGGGGGATCAAGCTATGGGATATTGGAGGACTTCGAACGGAGTGCAGGGCAGGACCCTTGTAGCTAATATTTTTTATTTAAATTCTCCCTAATTTACGATGCAACAGCTATTTGGATATTTTCTGGCTTTGGGTGATAAATCAATCCTAATGGTAGGACATGTCAAACTACAGAGGGGGAGGGTACCACCCGAAACTCATCGGATTTGCACGAATCCCACACCGAACCTGACCAGGGATGGGGGGGCAGCTGCCTCCCTCTCCCACCCCGTGGCGACGCTAATGGTCTCATGCTGCTCTGGCTATCACTGTGCTAATACTGGTTCTGCTGAGGCTGACATCATCTGCATCCGGTGATTGTTGCTGCAGCTACTGAGAATGATAATTTTCCACTGGTGCGGATAGTATTACCAATTTGAATTTGTCGTGATCAGGAGTCATCCGTCGTCAGGCATTCCCCTCGTTAAGACGAACGATACAAGATCCGGATGACTCCCTTAACAAGTATTGCAGTCACGATGAAACACATACGGAAGCGGCGGTCATACTTACTTACACTCACTCACACATACTCAGGCTGACTCGCAGACAGATATACAAGAACATGGGACACGGTAGCCGATTGGTTAGAGCGCTCGCCTTGTAACGCGGAGTGTGTGGGTTCGAGCCCCGTCTGAGACGTTACTGCCCAGGGACCTTCAGCAAGTCCTTCACTGACAATTGCTCAGCACCATAGATTGGTCATTACATAGTGACAATTAATAACTGCTGAATGATAACGAGATTCAAAGACCTCAGATACAAAAAATTGCTTCTCCATCTTCACTGACTTATCTTCTGGATATTGACCTGATTACGGCTTGGGTTTGGTTTGCCATCGGTTGATGCCTTGTGCATTAGACACCGGCGCAATAGAAGTTGCTAATTACAATTACAATTACTTCATTTGACGATACAAATACAGACATATAACCACATAAACTTAGACAGACCATTACACTTACAGACGAACAGAGGCACCATGTGCATATCCAGAACCACGCATACGTATACTATAGAAGACACTGCACTGTGGATACGATGTTGTCAGACTGTAGTAAAGTTAATAAATGCCGACTGCGAGGTTTAATACTTGGACGAGAGTCCGTCCATGGAGTACCACGCCATCGAGCAAACTCATACGCCATACTTACGAGGTCGATTAGTATATTTACCAGCGCAAGTTATAAGGTTGAGAAAGTCGCCCGTGCTTTATCATGAAGTGTTTTCCAACTCCAGGACAACAAATCTGAGGAGTTTCTACTTTCTATCAATAAATAACAAATCGGTTGCCTCTACCATTTGAGTTGGCTGAGAGAAGTGAGTATTCTTTTCGCACTAGCTTGAAGACAAATTTTGCCGGTTAGTTTCTTTGTGTCAATCTGTACTTATCTGCCAAGGTCTTCATCAGCTCCGCGAATGGCAATGGGACACTGGCGAATTGATCATGAATCCAAACATAACGCCAGCGCCATCTCGCGAATGATATGAGAACAAGTAATGTTCTTGCAGAGGAAGGGAACATAGAAGCGAACGACGGACAGGCGGAGGATGAAATGGACGGAAACAGTAGTGACTGGAGAGGAAGAGGGGATTATTTTCCATATGGGGCAAATTGCCCAACTGGCGCGCAGATGCCCTTCAAGGGATAGGCTAATATTAGCATTCCCATGCGTTACAAGTTAAACAAATCTGTCGTTAGTAAGTAAGCAACTGATTAAGTGAGTGAGTAACCAAGCAAATAACCATATCGTTGCATTTTATTTGCAAGCTATGAAATACAAGGCAGGGTGAAGAAACAGCTGCTGTGGAATTGGTTTATCTCCACGATCTGGATCTGAGAGCAATAGGATCACAGAACAATCGTCCACTGATTGTAGCAATCTATACCATCGACCGATTCCAAGTAAACAGCACCACACCGCCTGCCATTCACCGACACAGCGACAAAGCGATGCTGTCGACATCTAGCAAATGTAAACGAAGATCACTCTCAGTTCTCTTTCCCACACGTGTAGCCTATGCATCCCGAAACGAGACAATGTATTTAATTATCATATTTTGTAGGACCTAAAGACTACAGTACTACTTATGTGTTTGGATATTCATTATCAGCTGTGTACCTGTCTACAATCAGCAGTAATACACGGATCACAAGTAGTCCGTGCACCACTGAAATAGCCTATAGACTCTTTTGAAGACATTTACATGAAGACATTGTCATGACTGCTTGCGGTGAATTACCGGATACATTTAAAATTTCCAGAAACAGTTTAAAACAGACAGACAAATAGGCATGCAAATGTGTGTTCATTCAAGGACATGGATACGGATAAACAGAGAGAGAGAAGAGATAGATAGAGATAGATAGAGATAGATAGAGATAGATAGATAGATAGATAGATAGATAGATAGATAGATAGATAGATAGATAGATAGATAGATAGATAGATAGATAGATAGATAGATAGATAGATAGGTAGGTAGGTAGATAGATAGGTAGGTAGGTAGGTAGGTAGGTAGGTAGGTAGGTAGGTAGGTAGGTAGGTAGGTAGGTAGGTAGGTAGGTAGGTAGGTAGGTAGGTAGGTAGGTAGGTAGGTAGGTAGGTAGGTAGATAGATAGATAGATAGATAGATAGATAGATAGATAGATAGATAGATAGATAGATAGATAGATAGATAGACAGACAGACAGACAGACAGACAGACAGACAGACAGACAGACAGAAAGACAGACAGACAGACAGACAGACAGACAGACAGACAGAGACAGACAGACAGACAGACAGAGACAGACAGACAGACAGACAGAGGTAGACAGCAGGATAGAGAGGCAAACAGTTTCTTACTCCATATTTCTGATACTCATCGTTACCACTAGAAATCTTTTTAAATATCCCGTACAAGGACCCACGGAGCAAGGACTGAACGTCTTTCCTCAGAGCCCTGCAGTGCAGAACTGTGCGTGCAGTTGTCATGGCAACCAATCTGTCGGAAAACCAATTGTATAAATCGATATTTTGCGAGTAACTTAAGAGAGCTAAAACCAACACACCTGCAAGTATGCAGGAAAATCTGGATCAAGAAAAGATAAGAACGAATAACAGAGAAGAATATCTTTTGGTAAAATGTATTAGACAACGAAATAAGAAACTCCGAAGGAAATGAATAAAAACGACGAAAGACGGTGGAGTAAAAAAATAGCAATCAATGCGTCAATTCTATGCATAAATCATGTCATGTATTTTCAAAGTAATCTAAATTCCAATAGCACGTCTATCACTACAGATGCAAACCAGTAATCCGATCTGCAGGCTGCAGGCGGTTTGATCCCTCCAAGCCTTTGAGGTTATATATATATATATATATATATATATATATATATATATATATATGGGCAAATTGGTTACATGTTTTGCAGGACAGTCACATGCAGAATGTTACTTAATTTTTTATCACATAATCACAGTTACACTAGTCCTCTGATCTGAACCCAGACGCAATGAAGTTCCTGCGGAGGCAGAGTAGCAATCATCAATCGTGACAATTGCACATTTAACAGTCTTGCAGCTTCACTGAAACGACTTTCCTTGAGTACAAAGCAACCATTCTTTCTCCGAGGAACAACGCATTCTTCTATCGACGTCACAGTGTATGGGTATGGTCTCTCCCCATCAATGAAATGTTCTTTGAGGAAATCGCTCATATCTTTGAAGCCTTAATTATAGTCTATCATTGCTCTGATCTGCGACTGCCGTAGTCATCAGGACTTCAGCAATGGCAATGAGTTCAATGATCTCCGCAGCTTCTTCATTCTTATGGACTTATTTAGGGAATTGATATAATTATATATATATATATATATATATATATTATTGATACGCATCTGTTTGCGCCGCTTGAGGCAGCATGAGTCTTATACAGCGTCTTTGTAGCGGCATGGTCACGTTACGGTGATCTAGCAATTGTCCGTGTTACTATATATATATATATATATATATATATATATATATATATATATATATATATATATATATATATATATATATATATATCAATATCAATATCAATATCAATATCAATATCAATATCAATATCAATATCAATATCAATATCAATATCAATATCAATATCAATATCAATATCAATATATATTGATAGATATAATATATATATATATATACATACACGGTGAGTCATTAAAAACCGTGTCCCTATATAAGTTAACGTAGTTCATTCAGATAGCCATGAATTTTAATGAAATTTCAGAACATTGACGCTTGATGGTCTAGCCAAGTGCTACATAAATTATTTGTTATAAAAAGCTGGCCCAGCCTAAACTGTAATGGCGTAACGACAACCCCGAAAAAATGGTGTTTACCGAAGAAGATAAACATATGTCACAACTTCTAAGAAAGAATAAAATTACAGTCCGAAACGTTTTTCAAAAGAATTTTCAGATTAAGGGCTCGACGTGTGGTGGATTGAATGCTCTCCTTTCAAAGATCGATGAAACTGGGTCTTTTCATCGTCAAGCAGGTAGTGACCGCCCTCAATCGGCCAGAACGGTCGACAATGTTGAACTGGTTGAATCGCTGGTGCTCAGTCAGGAACGTATGGCGCAAACGCATCGTACGCAGAGACAACTAGCTCGAGAAATAGGAATTAGCCAGTCATCCGTTAGGAGAATCGTTAAGAGTGATTGACATTTGCAATTTTTAAAGAAACGAGTTGCGTCATCGAATTGTGGAGGTCAGGGACGAAATGGATCAGCGCATCATTGATGAGTCAGCCAAGCAGTTGCGTACGCGTCTTCGCGCATGCGCGTATGCCCAAGGAGGTCAATTTGAACACAGAATTTAACTTTCTCAATGCTCAGTAATAACTCTTCTATCTAAACTTAAAATTTCTTTAACATAATCTGATATCTGACGAAGTTATAGTAAAATATGTAGGGACACGGTTTTTTATGACTCACCGTGTATATTATGTAGAACATTTTTAAACGGCTTCTGTAGCAAATTCTATCTCAATTGAGTAAATGCATTCATTTGAAAATGATGTCAATTTATCACTTTAAATATCTTGCTAATAAATAACTAAAAGGCATATGCTTTCAAGTTTTGTGAGACCTTCTGGTGTAATTTTTAACAAGGGGTCTCCAAGCTTTATATAGCTTAGGGCCTCACCAAGTATAAATCCGGCACTTGTTATGTGGTCAGAGCATGAACCCCTTCATCAGAAGCGACTACCTTCTTTGTAACAGTTTCTCCTGCATGATACCATTAGCCTGCTATAGTGTAACTAAGGAGATGGCGGTTCAAGGCTTCCAAAGTACTTGAACCGATGCGAAAAGGCTACTGTGGCACCCAAAAGACCATCAATCACTATGCTCAATTCATTGATTAGCAAAGCTTTCAGTGCAATCGCCACAGACACAAACAACATGTTGGTCAATATTACAGTTTCAAGAAATACATTGAAAAGCACCATAAGAAACACAGAAAATAACAGACTGATCTCTAGAGATTCGCACAGAGCATGAGCCCTATTCACAGAAAAGCAATGTATACGCAGCTATTCAAGTTTAGCTGCAATTCATTTGCATATCTCCTGAATTCATAGGCTACATGCATACATATGTATGAATGTACATATGCAAGCATGCATGTATTTATGGTGCATTTTTGCAAGCATGCGTGCATACATACATACAGGCATATGTATATTCACACATACATACTTACACACAAGCATACATATATACAAACACACAACCAGTCAGCCAAGCATAGTATACATACAAAAACACACACATGCATCCATACATAAATACATATATACATACTACATATATACATACATGTATGTACATACATATATACATATATACATACATACAGACATACATACATACATACAATCATACATACATACACATACATACATACATCATATTGGGAGGGGGATAGAGCAATGGTAACACTCATGGCCAGGAGAGGATTAGATCGCGGTTCGATACCCTTAACCCCTCTAGGGCGGCGCCTTGCATGGCTGCCAATCCGTGTGTTTAATTAAGATCTTGATTGTACTGTCATGTTTCAATGCAATTTTACTGCGTACTTGTCAGTTTGAATGAATAAAGAAATTATTATTATTGTATTATTATTATTATTATTATTATTATTATTATTATTATTATTATTATTATTATTATTATTATTATTATTATTATTATTATTATTATTATTATCATTATTATCATTATTATTATTATTATTATTATTATTATTATTTATTATTATTATTATTATTATTATTGCTGCATACATTATTACATACTATTAACATATGCACAGAAAAATTACTGCAGAAATAAGTAAAGTATTGAGTAAACTGTGCTCAAATCTAAAATAATTTTGACCACAGTTTGAGTCAGCATTTGTTTTAGGTCAGCTCAGAAAGCTGTATTTAGCTTCCAATTTGCTATAAGCTTTTACTGCACATTAAGCGCCGCGTGCGACTAATTGTCATTCTGAATTTTTTATATGATGAGATCTTACTGCTCACGAATGCGTGGGTAACTGAGCTTTGATTTGCTTCTCGTTGTTAAGGAGAACTATGCAGAGCATTCGTTCTTATAGTGAACCGCAAATCTGGTTACCTCAGAATGCAAAACATCTTTGGAATTACAGAGGACGATTTAAAGAGCTGTGAAGGAAGATAACTTCAAGATGAGTGCTGGAGATTGTTGAATGGTGCAAATGACTGCGATCTGAGAGCTGCTTAGCAAAACGTGGGAATGATTTGGATTGCACTTGGTTGCAGGTTAATGCAGAGGGGTGAGACTTCCAAGGAGTGTAGAGGAATGTACAGGTCTTCAGAGGAATTACGAAGACGTCAGATGAGTGATGAAGATATCAGAAGAATGCAGAGGACTTAAAAGAAATACAGAGGACATCAAAGGATTGCAAAGGACTTCAGAGGAATACAGAGAACTTCAGAGGAATCATGTGGACATCAGAGGAATGCAGAGGACTTCATAGCACATCAGAGGACTTCAGAGGAATGCAGAGAAATCCAGAGTACTTCAGAAGAATGCGGATGACACCAGATAAGCGCAGAGGATTGCAGAGAAAATCAGGCAATGTAAAGAACTTCATATTACTGCAATGGACTTTAAAGGAAAACATAGGGATTCAGAGGATTGTAAAAAACATTGTAGTATAGGACTTCAACCAAAGGTTGAATAAACTGAACAAATCCGTCCAGCGTATTTCGTTAAAAATTGCATTGTTCAAGTGACACTTCTTCGACGCCAAAATAACTCAAGCGTGAAACAGACACGGCACGAAAAACGTCATTTCACGGTCGATCGATTCCTTTGCTTTGTCGTCACGCTTGACCGATTCGAACCAGTTGGTGAAGTACCAATCGCACCAACTATCTTCCTATCCGTCTATTAGTTTCCAAATCAATTCCACCGATAACTTCTAAACCGCACCCCACAGAGTGCGACTAAATGTTCTGTAGGAACAATCTTAACAGAACGTAAGAAAGCCAAAATTGTGTTATAACGAGCCATTAAGTAATACACAAGCAATACACCTAAGCTTGGCCATTTCTCGGCCGAGTGCAGTGTTTTGCTTTCAGCGCAATTCTTAAATGACCAACCGGAAGCTGTTGTATCTCGGTCGCTTTGAAGATTTACTTTCAGGCGTTTGACACGATTCTGCTGATTAACAGATGGAGCCAGTAGCGCATGCGCAGAAGATGTGCTGAGGGAGGAGAAAACAAAAGCATCGGTCGTTGCAAGGAGATACGCTGCGACAAATGTAATCACGCGCTCGATCAGCGCATGTATGATATGGGACAATCACACTGGGTCTAATAGGTGTCACGGCTAGATGTAGACGGTTTCTGAATTGGCATTGGGGACATATGCGACTCGGTTCAATGGACCTATAACTTATGAGATATGAGGTACGTGTAGGGTCGACCTAACTGCTCTGCAAACTATAAGATATTGTTAAACGTGTAGGCCTACTGGATAACAACAATCTGTTTGCCTAGCCTCCCAGGCCTACATGTATTTCTAATATTTAAATAAAGGCGAGTTTGACGTTAACGCCTTGGCAGCTATTATATGTCGTAAGAGACTGGATACTGCTAATTTTCTTACAATAAGAGATTGGCTTATAGGATTCTGTGTGGTTTCTCAGCCCTGCATATATATGCGGTTCTTGGGTCTCATTCTTACCCAGCCATATGAGGTTTACCGAATCACATGCTTTGCCTCTCAAAGTGGTCACCACTCAGACGTCTTGACCGTTTTTCCGAAGGGAAAGAAAACCACTCAGGTCGAACGAAACCGTAGAGGATCACATTTAAGTAAATAATCCAGTTGCATCCGTGTTTGCACTACACTTGGGAACGATGAAGCAAGACAGCCGATATAAAGTCGAACAATTCTGTTGCGCATTTTGCTGAAGCAAGGACTTAAACCCAATCCACTTATTTTATAGATTCGCTTCTGTCTATTAGGGGTCGTCCATTAATCATGTCAACAAAATGGGGAGGGAGGGGGTTTGGAAAAGATTGACAACTCTTGACAAGAGGAGGGTTTTCAAGACAAATTGACGTCAGCAATAATTTACTCAAAAAGCAACCATTAATTCGGAAAGTCTTTATGAGTGATCTATTTCTTTTTTTGTTGGTAATTTAATAAGACGCAATATTTTCTTCGTTTTAAATTATCTTGTTTATCGTTCCCAGATTAATGAGAAAATGCGCTGCATAATCTCTTAAATGTGAATATTCTGGGTTCTTTTCGAAAATCTAACATTTTGAGTTTCTTTTCGACAGCAAGATAATTTTTGGGGAGGGCAAGGGGTAAATGTTTTGACATAATTTTATTAGGGGGTCCTTGAATGTTTGACAGCGGTTGGCAGAGGGAGGAAGGGGTCAAAAACTGCCTAAAATTTGTTGACATAATTAATGGACGACCCAAGGTTAACAACGTAACATAACATAACGCAACTATTATTCTATTCTGTTTCATATGCATCTGTTTGTATAACCTGTACTGTTAACCACAGTGCGTTTGAGGTGGTCCAAAAAAAGAATATACTTAACTTACTTACTTACTTACCTATAATATAACACAACAAGAATAACACAACATAGGCCTAACATAACGCAACATAGCCTATCGTAAGTTCGTAACATAATGAGGAAACATTAATCTAGAGCCTTTAAACCAAGTCCTGATAGCGCTGCTTGCATGGCTATCCTGCTGATCTCAACAGCTGCGGCATCAGGTAACCAGAAAATGCGTGTTGAGCTGAATTAATCCCTTATTCTGTGTATCGAGAAAGGTAGAGGAGTTTGAATAAAAAACAAACCGGACGAAAACATGTTTACTACGATTTCACCTGAAGCAAACATTGACTGATGCTTTGGACTGCCTTGCGCATTATGTTAATGATGCCATACATTCAATAATGTTCCTCTGGCAAAGTTCAGAAGTGTACACACGACCACACGACGGAACATCGGCGCCAATGAGCAAATGTGAGTGAAGGAAATAATGTTTATATCTGCCTGTATTCTGTCTCCAATATTTGCCAGTCTACACTGTAAAAAAATACCGTTTTTATAAGGGAGTGTTTACGTTATTAAACGACGTTTCTACGTAAAGTACCGGTGGAATGCGTCTGAGGACTTATAACGGTGAACCCACGCTCTTTTACGGTGAATGCGCTCATTTTTCGGAAATTCGCTCACGGCGTAGTATTGCATCAGCTTATGGAAAATGTAGTTCTCGTACAACCCTGGTAATAACCGCCTATAAAATTACAAAATGATTATAAAAACTGATTAAACATTCACCTTTGTCTACAAGTGTAAATAAAGGTGGAAAATTACTATTATAAGTTCATAACTTTCTGAACAGCCGCATTACTTAGACACGAATGCGCATTAATACCTTAACAGAGCAGGAACCTTAACAATGTAGGGTCAGCGTGCATAAGAAATATTGTAGGCGACGACACATTGAAAAAAAGATGCAAACGCCAAAGCTCACAGGAAATAAGACTAACACGATCATTTTTAAACGGACGGACATGTAGGCGGATACAGTTACCAACACACTAGTGAGACAAATTTTACGAATTGTATGGGTTTTAATATTAGGCCTATAGTGCGTGCAGTTTAGCTCACATGGTTAAGGTGCCAACCCAATTTATGACCTAGAAGCGCGGGTTCGAAACCTGGCTCGGCCACCTTTTTTATTTTTATTAAATAAAATAGTAGCAAACACTTTTAGACATTAAGTGTTTAAGCTATAGCTTTCTTTCCAGACGTACTTTTAACTTAGGCTATTCAAGTTTGGCTAAAACTGAAAATATACCCGGAAAGGTAACAGCTTTCTGAACAGCCGCATCACTCTGGCGAATGCTTACTAAACGTAGGGAATATTAGGCCTACATCGAACTAACAAGACCCTTGAACCACAATGGGCGGTCATTCAGCATAAGACAAATTTTCCAAACGGAGTTAGAGAGTAGGACATTTAAGCAGATGCAGTTAGATACACGCTTCTGAGATAAATCTAGCGTTTAGATCGGGGTTTTAATACGAGTTTTAATATTCGCTCGTAGCTTGGGCTATTTAGCTCACCTGATAGAGACGGTGGGTAAATTCATGAACCAGACTACTAGGTACCAGGTTCGAGCCTCTGTATAAACCTTTTTTAATAGACACCGTAGCAAATCTAATTGACAGTAGGCCTACGGTAGTTGTTTCATTTGTTACTTTCTTTCCACGAGGTTCCAGACGGACTTTTAACCTATTCCTTACTTTTCCAGTAGGCTATATTTAAACGTCTGGTGTGTTTCAGTGCTTAAATGTGTGTGTCGTACAGGTGCAAGCAAAATTAATTAGTAAGTACGTAGTCTCTCATAACATTTGACACGCTCACATGTCATTACATATAGAACAATTTGTTCGATGATTTCTAGGTAGCTGTGCCGGAGCGCCCTTGTGAGTTACTGAAAGGGCTCTATACAACTTCTCTGATAGATACACCAAATAAATAGGTTTTCCAAGAAAACTCATTAATTGGAAACCAAGTATTATAACCAAGGAATTCTGTCACTAGAAATTCTGTCACTTCTGCTATTCGATGTGATTCGTGCCATCATGCTGCATGCGAGCCCTGCGTGGTGGCGTTTTGCTCGACAGCAGGATAAAAAAAACGTTTCAGTCCATCATAGGCAGGTTAATCCGACTGAAAGTTAATCCATATAGGCTATCTTAGTTGATAAATGATAGTTGATCAGAATGGTTGATCCCTTGTGACAGTATCACGTTTGACCAGCTCTGCCGGCAGGCTAATAATGGTCTCTTCTTAGCAGTTTTGAAACCCAGGCCATGTTTTACACAAGCTGCTAACAAATTAGAAAGCCCACACCATATTCTCTCCAACCACGTTCTCACGACAGGGTCCTGAACTTGTAGACAATAATAATAATACGAGAAAAACCATTATAGGAAGAATACCATTTTCCTTACTGATTCTGTATATGCTTTTGACATTTTGAGCCCCGGAGTGCAGCTTTTCAGCAACTACTTACTTAATTACTAACTTTGACCTAATTAATATTCATGTATTATGGCCGGGCTCGTGACTCTAAATGAAAATGGCGGAAATGTATCGGTCACGGAATTATGCGAAATTCTGACGAATCAAGTAAGTAATTATAATTGTAAATTCATATCACACATTGCAATTTTTCTCTACTGAAGACATAACTTTGATGGAGAAATCGCCTTTTAATATTAAACTTAAAGGGCCAATTGACTTGAAATATTGCACGTGGCTTGCGTCATTTGCGTAGAATCAATCACTGACCACAGTTCTAGCTATGATATTTGGTTTCTCTGGTTGTCTTAATATATTTATGTGTTATCGAATGTACTCTCTTTGGCAGTCTGTGTTGCATTTTCAGGAGGTGATGTGTTCAACGAACATCGATCTGCAATTTCATAATAACCATGTGGCCATCAACATCAGTGCTTTGTAGCCATGTGACTCTGTGACTGCGGTTTGTGCTCTGTTTGCCACTTACTACGTCTTCAGTGCGGCATATCCTGGAAACAGTGTGATATCTTGGACTTCACTCAAACTGTAAGTAGAATGTCCAGGGTATTGCTTTGTCATTTAATATTTTGCTCAAAATTGCTTAATATTTTTAATTGATTATTATTATTATTATTATTATTGTTATTGTTATTATTAATATTATTATTATTGTTTCGTATTTTTAAGTGCTGCTATATAATGACCAGGCATTATTTGATGACATCATTTTGCTCAGTGTCATCAATTAATGCCTGATCATTAGAAAAAATATGTAGAAATAATAGTAATGAGTGAAGAAGGTCTTGCCCAATATATCTACAGTGTAGCAATACCTTTCCCAACCCTGTGGAAACGCTCCACGAAAAGTCATCGAGTACAGGATCGGGTAAGTTTAAGGTTTCCACATGTATCTGGTATGATGTATGTATATATGTATGTATGTATTTAAAAAATTTGTTCTTAATCGTTTTTATTATCTTTTCTACTCTTTTATATGTGAGCTCACATTACTAGAATTAAATTTCTTTAAATTAAAATTCATGGTACCATGGCAGGTATGCATGAAGACGCAATGCCGATAGTCAGTTGTGCGCACAGTTGACCTGCATTGTGCTACGCGTGGCAACTAATGTAGGCCCACTGCAGCCAACATAAGTGCTTGTTTTAACTGTGGCCCTGTCTTTTTCTTGCTGTTACCAGTCCCAACACTGGACAAAGGGTTGGACTGATGCTGATCATCCTTGTTTTGACACAACACAGTTAAACTTCACACACATGGCTGTGACAGAATATAGTTCACATTGAGCAATTGTTATTATTGTTATTATTATTATTATTATTAGTATTATTATTATTATTATTATAAAATGTAATCTTACTGCGTACTTGTCAGTTTGAATTAATAAAGATTATTATTATTATTATTATTGTTGATCTGAAACTGTTATATTTCTTTGATCGTGGGAAGCGATTTGGTAAAATTATTATTATTGTTATTATTATTATTATTATTTTAGCACTCTATCTATTGATCAAGCATCAATCGATGGTGCTGAGCAATTGTAACTTCAAAGAGGACTTGCATAAGGTCCATACAAAGTTTTAATTGTGGCACTTATTTTTGGCTGTTACCAGTCCCAACTCGGGACAAAGGGTTATGGTGATGCTAATCATCTTTATTTTGACACAACACGGTTCAACTTTACACATGGCTGTGACAGAATATAGCTCATAGTGAGCAATTGTTATTATTATTATTATTAATTTATTATTATTATTAATTTATTATTATTATTATTATTATTATTATTATTATTATTATTATTATTATTATTATTATTATTATTATTATTATTATTATTATTATTATTATTATTATTATTATTATTATTATTATTATTATTATTGAGCACTCTATTGATCAAGCATCAATTGATGGTGCTGAGCTATTTTAATTTCAAGAAGGACTTGCAGAAGGTCCATACAAAGTAACCATCTTGTGAGGCTTGAACCCATCCATGCTGTTTGTGTTACAAGGCGCTATAGAAGTTTTGAGATTTGATTGAATTAAATAATTTTGTTTGTAATTAATTTTGTTTTGTTTAAAACAGTTGTTCAATCTCTGACGTTTGAGAAGAGCAACATGCATCTTGCTCTCCAGATTGACATGTAGTGCGGTCAAAAACACCAGCTCTCATATTTTGGACACACGTCGTAAGTATCTCATTTTCAGCCATATTATTATATTTATTAGTACTGATATCATTAAAATTAATTTATGCATTTATGAAACGCCACTACTTAATAATGGCTAAAGGTCCCTACACAGTAACTTTCAGGGAGACTCAAACCCCTTCTCCCCAAGTTACAGGGTGAGCGGTCTAATCAGTCGGCTACCATATATCTCTTTATGCTCTGGTTTTGTCAAGCAACCTTGCAATTATTGAAATGTCAATGCATTGCTCATACCAAAAACTGTCTGTTGTCTGAACAGAAATAATTTAATGTTGCTGTTGATCTTTTGTTACACAATTGACTTCTAGGAGAGTACTACTAAACCTCACACTAGCCACACAATGGCATATTAGAGGCCTCTAGAGCAAGTGAGTGAGGTGTAGAGGTAACTGCAGAATATGCACATGCTTTATTATTAATATAATCAGAGAACGCTGACACTACCAATGTGGCATAACTACCATAGACAGTGCATCCAATGGACGATATTCTATTGTTATTTCAGCACTGACTTAGGTCGGGAGTGCCTCTGAATCATCGAGTGGTGCTGTTTAAACGTTCGATTACGATTATTTATTTATATTATATAGCGCCACTATACTACATGTGTAGCTGTAATGTAGATTCTGAGCCCATTTACAACACCACACAGTGTCAAAAGCATGTGATTGTTATTAGTAACTCCTATCGGACAAGTCATCAACTGGTGATGCACCAAAATGAAGCCTAAATAAGGTCAGTATGCAGAAGATCAGTCCTATGAGACAGACAGCCTATTGTAGTGATGCCTGAGAGAGCCTGAGAAATCTTCCATGTTGAAGTTTGCATATGCCTAAGGTGAAACTTGCATATAGCTACACCCATGTATTATGGTTATGCCACACTTGTAGTGCCAGTGGTGGGAAGATATAGTGATGATTATTTGTTAAGTGTCTTTTTCTGTTTCAGTGCACACACATATCCAGCATCCAGTGAGAACAGCTTGGAATTTGTTTCAGTGGTAAATATAATTTCCTGTATATTGCTGTCTTAACTTTGACTTATGATTCTATTAAATTAAGCATCCCCTTAAGCTCTTGTTTTGTCTAGCAACTGTGTATTAGTTCTATCATAAACTGCTCATGTTGTTTATGCAGAAACATACAATGTTGCCAATAATCTTCGACAGCACAATTAGGTTTTTTTTCTTTTCATTGGTTTATATTCAAAGGCACTCTTTTTGAGTGTGGCATTACTGGCAGTTTACTCCTGGACCTGTCAGATTTGACATGAAATTTGGACTTATGTGTATGTTGACCCAGGAATGTATTCTGCATTTGTTTAAGTTTATATATTTCTTTTTCTCTAGTAATCTGGGAACTGTTACCCAGATCAATCTGTTACAAATTATGTACTTTTGAGTTGGATCAATAAAATATTATGTTATGTTATCATTGTTATGTTATGTTAGGTTACGGAAGATTGGGATTAGACATCACAATAACTACACGAGGCATAATTTAGACGCCCAAAGAATTTCTCATGTAAGTTAACTGCAGATAATAAGTATGACCAGTATTATACGATTTTTTTTATTCCTTTAGTGCCACTATACAAAATGTGTAGCTGTTGATCAGCACATGTAGGACACCAGAAAGCATCAAAATCAAACATATAATTAGTTTTCATTGTATTTGTTAACTTCTGTTGTGGCGATGCCTAATGCACAAGGAAGGCATCATCCCAGAAGATCAGTCCACTGAGAGTTTATGATGGCAATGAATGCTTCCTGTATTTCGAACGCAATGGGATAATTGCTTGTGCATTAAACACCGGCACGATAGACGTTACCAAATACAAATTGCAATTTCATGTTGGATTTTGAAACTAAGTGGTGTTCTACTTGTACTATATTGTTCCATGTTTAAAGTTTAATATGCTTACAGGGACCATTTATGGTTATGCCACATTAACAGTGCCAGTGCTGGTAAGGGCTATAGAGATTATGTTCTTTGATTAATTGTGCTGTTGGTTTTTCTGTTGCAGTGAACTTCAACACGTGGCACAAAAAGTACATAATCAAAGAGTCGGAATTTTCCATCTGCAGAGTTACGGACAACCTAAACTATTACCACTGCCCTGTTTCCGTGTTTTGTGCATTCTGTCAGTTCTTTAACTCTTTAGCGACAAGAGAGATTTGTTTCTTTCGTACATTTTAGTGCACAGTCGTTGTTAAAGTGTTTATATTCTTCAAAACTAAGCATAAAACTCGTCTGTTTCAGCTTGCTTGCCCCAAGGCTTGATTTCTGGTTTTCTGACTTTGTCAGATTTCTACCTGGCTTCTCGAATTCATTATGATTGACTTTTAGATGAGATTGAATAGCTTTACATAATGCTAAATTTTTCAACGACATAAACTTTGTGTATTGTTTTCTTTCTAGAAGTACCAGTTTGATAGTTAATATTACTAGAGGTGCTTAAATTGCTTATTAATATGCTTCAGTTCTTGTGCTGATTGAGTGAAGGTGCCTTATATTTTTATACGTGCTTGCATGCCAATTTAAAATCTAATTTTTTGTCTCCACCAGTCTTGTTTCAAATAAAGAATGTAATGAAATAATGTGCTTGTCATGAATTAGTTGGCATGGCATGCGCTGAGAATGACGCCTTGCACTGTCCACAGTGATCCGCATTTGGATGACCCACAATGAATTACAGTTCAATTGCACTTTTAATTTTTCCAAATAAAATGTATTTCGATGTGAAGATTTCTTGGTGTTACTCCAAACATTTGTTTGATATATGTATAATGTAGTCCAAAAGCGTGTGATAATGAGCTTGATCGGGTTTTGCCATAAGTTCCTATTCTATTTTGTGTGACCTACCATATAAATATGTTATTGCATGGTCTGGAACAGAAGAATGAGGGAAATAACCTTTAATAAACGGTAACTTACTGTAAAATAAAGCAATAATATGTTGAAAAGGTAATTAAAAATAAGGCAAATTAGCCGTTAAAAAACGGCGTGAAACTAAGGTATATTAACCGTAAATAGCAGGCGATTAACCGTTAAAAGCCGGCAATTAACCGTTAATAAAAGGTCATTTACCGTAAGATAACGGTAAATCGCCGTCAAAATCTCCCTTAAAAACAGATATTCAACGTTAAAATACGCTGAATTGCCGTATAAAATACCGGGAATCTCCGTAAAATATGTAGAGTCGCCGTAAAAAAACGGGAAGTCTCCGTAAAATAAAACTGGGATTGGCCGTAAATTCACGGGTCGGCCGTAAATGAGATAACGGGACCCCCGTAAAATAACGGTGAAAGGCATGGCAACAAAGTTGCCATGCCTTTCACCGTTATTTTACGGGAATTTTCTAACAGTGTAGTTATCTGCCTGTATGTTTGTCCGTCTGCATCTTGTCAGTGTAAATATCTGCCTGTATATCTGTCTCCAGTTTGTAAATTCATTTATCAGACCTATAGTACGTCATTCTGTATCTCGCTTGTCAGTCCATCTGTCTGTATTTTCTGTCTGTCTTTTCGTCTACCTCAAACTAATTCTGTCTTTCTGTCTGTTTCTTTATATCTCTGCTTGTCTTCATACATCCATGATTCTGTAATGAGTTCATCGTAAATTCTCCCAATTTTTCGAAACTCCGGTCACTGTCTCAGCGGAGCTCGAACCCGTACCCTCCTCGTTACAGGCCGAGCTCTCTAATCAATCGGCTACCGTGTGCAACACAATAACACGACGAACAACGCGACGAAACGGAAGCTCGATCATGGCGGTGCAGGACAATCAACAACGCAAAAGAAACTCCGACTAATCGATGCGAATCGGCTGCTCGTGCTGGGCGGCAATAAACACGCTTGGAGCTAAACATATCGATCATATATCGGTTGTCTGCACGGACTTAATTGTATAGCACACTATTTACGAACAATCAACAATAGCAGCAGCAGCACCACAACCGGCAACAGTCGATGTGGGTTTTATCAGACGCTCACACCTATTTTTAAAATCGTCTCAGACGTCTTTTTCCAGTCATAAACGCTATTGTTAGCCACATATCCTTGCCGTTACATCAATAGCTTGTGGTGGTGGTGGTGGTGGTGGTGGAGGTTGTGCTGCTGCTGCTGATAATAATGATGATAATGATGATGATCATCATGATCATGCCATCATGATCATGACTATTATGACTGCATTATTTGTAGTCATCATAAGGCCATAAGTAGTCATCATATGGCCATAATAACATACAAGTGCAAATACATAATGTATCCGTTATATATATATATAACATATAACTGTATCATATACATGTATATATATAACTTTAATGTATCAGTTATATATATATTACATATATAACTAATACATCATGTGTAACTGATACCACAGAATAAATAAAGCTACGCTTTATCTATTCTGTGCTGATACATTAGACATATATATATATATATATATATATATATATATATATATATATATATATATATATAAGTAAATTATAGAATTTACGTATAGACATACGATGAGACGTCGGTTCCAACTATTTCTAGTTCATCCGACGCATGTCATAACGGCGACCAAGGCATAGTCACGCACGCCTTGGCGTGACGGAGCATCATTTCCGTAATAGTTGGACTGACAGGTGGATAAAGCAGAAATTGCAGGTGCGCCGAATATTAGAATATCAGCGATACGTGTTTCAGGTGTAGATAGACTCCTTGGCCGATTTCAACTGATTTTTGGATTTGTGTGGCCATCGGTGAAGATACTGTTTGTTGAGAGAAAGAAGCAAGCAGACGTTTGCAACACTTTATCAAACAGAACAATATAAAACCCACAGGAATTATGGTTAAGAAGAGGAAAGAATTATATGTCGGAGCAAATGCATCCAATAAGGTTAGTCTGACATAATGAGGGAAAATGTTTCCTTTCACCTTGAAATAGAACAATTGGGAGAATTTAAGACAAATTCATTGCAGAACAGATATATGAAGACAAAGAGAAATATAAAGAAACAAAGAGAAAGGCAGAATTAATTTGGGATAGACGAAAACAAAGGCAGAAAAATATAGACTGATAGACCGACAAGCGAGGTATACAGAATGGCAGATAGATGAACTTAAGATTTGGAGACAAGTATACAGGCAGATATATACGCTGACAACTTTCAGACTGAGATAAACATACAAGAAGGTAAACAGACTGACAAATGGAAGACAGAAGTAGAAAACAGATAAATGCAACTGACATGCAAAGCTTATGACTGGTAAGCCTAACTGAGCACTCAGATTTTCGCCTCTACCATCGCATGTGATGTTTTGAAACCGCCAGGTACACTTCCTGTTTCAACTATCTCCACCGACTTATAGCTCCTCTATTGATGTGGATCTACCCTCATCCATTCACTTCTCCTCGATTCGCATGTACCCACCGCAACCCACCCATATCTCCTCCATTCGTATGCAACTAACACCATCCATCAATTTCTCCTCGACTCGTATGCATACATCTATACCTCCAACCTCTAATGTTCTCTTGATTCATATTCACCTATACTTCCACCAAACTCTCTTCATTAGCGATTTATAATATCTACCTATTTCTCCCCGATTCAAGTGCATCTATCCTCCTACTTATATCTCCTCCATTCGTATGCAATCACCTCTACCCACTCATTCCTCTCCAATTCACAAGCACCTATCTCCACCCACTCAATTCTCCTCGATTCATGAGAGCACCTTACTCCATCAACTGATTTCTCATCGATTTTATCCACCCGCTCATCTGCGCTTGTGTAACTTTCGTTCTTGGTTAATGCCGGCCAGCAATGACAACCAACTATTAGCTGTTGTCGGGGATTATGCCCTGTGACAGCGACCCGCCTGCATTGCGTCCACAGAATGAAAACGTAGATTTTCTAAGAGCAGTCGTTTCAGGGTTTATCTATTCAAAGCACAGTCGATATTGAGATTAGGACGTTTGAAAATGGAACAGACTCGCAGGCTCAACATCGAATAAGGACTGAACAATTGCTTCCGTTACGGGTCTGAAGCATTTCCAGAGATACTCTTACCAAGCCCATGCAGTATGGTATGGAACTATCACTGCCGACATTTGATGTCGAATAAAAAAAGGTATTAAAATGTTAAGTAATAATATTAGTAATCAGTCAAAATAAATATTTTTTTGTTCTGTAACAATTATTATTATTATTTCTTTTTGCCCCAAGGTACATATGATCCCTTGGGGACTTAGATATTAATTTGTTGTTATGTTATTTCCAGGAGATCAGGCCTCGTCCTCCGTTGAGTCCCTGAATGTGCATTATTATTATTATTATTATTATTATTATTATTATTATTATTATTATTATTATTATTATTATTATTATTATTATTATTATTATTATTATTATTATTATTATTATTATTATTATTATTATTATTATTATTATTATTACTGTTGTTGTTATTGTTGTTGTTGTTGCTGTTGTTGTTGATTAATACTTTTGTTCTTACTATAATTAAGATCTAAAATTAGATAATACATATAATACGCAAACCAGATATATGCGACATTAATCTAGGCTATATTTCAAATTAAAGCATATATCTAGCCAGATTGCAAACTGGCAGCAAAAGATACAGAATTATGCAAATATATAAGTGCCTACTGTTGCGTCCGGCGTGTGGTAATGAACCGAGTGCAGTGATGTGTACAAACTGCACGCCGTCTAGTCATTTGCCAGGCAGTAAAGGCTCTTTTAGATTAAAAGTTAGACTTGGCTTTGATGTTGATCCTGAGAGACCTTCTCTTTTTGCCAGTCTTACTAACTATAGTCGAAGATTTTGTTTCCATTTGAGATTGACTTGTTAGTTTTTTCCAGTCACAGTTGCGTGTTTTCTATTCGATAGGTTTTGCCAATTCTAGACTCCGTGTGAGGCTGATTTGTTTTTGGTGTATACAGGTGAAGTGATATTTGCTTGTTAATAGTGTAAAAAAATAACACTTCAACCCCAAGCGAGTGATAGGTGTTCATACTCCTAGTCGATGTGTAGCAATGCACTCAGCGATGCAGACGAATACGTATAGTGCATGTTATGTAATAACATGGACAATAATTTCTAGAGCGCCGTACGTGACCATGTCGCTACAATGGTTCTGAAATGTACGTAACCATAACCATAACTATTACCACCAGTTTATTGGTCCATCAGAACATATCATAAGACAAGTAGGCCTAGTATTATGTTTACATTTCAGTATGATTGTTCAATAATGGGCACAATAGGGAGGCCTGAAAAGACCTAAGTCCCACTAAGTAGGACCCCTACATACCATCTTATGCGCATGAAAGCGGTTAAACAAACTCGGCTGCTTATCCATGGTAAACAATTACTGTAGTGACTAACTGTTAATAGCAATTTCTTTATAACGGATCACTGATAATCTAAGCAAGTTTAGATAGTGACAGGACAACAGAATAACAATAAGTCAACCAATCCTGCGTTTTTAAGTGGCACTAACATTTTACTTCCGGCCAAACTGACCTCTTCCAGTCTGCCTATGGCTCCTAATGGTTGCATGGCTTCAATGTGCACGTCTGAACTTTGTAAGGGGGCATCATCAAATTACAGTTGTATTGTATTGTATTGTATTGTATATTGAACACAATAGACAGCAGGGCTAGACAACAAGACCCTAATTAGATCCCCTACATACCAGTATGTGCATCGTCTTGTGTTGATAATTATAATTCAGTCTTGATGCTATTATTTAGACCTGTGTCAACAGCAGCAGCAGCACCAGAACCGGATGAGTCAGAGTCAGTGTCAGACAGATGATGGCCATTAACCAAGTGGGAATCTCTTTCAGCTGCTGCAGCTGTCGCCTGATCCGCATCCTCTTTCCACTTGGCAGTGGCAGTCGTGAGGCGATTAGGCAATGGCGTACTGCTGACGATTGGAATCGGGAATCGCTTCATCCTCTTCCTACTCCTCCTCCACTTCGTCTTCCTCCTCCTCCTTCTCTTTGTCATCCCATTCTTCCTCTCATCCTCTTGCTCCTCTTCCTCATTAGTCAGATGCTCAGTGTATTATGCCTCTCTCTACGCTCCTCTTCCTCTTCATCTTTCTTATGTTCCTCTTCTTTTCCTTCCTCCTCCTCCTCCTGCTTGTCTTGCTGCTCATCTTCTCTGTTTTCAGTGTTTCTTCGTCGCGGTCTTAAGCTGATTTCCATGGCAAAGACGGCAGGCAATTCCAAGAGATTTCAGATTTACAACCACCACTTCCTCGTATTATTCCCTTCTTCCTTTTCTTCCTCTTGCTACAACTGATCCTCTGCTCTTCTTCCTCCTACTTCTACTTCTCCTCCTCAAACTCCCGGTTCCTCCTAGTTCTCTTCCTACTCTGCCTCCTCTTTCTTCTCCTCGTCATCTTCCTATTTCGTTTCGTGTTCCTATATTCTTTTTACTTCTTTTCCTCCACCTCTTTCTTTTCCTCCACCTCAAACGCATCCTCTTCCCTGTAATCTAGTTTTCCTGATAAGCTGATATCCTTCACACTGATGGCAAGTTTTACTAAGAAATTTTATGTTCACAATTTATTCCGGATATTTCTATAGCGCCTCTCGAAGTCAACTACTACTCAGAGGCGCTCCCGACTACAGCATTTGATACTGTGCCGGAATTTTCACGCCGAAGCGCCATGAGCAATTGCGAGTGAAGGACTTGCCCAAGGTCCGTACGCAGCGGCTAGAGTGGGATTCGAACCTGCAACCCTCCGGTCACAAGGCGCCGAACTTACCACTGAGCCACCACGCCCCACAAATACTTCATCCTCGTACGTTCTATGCTTCCTCTTCATATCATCCACCGCTTCGTCCCCTTCCCCCTCCTACTCATCTTCTTAATCCACAACTTTCCACTCCTCTTCTTCCTATTTGTTTCCTCTTCCTCTTTATCCTCCTCTGTCTTCTATTCCTGCGCATCCTCTTCCTCCTTCTCTCTTATTTTCTTGCTCGTCTTCTTCCTCCTTCTTTTCTTTCCCCTCCTTCTCCTCCCTCATATTCTTCCTTCTCATCATTCATCCCTCTCAGCTCATTTCCTCATCTGCTTCCTGTCTTGCGCTGCTCTTCCTAATTCTATCCCCCACTTCCTTTTCTCTCGTGTCATTTATCTTCATTGTTCACATCTCCCTTCTCTATTCTATCGATCCTCTCTTCCTCCTTATTCTCGTCCTTCTCCTTCGCTCACCTTCTTCTCAATATGCGCGTTAGTCGCTTTTTCCCACTCTCTTGGCACTTCCTCTCAATCCACGTGGCTTTTCTCCTAGTATTTCCCCTCTTCCGTATACTGCTGACTCTCTTCCTCTTGTTCCAGTCGGTGCCATCTCCTCTTGCTCCTCCTGTTCCTCATTCTTCTTCCCCTTCTCTACCCTTCTTCACTTCTCGGCCTTCCCCTTTCTTGTCTTTGGGGACAACGCAGAGCCGTTGACGCCTTTGGGGAGGCTACCGGTCGATCACATCACACGAGCTTCGCATACAGGGCAATGCTTTGCAATCACGTCTACTTTATATATATATACACACACACACACACACACACACACACACACACACACACACACACACACACACACACACACACACACACACACACACACACACACACACACACACACACACACACACACACACACACACACACACACACACACACACACACACACACACACACACACACACACACACACACACACACACACACACACACACACACACACACACACACACACACACACACACACACACACACACACACACACACACACACACACACACACACACACACACACACATATATATATAATATATAATATTTCATAAAGGTTCGTTACTAAGGTCAGAAGTGCACAATAAAGGCGGGCAACAGCAAACGTTAATAATCATAAACGAGCGAAAGAGGCCAGGTTTCAGTTTGAAGCGAAAGATAGCCCCACATGTATACGACACGCGAACAAGAGGTAAGAGTTTCAGACATGTACCTTATATATTAATATCTGAACATACGCATATACATATATATATATATATAGACACATATACAATATAGGCCTATGCTTATAAATTTACATGCATATCCGATTATAACGAAGTAGATGATTCTTATTGCACAGAAGCATTTCTTACTGTTAACAATCTACATTGCTTAGTATTTCTTTATGGCAGAGCAGACAAGAGAAATAGGAAGATGTTGCTATTTCTGATTTTCTTACTTTTGCTGTTTTTGATTCTGTCTTATATGAAAATTACAAGAATATTAACTGCACATCAATATACAGATATATGCGTGTGATTGAATTGATTGTGGCACCAGTGTGAGGGTATGAAGAAGGATATTAAAGCAAGATATTAAAACAAGAGATATTAAAAGAAGAGCAAACTATGGTCTGTATGGCAATAAAGACGCGTGTGTATGAGTCACTCACCTTGCGAATGAGTATAGCTCGGCTTCCTGGCGCCCTCGGCTGCTGCTGCTGCTCCTGCTGCAGCATCTCCCTTGCCGTCGTCGCCAGCATCCGTCAATCTGATCAGGCGATGAATGAAAGTCCGGATTACGCAACCTAAAGAAACGGCACCGGCATCGGCATCTCTTTCAATAGAAGCACGCACGAAGATGTCTTTTCGGCACTTGGATGCCGTTTATCTTCAGTAGCAGCGGTTGATGGACAGAATGTCACACATTCTCTTCTCTTATTCTCAGAGGACATAAAACGGTCCTTCTGGTATCTTCTTCCAGCAGACCGGCTGCTAAAGGAGCTACAAAACCACAACAGACACAAACAGCGAATGAAGCGAAATGTTCTGGTGTAGCGTCCATTTATAAAATGGGCTATTCTCGGGCTTCTCACTTAAATGGTATATATATATATTTATTTACAAATAGAATTGAAAGACTTTATATATCTATATATATATGCAACGTTTTACTATATATATATTATATAATTATATATGTAGTGAAACGATGCAACAGTTCGACTGGAACGAACTTTCATCAGAAGATCAACCAATGTAAAGTATATTAATGTAGTGTAATCAAAGTTTTCATTATTCACATGTACAGAAACCTTATTTGACTGGTGAATTGGCGTCAGTGTTAATGGTAGCAAAGGAAGGCCATGGACATTTCACGTACATTTCTTTATAGAAAATGGTTGCCACTGGTGAAATCGCCAAGACACGTATACATGCTGACCGAGGAAAATTAAACTGCGGTTGACTTAGTTGTCTGGTGGAAAGATATCTATAGACGAGACGATATATTAATACCGGGCTTTGTGATAAGCTAACGGTAATTGCTCATATATAAAGGCTGCAAGGGTTGAAATATCCTGCGCCTACAACACCAAGCGAACAATTGCAGGATAGTCTTTCCTTGTAGGCTAAGTCATAGTGCAATAGTCTGTCGGTCAGTGTGTTGGACTGTTAGCCGAGAGGTCGTTGGTTCAAATATCTGCCAAAACAGATAGATGTTTAGAAATCTCTGCGCCACTCGCGCCCCTAGCGAACTCAGCCATAAACGAATACGCTTCCGTACGATATTGGTGAGGGTAGGACTAGGCACACGTCCTGATATGCTGAGGTTCAGAAAATGATATGATAGGCCCCCTTACCCATTACTGCCTTCATGGTTCGCTGAGGGTCTACATCTTAAATCAACTTTTAGTTAACCGACTCTACTTGAGATCATACAATATAGTATATATTATAATAATATAAACGAATATATATATATATATGGGATCTTACAATATGGAAAATATTATATATATATATATATATATATATATATTTCTCTCTATATATCTTCTATTTCTTAACAACAAGACCAAGTAAGAGCACACAATGATGGCACGAGAACGATATCAGTCTGTCTGTCAATAAAGCACAATGATTGCATTCAGAGATTAATATGGTCTTAAATAGTAATTAGACAAAATTAATAAATATTAAGCGACGCTGAATGCAAAAGCAATAATAACAATATTGTTCAATTTAACCAGGATACGACGATGATTACCTGATTGGAACAAATGCGCCGGTCAGGTATTCGTTGCTTGTGTCATCTTTTCCCCGAGCAGATATCTTTCGAGAGACGTCTGTCTGTCGCTTCTGTCTGTTTCTCTCACTCTGCCTGTACCTGTGCCTCTCTGTGTGTCCCTTACTTCTCTGTCTCTGTCTGTATGTGTCTGTTTCTCTCTATATCTGTCTGTGTCTGTCTGTCTGTCTCTCTCTCGCTCCTACTGCGAGGTTCGCTAACAGATTACTTTTACAGAGACTAATGAGTTTCAGACAGTATTCTTCCGGATGGAAACCCGGCTTCCTGTTTCATTACTCATCCGCCAGAGCATCAGAGTCTTATATATGCAGACGACGATGCCAAGGCTGCTGAGGCTGATGATGATGATGATGATGATGATGATGATGATGATGATGATGATGATGATGATGATGATGATGATGATGATGCAGTCAGTGTGCGATGCTCCTGGCGTCTCATGCGCTGTCGTCGTCGCCGAAGATATAAATCCGACTTAGCGCACATAATAATAGGCGTTTATTTAGTCCGATGGTCTAAACAGAATGAATTCGAATCTGCCATAAAAGTCTCAGTACCTGAGCTAGCACCTGGCATCTGCTCCAGGGTGACATACATAATTCTCCAGCAGCGGCTCCTCCATCCATCCATCTATCCATCCATCTATCTATCCATCGAACCTGTTCCTACCTATTCTCTTCCTCTCGCGCCTTGTGTCTCAGTTTACAACGGCTGCTGACGCCAATAATTTGCGCACAGGTCTTCCAGTGAGTGTGTCAGGATGGATCTCCTGTGCCGTCTGCGACTGCGACTGCTGCTGCTGTTGCCATAGTTGCTGCTGATGCTGGCGATAGGTGGTTGGCGCTGATGGTGATGATTTTATAGACGATGCGGCGCGGATTTGATTGGAATATTCAGATTCCGTGGGGAAGACAACAGAGAACAAAGTAGGACGGAGCGATCAATGGATAGATAGACAGAGAGACAGAGAGACTGACAATCGGATGGATTGTGGGGAAGACAACAGACGACCGCTTCCCACGATCACTGACGCTTCTTCGTCTGGTTATGTACGTCTGTATGTCCCTCTGTCTGCTTCTCTTTCTGTCTCCGCTTGTCGTCCATCCATCTGTCTCTGAGTCTCTGTCCATCATCTGACTGTCTGTCAGTCTGACTGTCTGTCTGTATGTGTGCATGTATGTCTGACTGCTCCTATGATATGTTTCTCGTAAGCATCTCTAAATGCAATACTCTTAGACCGTTCTTAATACATGTAATTTCTCAGAGGCAAATGTCTTCTTTTTTCTGCCTGCTTCTGTTTGTCTATCGCAGCCTCTGCTAGTCTTCTGACCGTTCTCATGTTTTCCATCCATAATTTTTCCACGTGTGCACACACGCACGCACACACACACACACACAAACAGACATACACACAAAGAGACACACACACAAAGAGACACAAACACACAAAGAGACACACACAAACAGACACACACAAACAGACGCACACACAAACAGACACACACAAACAGACACTGCTTCCATCCCACTCCAACCGTCTACTTTTCTTTTTCTCTGATTCTGTCTCGTTCTCTGTGTTTGTGCCATATAAGTGTGTCTACATCCATCCATCCATCCATCCATCCATCCATCCATCCATCCATCCATCCATCCATCCATCCATCCATCCATCCATCCATCCATCCATCCATCCATCCATCCATCCATCCATCCATCCATCCATCCATCCATCCATCCATCCATCCATCCATCCATCCATCCATCCATCAATCCATCCATCCAACCATCCATCCATCCATCCATCCATTTATCTAACCATCCAGCCATCTAGCCATCCATCCATCCATTCATCTAACCATCTAACCATCCATCTGTCTGACTGTCTGTCTGTCCATCTGTTTATCTACCATATATTTTTTTCTCCTGTCTTCTCGATCTCTGCGGAATGACTTCATTCTCGGACGTAAGACTCTATTTGCCAACGGTGTGGATAGGTGGCGCCAAGTGAAAAACCAGCGTCTGCTCTGGTCTGCCTTCTTCCATCTAAGCTTATTTCCTCGGAACGTGTCAAGACAGACGATGAAGCAGTTGACACCCTCGAGACTTCCGACAGAAGCCGCAGCAGCCAACGAGGCGCCTTTAATTAAATGCCGACGTCGAGAAACAAGTGGCGCTCGTCTGCCTTTAAGAGGTCGACTGTGTTTGCTTGTGTGTGTATGTGTGTGTGTGTGTGTGTGTGTGTGTGTGTGTGTGTGTGTGTGTGTGTGGCTGTGTAGGTGTGCTTGTGTGTGTGTGTGTGTGTGTGTGTGTGTGTGTGTGTGTGTGTGTGTGTGTGTGTGTGTGTGTGTGTGTGTGTGTGTGTGTGTGTGTGTGTGTGTGTGTGTGTGTGTGTGTGTGTGTGTGTGTGTGAGTTTGTGTGTGTGAGTATAGTTGTATTTGATATGAGTGTGGATGTGTGGGGTGTTTATGCATCTGGGTGTGTTTATACGTGTGGGTGTCTGTGTCGACGTGTGTCTGTATGTATGTTTGTCTACGCTTGGCTAAGTGTAGCCTCGTCACTCCACAAGGCCAAGGCCTCCTAACGCGACGGCTCAGAATTGTTATTGCAGGTCGTATTTTCTACCACATTTGTCTCTTTACTTTCATTTTTAGCAGTTGTTTTTATTTGTTCGTTGATTGCTTTAACCTTGTACAGCAATTTAATAAAATTTACCCACAATATGCATGTATGAATAATATATTTTAATGTATGTACATAGATTTAAACTAGTCCTGTGGGACCTAAAAACCATTACAACGAGCACTCCCACCGTCCTTCAACCACTTGTCTCACTCCATACAGTCGGCGATATTCAGGTATGGGTCTTTCGGTTGAGCCACGATGCAGCACTATCAGACGCTTTCGTGGATTCTATGTTGCTGCCCCAGTGACTACCAATCTTTCTTCGATGTTCGAACCCTTTCTCTTCCTTCAAGAAACGTCTCAAGACTCGTTTCTACATGACTTCCAAAAATCTAGCTGCTCTTCACCTGACGACTGAGTGACCGTGCATCAGATTCGCACTTCTGTATGACCTTGCGAGAGTGACAAATGTTTGCAATAATGCATATATGTATGTATCTATGTATGGATGAATGTATGTATATATGGATAATGGATGCATGTGTATATGTATGTATGTATATATGCATGCATATAATGTATATATGCATGTATCGGTCTATGTACATACCTATATGTTATATCGGGCATACTATGTAGAAACTATGGCCGAAGAATATATCTCTGAAGGGTTATAACGACTATCGTAAGTTTTATTATAACATTAAAGTTAAAATGAAAATTAAGATGCGTGAATAATCTATATTCGAATGGTCAGCATGTACAGTTTGCAGACAAACTGAATTTCAAACTGAATAATTTGTTCAACTATAATGTTAAACCGTCTTAAGGCAAAAACTGAAGAATATATGTCAGATGAGCAAGCAGGGTTCAGAAAAGACAGAAGTATAGTCCATCAACTTTTGATGTTAAGACTGATAACTTATTGCAGAAAAAGCCAAACGAAAAAATAGATTTGTCTACAATTGTTTCGTGGACTTTCGATTCCATCAAGCACGATGCTACATGGGCAATAATGAAATCATATGGAGTCGGAAATAGATTGATTGGGATTCTTCAGAACATAGGAGAGAGATCAAAGGCTGCAGTGAAAGTGGGACGGGAAATAGGAGGATGGTTTGTGACTACAATAGGAACAAGGTAAGGAGATCCAGTGTCACCTAATACATTTATTATCTACTCGGAGACAGCCATGGATACGATTTAAGATAATGGAACCGGAATCTCGGTACAAGGAAAACAGATTAACAACTTAAGATTTGCAGATGATATTGAGTTGTCAGAGAACAGCTGTGAGACATTGCAAGAAAATGTTTGTGGGTTGCACATTTCTGCCAAACGTGCTGGATTAACAATAAATGTGGAAAAAACAAAAACAATGGTATTTGACAAAGAGACAATAGAAAAAGAAATAAGAGTGCAAGAGGAGGTGATTGAAAATGTAACAGAATTTGTGTACTTAGGCAGTTTACTAACATGGAATAATGATTGCACAAGAGACATAAAGGCAAGAATAGCAAGGCATAGGGAGTTGTGGCAGGACCCCATATGGAAAACCAAACAAATCAGTTACAAGACCAAATTAAATATCTTAAAAGCATGTGTGTTTAGCACAGCTCTTTATGCCTGTGAATCATGGACAATTAAAAAGACGGACCAGGATAAAATATTGGCATTTGAAATGTACTGCTATAGAAGGATACTACATCTCAATTGGACAATGAAGGTGACAAATTTGGAGGTTCGAAGAAGACTGAATATAAAGAAAGATCTAATGCAAGCAATAATGAAGAAAAACTAAGTCTATTTGGGCATATATGTAGAATGGATGACAATAGAAAATAAAAACCGTGATGATGGGAACTATGGATGGAAATGGGCGGAGGGGCAGACCCAACAGAGAGTGGACAGACGACATCGACGTTTGGTGTAAACAAGATCTGCACAGCTTAAGAATATTAGCACAAGACCGGGGACTTTGGAAAAAACTGAAAGATCATGCATTGGACACCTACGGGCCTTCGGCCCACGGATCCTGATGATGATGATGATAATGCACCAATCAGCACCAAACGACTGTACTATAATTTACGTCGAAACATTTCGGTATTTCCTTTCCTTAAACCCAAAACCTGTGTTCAAGAGAAGCAGAACCTATTTTAACATAATAATGGTGTAGGTACACAAGGTCTTTTGCATCACTTTAAGCATTACTGCACAGCCTACATGAAAGCTTTAATCGTAAGTGCAACAACTGTTAAAACTTAAAATACTAAGAGCATTAACAGTACTGTACGGCTCGAGGAACTCGTCGTAAAATACACAGAATAAACATTGCTGTTAGAAAAACCATTGCCCGTATGAAATGTCGATCTCTAAAGTCTAGTTTTGGAAGGCCTGTAAGTTGTTTCTCTCAATTTGTCTTTATATCGGAATAAGTATTAATTATTGCAACTTGAAGAGATGTTTATCGTAATGCGAACATTTATGGATTGTTTACAGATGTTAAATCGTTAAATACGTCAAAGTGCAAATAACAATTCCACAGCAATTAGACATGAAAACTAAAAGTAACTCTTTTCAGCATCAGCGTATATATGTGACAGGCTATCCCAATTGTGCTTTGTCGGAAAATGACATTGGGCAACGTAAGTAGGCCCTACGTGTATTACAAATACTGGATGATGATCATAGCTGACATCACTCAATCAGGTATAATAGTAACGCTTGGCCGAAGACGCAGTGAAGCGTCAAGAAATTAATTACCGATGGTAGCTACACCTTTCTTCAAATGAAAAATTCAGACAATGTACCATGAACTTGCTACATTGTTGAACCGGATATTCAACAATACCGTCGGTAAAATTTCTGTGACACATTGTGTGTCATTCTTACAGCTGATAAGACGCCTCTGGCACAGCTTTTGAGTAATGCTAACGAATATTAAAGATTACGATTATTATTTTAAACAATAATAAATATGTTATTGATATTTACTTATCTGCTTATTAATTTCCTTATTATCATTAACGAAAACGATTATGTGGTGAATACCATAGACTTCGGCAGAATCTGTTACCAGAATCTGCCAACATATAAACAACCAAATATTCTAAGTGCAATATAACAGGCTATGTAGGCCCAATAAAGTAGCAAAATTTATGAAGCGGTTCTACATGTAAGCTTAAGCCATAAAACGAGAAGCCCAATTAAATGGATTGAAAAGCCTCAGAATTAAGAAGTCTTGTTAAAGTCGGCTTTTAGACTAAATAGCTTAAAACAGAAGCACGAAAGCTGCTGATGCGCTGCTTAGAGCACGAACTAGACACAAATGTATTCGTCAAGTTCCAGCCTAACTCAGGCTACTGATGACAACATCAACTCTGCAGTTAAATCCATCGGACTTGGGAGGAAATGGAAGCATCGGGAAAGACTTGGAAGGCGTGGAAAGTGGAAGCAGAGGGAGAAATCTAGTGTCATCAATCATCTACACGTACTTACAAACGTGTTTGTCTTCTCCATTGCTATCGAGGGACTTAACGCACTGGGATCCCGAACAACAGAAGAAATTATCACGGCAGGACTGTCCGACGGGAATGCAGTCGGGGTAGCAGGTCCCACTCCAGCGGTCATTGCACTTGAGGCTCTGGCAGCACTTGGTCACATGGCGCACTCCGCACTTTTCACCGTTGGAAGCGCACTGACTGAGCGAACGCAACTCCGAGAAGACTCCCTTCAGCTGACGCTCAAGGCCCTCGCCCTCGTCAATCAAACGGCGAACATTCTCCACCTCACGCAACTCATTCTCTTCCTCTACCTTTTCCTTCTCGCCTTCCTTGTGCTTGTCCTTTATAACTTTGTCCTTGTCCTTGTCCTCCTCCGTGGTCGTATGGTGTACTCCCTCAGTGACCTCAGGTCTTGACGGACCAGTCGAGTTAAAACTCTCCGGATGTATTGTTTGACTCGGTCCAGTGGTTAGATCCAGTCCAATGCGGTTGGTGCTGTTGCTCAGATCAGAACTGACTGATGTGGAGTCGAAGACTTTGGTTGTCGAGTCAGAAATCGTTGCATCCGAGTCAGTCTTCGTATGTTGTGTTGTCGGACTCTCGAACAGCGTTGTAATATTTCGGATGTCGTCGTTGGTTCTGTTATCACTTGTTTCCGTGTTGTTGTCGTTGTTGATTATGATAGTGACGTCACCGCCAGTGGAGTTTCTTACAGAAGGCCTTTGACTAAATTTAAAAAAAGTAAGTAGGTAAGTAAGTGGGTGAGTAGTAGACAACTGCAACTGATAACTTAATTGGATCTATCGTTAATTTGGCACTGAGAAATACAATGGTCTTGATTTCATGAAATCATTGTTAGAGCGGCTGGTGGTGATGATGATGCCTCTGACCGTCTGACGATGATGATAGTAATGATGTTGTTGTTGTTGTTGATGATGATAATGATGATACTAATGTTGTTGTTGTTGCTGTTGATGTTGTTGTTGTTGTTAATGATGATGATGTTGATGATGATGATGATGATGATGATGATGATGATGATGATGATGATGATGATGATGATGATGATGATGATGATGATGATGATGATGATGATGATGATGATAATGCTTGCTTCTGATGATGCTTCTTATGACGATGATAGGAAAGAGACGGAGAAACCACTGTAAACCAAGAAAATAATCAAAGAAACGTTCTTCGCTGATTACTTCATCATCAGGTTCATCGTTTTTAACTCGTAGGGGAAGACGTATTAGCTCCATCCATGCGGAGTGGCGCTGTATCCCTGGCCAGTAATAATCCTCAGATTGGCAACGGCTGAGAATGCAATTCCTTATGATCCAAACATCCATCAAATTTATTTGCGTCACCTCTACGAAGTGAGGTCAAGCTTATCAAATGCAACTGATTCCTCTGTTTACGATCATCTATATAATTTTGCCGACCCCTTTCTTTCTTGCAATTGCCCCACTCTACCAACCAGAACGCGACATTGGATGAAGGCGATCTTACAGACCCCATAGAACTTATTTCACTAAATTATTACACGGAGCGTGATACTCTAGTGGTTAGAGAGCTGGACTCTCAACCGAGAAGTCGAGGTTCAAATCTCTGCCAAGGTAGAATTTTTTAAAGAAATTTCTGCTGGATCCTTCAGTACCCCATAGCCAACTCAGCTATGATGAGTACACTGGCCGTACACTGTCGGTGAGAAGATCAGACGGTGACCGAGTGAATTAGACACACACCCTCATATGCCTAGGCAAAGAAAAGGAAGTCGCTAAGACTTAATACCCATGGCTGCCTATCGGGGTTAGCTGAAGGGACTATTCTTCTTCTTTTTCTTCTATTACGATTTTGCATATCATACAATTTTCTTCTTTAATTTCGTGACGATGTGCATAGACTAATATTATACTGTTTATACACGTATTCAGCAATTCTGTTTTCTGTTATTACAGACCTACAACCAACACAAATATTCATCCTAATACTAATACTTATCCTAATGCTAATACTTATCCTAATACTAATACTTATCCTGGTACTAAAACTTGTCATAATACTAATACTCATCATAATGTGAATACTTATCCTGGTACTAATACTTGTCCTAATACTAATACTCATCCTAATACTTATCCTTATACTTGCCCTAATACTAATAATAATCTTAATATTAATACTCATTCTAATACTAATACTCATCCTAATACTTATCCTACTACTAATACTTGCCATAATACTAATAATAATCCTAATATTAATACTCATCCTAATACATATCCTACTACTTATCCTAATACTAATACTTGTCCTAATACTAATACTAATCCTAATATTAATACTCATCCTAATACTAATACTCATCCTAATACTAATACTCATCCTAATACTAATACTTGTCCTAATACTAATACCAATTGTAACATTAATACTAATACCGATAATAATATCGAGAGCAAAAACCAATACAAGTATTAATACTAAACGTAAGATAAGCTTAGACCAGGTGCGGTTTGTTCAGATAGGGTAATATAAATCAACGGTAAAGTAAGGCAAAATAATAAGGTCAGGTTTTTTCCAGTAAAAGGCTATGCAAAGGCAAAATAAGGTCAGGTCGGGTCAGGTCAGATGGGCTAGTTAGACAAGGCGCCTGACAAGGCGCCTGAGAAACCCCTACGCAGTGTCTAATGTATATATATATATATATATATATATACGATTATATATATACATATATTATATATATATATACGATTATATATATATATACATATATATATATATATGTGTGTGTGTGTTTATTTATTCGGCTCGCTCTGCTGATGCAGTGCAGGAACAACCGTCGTATATGCAAGTCTTGTGTATTTGGCCCCAGGGTACAACAGACTGTATGCATAAATTCCTGATCATTCGGCTTCATTGGTTCCTGCAGCCATAGTCCGCTTACTTCGTGCAGAATGAGTCAAAGGCGTTGACACATTCACAAATCACTGCACAGCCGATCTTTTTCTATAGCTTGTCTCTGTGCTATCTATTATCTGATGGTCAGGTTCTGCAGATAGCTGTCCATGCACTTCTTCCCATCCCTTCTCTGCTTCCTTCACTCTACCTTTGTCTATGTCTCTCTATAGCTCTTTGATTGTCTCTCTGCATCTGTCTGTCTTCTGTGTATATAACTGACTGTTCATTGAACCCGTGTGTATACCTACATCTATGTATTCTTCTTTATGTATCTGCAAGTGTGCATCTCTGCGTGTTTACATATAATTGTTTACGCGTATGTTATTACAGAATACATGGTAATAGAATGATTTCATTTACACTCCGTTTCCTCTAATCCTTTCAACTGCAGCCGGTCTTAATCGATTGCACGTAGCGGTGGCGCTGTGTATCCTAGTAATGGTGCATCGGTTAATCTATTGGGGGCAAAGGTTAAACCAATATCCATCCTCCGTTGGCAAAGTGTTCTGGAACAAAACAATCAATCTGTGCTCACGTGATCATGTGTCTGTCGGAATGTCTCATGCGATCGATTTCGTTCTTCAATCGATACAGTAGTGCTTCGATTTCATCGAGTTTTTCATGTTCCTTGTCTGAAGAAAAACAACGACAACAACAATAACAACAACAACAGTGTTGCCTGTATACAGAATGACAGAAGACTCTTCTACTATGTCAAGCGTTGTGCACGAATCGTTATATGTGTTGTCGACAGCCAACAGAGAACGTTTTCAAACGGGGTCAATAATTCATCTGTAAAGTGTCTGGTACGTCTAGGTAAACACGTGTACATATTACATTATAATATATGCTATACGTTATACTGTATTTATATAGGTCATGAGAATATATAGTTCTTTATTAGAGGTGTCACTCTTTCCCTATTTCGTATCCAGCACTGACATCATTATGATTAACTACTTACTAACCCAACAGCAATGTCATGTGCAGGCTATCATGAAGCTCATATAGCAACTTTTCTACTTGGGCTTCATAGATCCTACCATGTTGGATGTTGGCCCTTATGTAAGATATATAGGTCTATGAAGCCCATATCGAAATATTGTCATATTGGCTGCATAAATATTATGTTATACCCAGTTAGTGTAGGCCCTACCTAAAAATGCTGATAGGCATACATGGTAAACAGTTATCAAACCAAACGATTTCTTCTTCAAACGTTCTGAATGTATGCAATCATTAGCACCTCTGATTACTTCCTTGAATGGGCGCTGTACATACATTCTCGAATGAATATGCAGTCATATGCTATGCATGTGCACGAATATGCTTCCGTCTGTGCTTGTTTTTTTAAGCTGTTAATTTTCTATTTACATGCTAATAATTCTTCCAATTGGGTTAAACTAAATAGATTTGGAGCAGAGCGTGATTGAAGGGGATGAGTTCAGGGTCAGCGCTAAGTGATCACACGTCGGCTGGATTATTCTCCAGGGATGGACAGTTGCTGAAGGATTGGTCGCCTGGAGAATCCACAATCATCTCCTTTATCCTTTCTCCATCTCTCCTCAACGAATCATCCAAATGAACCTCGTATGTAGCGATGGAAGGAAGTGATTGTAATTGTGGTTGTAACTATAATCACAAGTTTATATAGCGCCAATAGTGAGTAACTCATCGTAGACGCTCATCGTCTGACCACAAGAAACCAAGACGAATACAATGGTTTTCAGAATCCTTAGATAAGAGAGGCAAGAAATGGCAAAGAAGCTCAACTCGCAGGTTAACTGTATTCCGTGAAGTTCAAGTCGGTCAAAACTGATGTAAACAGTTATCAAAATCACGGATTTGGCCGAAACGTAATCTATCGAAACATCTCTCATAATGGGAAGTAGTCATTTGGAGGAAAATCAATGAGCAACGAGCATAATGAGTGAATAAACGATTGAGCAAGCGAGTAAGCAATTAATGGAATGAGTCAGCGAGAGAGTGAGTAAAGGTGTGAGGGAGGAGTGAATGATTGTGAGACTGAGTCAGTTATTAACATTGTGAGTGCTTTAGCGATTGAGAGAGTGCATGCATGTGTCAAAGGAACAAAATAATGATACAATACGTCTAATAAGTCCGCGACAGTTATTGGCATTCGTGTAAATCACTTAAACCCAGTGTGATTCTCCTTACAGATTTTATTTTAGTTACAGTTACAGTTATAGTTAATGGTTTTTCATTTTAGTTATAGTTACAGTTATAGTTAATATTATTTTTTAGTTACAGTTATAGTTATCGTTAACGAAATCATTTTGCTTTCGTTAACGAAAACATTTTCGTTACCGTTATCGTTAATGAAAATCACACTGAATTATGAAGACGTGTTACACAATAATTTGATTAGAGCTTTGACGAATGGGTGCATTCAGCTTCATGAATACACAGCGCTCCATATTCACCGACATCCAAGGCGAACATAGGAATCATTTTGCTTTCGTTAACGGGTGTATTTTCACGTTCTCACGTTAGTTGATATTGCACTTTTTTTATTCGTATTAACGAAAATAGCTATGAATTTTCGTTAGTGTTATTTTCGTTATAGTTACAGTTATAGTTAATGATATTTTTAGTTATAGTTATAGTTATCGTTAACGAAATCATTTTTTGTTCGTTAACGAACATTTTCGTTATCGTTATCGTTAACGAGAATCACACTGCTTAAACCTGATATTCGCCGAAGAGTGCAGGTTTAATTAAGAGATTAACGATTAAGCGTTACCATAGAATGACTCAGCTTTACGTCCGATTATCATATGAAACAGCATATTTACATGGCGTCATTTATAAATTGTCCGTTTCGCTCTCAGACATCTGATCTCTCATCGGATAGCAGAAGTCAATAATGTCACCATAAATCACCCACAGTCGCACGCTGGACGGTAATACAACACGTTAACTGTGACCCGCAACGAGACACTTGTGAGCGTCTATATCAAGCGCAGACCTCTACGGAAAGACCTGGTTGCAGTTCACCAGAGACTGCACTAAGTGACTGCTAGGAATAAATTTTGGACGCTGTGATTTATTAGCCAGACGAGATACGTCTATGAACATTGTGGTTACATTAGTATCTGGTGTTAAGAGACATCGATTTCATGGGAATAGTTTGGAGACCTACTTCCTTCATATTGTCATAGGGCCTATATATGGCAAATTTTATAGCTCCTTTCGATGTTTAATTCCCTTAATACCAATGTCAATGGCGGCTGAGATATTCTTTTATACTGAGACGCTATAAAATGTTCTGTTACTAGTAGACTTACAATTAATTTTAGGATAATACACGATGAGTTGTATCAGTTATGTACATGTACCTTGTGCATCTTATATTAGATACATCGGTATGGTATATAGCATATATCTAATATATATATAATATATAAGAGACAATTGAATTGAGACATAAGCTGATGAGACATAATAAGATGCAGAAGAAATGTTAAGATTATATAGAATATAGACTATTTCATATATATATATATATATATATATATATATATATATAAATAAGTATATATATATATATATATAAATAAATACTAATGATGTACATTTGATATTGCAAGTTGCCTCTCACACGCAATGTTCGTAACTGTAAAGTCTCTACCGTCAACCGAAATCTGTAATTAATTCTGTTGTTGTTGTTGTTGTTGTTGTTGTTTCTGTCAGGTAGAAGTCATTAAATGGCTTCCATGCAGAGCAAAAGCTCCTTGGCTTCTCTCTTCCTTCTTCTTCTCTTCATACTCGTACATCTTCCTTCTTTACACTCTATACGAGACACGTCACACACGTTGACAATGCCTGTCACTTCGCCTCCAGATATATATATATATATATATACATATATATATATATACATATATATACACACATAAGTTATATATATTAGGCCTATATATAAACACAGGTAAACCACCATTTAGCACGTGCCCCTTATAACTGTATATTATATCGTTACGAGGGGCAGTGGCACGTGCTAAATGGTGGTTTACCTGTGTTTTTGGAAGCAAAAACAGCCTTACACCTGCACAAGTCTGCGATGATTGGAGTCAAACGTGGAGTGACTGTAGTTGTGTATTTGTGTGTAATGGTAGACGAGAGACTCTAGTAGTTTGACCAATTCTTCTCAGTAGAAGATGTAGATTGTGGAAAACGTTGAGAGAGAAAGAGCTTTAAGATTTGGAATCCGATTGTCCTATGACTCTGTCGTCTGTTACTACATGTTGTTCGTTGACAGAGACTCTGAACCAATTTCAGCCACGCTTGAAATGTCTTTGCTTTCTATACGAGTTTTAGACGGACAGGAAGTGACAATAGTCACAAACATCGTTAATGACGATGATGATGACTCTGCCGACGACGACGACGACGACGACGACGACGACGACGATAACGATGGTAATACAAAGATCACTCGACAACAGGTGAACTCTAGAACTTTAATATCGTTTAAGTCAGAAAGCATCGAGCTCCGAATACGGCCATGATGACAAAGCGTAGACTAGACCAAACCTGTTATGTTTAGCTGTGTATTAAAAGTGTGTAAGGTCTCTTTCGTCACGCAAACAAACCATGGACTAAAAGTCAGAAGAAATTGGACTTTTACGTTATAGTAATATAATCTGAGGACTTGACTTTAAAGCCACTTTAATTATGTTGAAGGCATTCAGTGGATGGTCGATACTAATAAAAAATAAGTTTTAATGCAAAATTCCAGGGTTAATCCCGTGGAACATTGAGAGAGGAAATCCGAAAAGACGCGGAAAACAATCCATCGAACATAATCCTCAAGCAGCTGACTTTGGTTCCTAAGTTTGGCTCAGAGTGAACGAAATACACCGTGCGCCTACAATAGACCGACTTACCTGACAATGTCGACACGAAATTGAAAGACAGAATGAGCGCCAGAAGAACTGCCACCGGAAAAGGAACCATCTCACAGCGCGCCATATCTAGAAAAACAAAACAAGTCAAGAAATGCTTCAGCCTACGGATGTATTGTAATGGAGATGTTCGTTTATTTGTGCATGGAGGATGCGGACATCTGTAAAGCCAGTTTAATTAAGTTGTCTGCATAGAATTAATTAATAGATGTTGTTTATGTAGGCCTAGTTGGGCAGTCCATTGTTATAGAACTCAGATGAGCAAACATTTTCTAAAACGCACTTGTTTTATTAAATCAGATAGACAGCCATGTGTGTTCACAAAATGCGTTATATGAAGTGCCCTTATACATATATACACATACATACATACATACATATATATATATAAGTACATACATACATACATAAATACATATATTTATAAAAACATACATACATACATCAATCAATCAATCAATCAATCTTTATTGATATTCACGACAATTACAGTTTGTTATGAGCATCCGATAGACGTAAAGTGCCAAGTACAATAACACATTGGTATGAAACAAATTAACAGTGAAAGCACTTAGTAGCCTTTAGTAAAAATAGACAATTTCATATCACGTATTACCATATAAATTTAGCATACAGTATACTTAGTAGGTCATTAGTCGCGAATAGCAAAGGGTAACCCTAAAGGGATGGAAGTCCCGCTATCCAGGGAAGCCCTGCTATTTCTATTGCAAATTAAATGATGGCAGCTGAAAAGATCCAATATCGGATACATGATTTGGTAAACATGTGTTATATGTAAACTGCATGGGTACTTAGGTCTTAACTAAGTCTAACTAATAACGCTTAACTAATAAGGCTTACAGTATATAAAACAAGTATAAAACCCAAAAAGAAGCCCAACAAAATTGGCTTCCACGGGTCCAGACTAAGACTATACATACTCATTTGTTGGTAACAGCAGTTAAAGGAACAATGAAAATAATAACACAAACTCTTACATTTGACTCCGCCGTGGTTAGGCCTAGTTGTCCACAAACAGGATATGTACTAGCACAGGGATGCAGATGTCTCAGGATAATTATTCATTAATTAAAAACAATCTTAGGTTCTTTTTGAAGGTGAATTTGTTTTTCGCATTTCTGATTTCCATACATACATGCATGCATGCATGCATGCATGCATGCATGCATGCATGCATGCATGCATGCCTGCATGCATACATACATACATACATACATACATACATACATACATACATACATACATACATACATACATACATACATACATACATACATACATACATACATACAAATACAAATACAAATACAAATACAAATACAAATACAAATACATACATACAAATACAAATATATATACATACATACACATACCCACGTACCCATACACATACCCACATATACACATACATACACAAAAACACACACATGCACACACATACAAACATACATTAATGATCTAATATAATTCGAAACTTGAACTTCACGTATCATTACTGAATCACTTATGCTAATTTAATGGTTAAACGATTCAATGTCATCGAGTCCAACTGTGCATTGAGTTGATCAGATCGTAAGAACGACAAATTACCAAGTCGTGACAATAGATTCCTATTGCACGCAAACATCAACTTCGGTGCATTTTAAGTATAGAAGAATTTCTCAAGTCTTAGCTCTTTCAGATCTGGTCGGCAAAGTGAGGCATAGAACTCCATAAATTTGATTAACATGCATCCATTTTGATTTTACTGATCATTCAGAATTTCAGCACTCGTGAATAAGCTCTTACGATTACGGTGAACTTGTCCTTGCCTTCGGTAAGTGGGAACTCTTGGAACGGAACTAAGGAAGTGTCTCCCAGTCGTGTCATCTGGCGAGTATAGAGGTAATTTGTCCTTGCATTTGAACCTACGCTTCTGTATCGCGAAACTGATTGCATATAAAGAGGAATTCATCTTTAATGATATTAATGGCCGTGCGCCATAAGATCAACATACAGGATGCATGCATACACAGGGGTTAAAGTGGAGTGGGACCGGTGGGAACGGCGTTCCCACTGCTCTCGAAATTCTTTGCTTGCGTTCCCACTGCTCACGCGTGCGTTCCAATGAAACTCTTCTTTGTCGTTCCCACTGCTCACCCAAACCACTTTAACCACTGTGCATACAGAATGTTATAAGAGGGTGCATAAGTTTTGCCCTGCTCCATGCAATCTGTCGTCATCCCAAACACAACACGGGCAGCGGTGGTGAAGGATCTCATCCGATCAAATCATTGAAAAATGAGCACGGTCGACACTATAAGTCGCTATAAACATAGGCGTAGACTCTGGGGGGTCAGCCGGGGCACGTGCCCCCCCAATAATTGAGGAGCCGGGGCAATGCCCCCCAAAAATCGAGAGGAGAATTTTTTCAAATATTAAAATATTATGTTTCAATATAGACAAATTTCTTCAGAAACAGAAAAACAGAGACACAGAGCTAAATACTATCAGAAATTCATAATGAAAACAAAGATTTATTTTTATCTTCACTATCTTCAATATGAAACAAATTTATATGTAAACAAAACTTCCCCTTTCATACGAATTAACGTAACACCGGAAGACTCGGCTGACTGTCCAGACCAGAGTTGAAAAAGTTTTTTCGATTTTTGGTTTAAAACAAAAGTAAAAGAAAACCACAAAATTTGTTGTTTGTTGTTGTTTTTCTTAAATAAATTTCTTATTTTTGTAGAAGTTATTTTAATAACATTGATTTCATAATTTTTAATTTCCGAAAATCGCAACTGAATTAAACTCAGTTGGAGCTCTTGTCCACGCCATTTTTCATGATTTTTATGATCCGAAATCCGAAAATCGTAAAAACAACCAAAACAACAAAACCAATCAAAACAAAAAAACAGCAGCAAAAAACAACAAAAACAACAACAACAAAACAACAACAACAAAACAACTTTTCATCTGGAAAAACTTGTTTTTTTCACTCTGGTCCAGACCCCATGCCCCCCAATATTTTGGACAAGTTTACGCCCATGGCTATAGACACTATTTACACTTACACCCATGCACAGCTGCATCCCTCCCTATCTTTTATCTTTGGTCTTGGAGCAACTATTTGTTGTTCTTCAAAATCTAGCCTATGTCTACTGTAGGGACGACGCTTTTATAACCTGGTATCCTGCGCCTACAACTTTTGAATAGCTCTTAATGAATTTTCAAAGTTCATAATTACGACATGGCGCGACCTCAACTGGAAACCGTGTGGTAACATATTTGGGCAGGAATCTAATTAAGTCCTGTGGTTATTCAATCGTACATGGTATATATGAGCAAGTGGAGCAATTTAGCCTCAATTGATCCTGCAAATCACACCGTGACTGTACAATCACATCGACATTCAATCAGGTAATCTGACTGCTTTTTTCTTTGGTCATACCTAGAACTAGAACTGTTCTTGGTGAGCTTTTTCGACTAAGGCTTTGGAACTCTCTCCCTGCATCTCTCCGTCCTGCTCAGTCATAAATTATGTCATTTCTTTCACAACTAAAGACTGACATTTAAAACATTGTTTATCCACTGTAGGCTGCCACTCTGTCTTGGCGGACTGATCCTCTGGACATCGACCTGACTACGGTTTGGTTTTGGTGCGCCATCGGCTGATACCTTGCGCATTAGACACCCGCGTGGGCCTCGGCGGAGACAAGTATGGAAAACATTTTAAATGTAAGCGGACTAGTCATGACTCACATGTTCTAATGTACACCGATACCGGACTATACATACATATCAATCTCTGGACATCGGAGTCCAATATAGTCGTAAACACATTGCACCGGCGACCGGCCTATAGTTTAGTCGAAGTTGTCGGCGTTATGCATAGGCTACGTGGGTGTTGTACATTCGTGACACCGGTCAGTGTGCAACTTGTCGAAGTCGTGGGCACTAATGGCCGTATACCCACTTCTTTTACATTCATCGGACAAACATTCCTTCCCTTTCTGGGCCAAGTGCTTTGGCAGAAGATCTGTGCGTTTGTAATAATCTTCTTTAGGACTTCTTGCCTCAATTCCACTTTCAAATATAATATAAACTGTCGGTTGTCCCTTGGCTCTGGACCTGAAACAAAGCAAGACCTCATCTGTGCTGATATGATTTGGCTTTAATTGGCGCCAGAAGAAAGAGATCTGTTTGAATGTCTTAACTCTGACGAGATACAGAGTTATCTATCTTTCTTGAACTTGCAATGATTACCATATTGCGCTTCAACTATTCAGTCCCTTTCCTACCAGCATGACCACTTGGAACTCATACAGAACCCATATCTCATATGGGACCCAGAAAGAACCTACTTAGGTTCCATCTAATGCCCATGGGTTCGTGAAAAGCTTTGCCAAAGTTCCAAGAACCAATCAAGCAATGAATAAAATAAATTGGAGAGATCTGGTGAGAAAGACATTGTTAATGCGAGTGACATTCAGAAGAAAAGCGCTGTTTAATAGAGACATTTATGCATCGCCACAATGCTAGGGAAACTATTACAAAGCTATTCCGTAATTCACCTCGTACATGAGACCTATCAACCAAGAACTGTCCTGTCTTAGCGGACTAATCTTTGGCAAAATTATCTGATTTGGCCTTGCTGAGCCATTGTTTGAATCTTAGTGCATTAGGCTCCGGCGCCATAGAAGTAGTTACAAGAACAACAACAGCAGCAACAACAACAACTACTACTACTACCGCTACTACTACTACTACTACTACTACTACTACTACTACTACTACTACTACTACTACTACTTCCACAACTACTACGACCACCACCACCACCACTACTACTACTACTGCTACTACCACCACCACTATTATTATTATTATTATTATTATTATTATTATTATTATTATTATTATTATTATTATTATTATTATTATTATTATTATTATTATTATTATTACTATTAGTCTATAATCATTATTAGTGCTATTATTACTTTTATTATTCATTGTTATCATATTATTATTATTATTTTTATTATTATTATTACTATTATTATTACTTTCCCGAGCGGCATGGTTGTAGAAACGATTGGAAAATTCAAGTGACAACTGATGAAAAGAACGCGCACTTAGGCCTTGATTTCACACATGGATGCGCACATCTGGCTATTAGCCAAGAAGTATACAAAACTATTTGTTTAGGACGTAGGCCTACAATAGACCCTTTCTAGCTCTTTAGTTTGCATAACCTATAGTGCGGTAGAGACTAATTCATTCTTCGCCTGCTTTATATGGTTTCAGCCAGAGTGCTGACTGACCTGCATTCGAGATATTTCATTCTAGAATTGATATAGGACTAGTTTATTCTAACCGAACACCATTCAACCGATGAATGGTTGGACCCAGCCTTTGATGTCGTCCTAAAACTTGAACGGTTGAACCCAACCGATATAGGCGCAGTCAGCAGAGAAAAAGAGGCGTTTGTGCCATCTGCCTGTTGAATCATATACTGCAAATACCAGCCTATTGATAAGGTAATTAGTAAGGTAATTAATAAAGTAATCTGGTTTATCCTAAGAGGTGTGGCATTGGGATTCAGAGGCTCAAACACGACAACAGCAAAACAAGGAACCCCTCTGGCCTCTTTTGTTTACGGGTAAAGCTCCATGTGCATGGCGAATGATCTATCATTAGCATAAGAACACCGGATTTCGAACCACATACTCAAAGATGAAAGTGAAAATCAAAAGCATTTCGTAATCTGCCAACAGTACTTCCTGTGGAAATGTTTCCGTCGCAACTGTAGGAAACCTTACAAAAATTCTTCAGAAAGACAGAATATTTTCCTCACCAAACCACACAGCATAATTTGTGACTGGGGATTCGTGGGCATAACCGATTACTTTCTACACCAATTTAATCGTGAAGTCTTCTAACAGCCCCAACCTCGAATCATTAATTCATTCAGTAATTTTTTTTATATTATAACGCGCAGTGTTTAATCTAGTCCCCCCTCTTCTGGGGGGGGGTAAACAAGGTTTCTGGGGAGTGGGACCAACAAGGGCGGTCGCCAAACAATCCCATATTAACAAAAACAAAACTATTTTAATAATCTTTTTGGGAATTTCATCCATGTTCAAAAAAACTTCATGGCCTTTTTTTAGGAATTCGTCTCCAAAAAATGTGATGACCTGTTTTTTGGAATTTCATCTTACACATAACAGTTATGTCGTCAACAACAACAACAACTCAAAACTATTATTGTATTCTTATATTGCTGGCCTCTGGAGGGGGAAACATAAATCCTGGAGGGGGGAATTCCCCCAAAGTTGTCTAGATTAAACACTGTATAACGCGCCTCTTCGATGTATACCTATCTAATCAGAATGCTCTCTGTCCAACCTCGGCGAAATGTGGCTCTGTTTCAGAATAGGACTGTATACAGTTTTGTGCATTAGAATAACGCTGTATAGGTTATTATCTTAGCGTACTAGTGCATTTCGTGTAGATATACTGCACATGTATTAATATTTCTAATTCTAGAAAGAGACAGAGACAGGGAGAGACAGACCGACAGAGACAGACACAACAGACAGAGAAAGAGAAAACATACACACAGAGACAAAGAGACAGAGAGACAGAGGAGAGACAGACAAAGACAGACAAACAGAGAGAGAGAGACAGACAGACAGACAGAGACAGAGACAGAGAGACAGACAGAGACAGAGACAGAGACAGAGACAGAGACAGAGACAGAGACAGACAGAGACAGACAGACAGACAGAGACAGAGAGCTCAATTACAAACTCCGTTGCACTAAATGCATCAAAGAGATGAACGTCAGCACATTTTAGTTAACGAACTAAACTTCGAGATCGCTAAAGATCCGAAATCCTTACCAGTTGAAGTGCTGCAGTTTCTCGAACGTTTGCAGTTGATCGCGTTACGTATACAAAGTCGATCTTGTAGCAATTCGAGAGTAAACAGCAGGTAAGTGGCCTAAGAGAGTCTGCAGTCATGCACGAGTGCGGCCGGACTACAACACTGTCAACACAGTTCGTTAAATAGACTAACTACACGGGGGCGATGATGTAGGGTGGGTGCAGGTACAGCTCGTGCAGTCCTCCGAAATCACTAGCCTGGTGTCAGTATACACTGGCTGGCATCGCCCACGTGTCTATGGAGACCGACCCACCACACGTTTGCTCTACGTATGTCGTTACGAAGACTGGTCGCTATTTTTCAGCGCTGCGAGACAAAACGTCCAACTCTGCCATGGCCTATTTGCATCTGTAATTTGTGGCTGCATGGTATGTCGAATATTTGAGTCTCACCTGCACTGAACACCGTCCACCTGCGTTGCAGCTCAATTCTAGAATAGTAAATTGCATAGCCATGATCTGTTCAACTGTAAAGACAGGCAGACGTACAAAGTCGAAGGTGTCTGGTCAAAAGCACGGTGGAATGGTATAAACGATCAGTTCAACACACAGACATTTTGATTGCATGGGAAAAACCGAGATCTAACGATAATTATATGAAAAACTCAACATAGTATACTCTGTCTACTTCGCAGTGGGAAAGCACGCTATACTGCGACCTGAACAACCAAGGATTAACTGGAAGTAGAGCAGTTCTTTCAGCTATAACCCGGGGCAGTTATGGGTGTGAAGTCTTAGCGATTTCATTTTTCTTAACCTCGGCTTATGAGGGCAGGTGGCCAGTCTTCTATGTGGCCGCCTGGTATTTTCAGATAGTGCACTGCACTCATTGTATAGCGCCGAAATATCGAATATTATCCTGCCCCAGCATGTCGATAAAGGGTTACCGATATTTAAACTGTCAAGAAGCAACAGGTAGACGTCAGTCTTGTTGTCAAGACCTTAAACCTGAAGACCAAGACCAAGACTTTGAACCTCAAGACCAAGACTGGGAACCTCAAGACCAAGACCGAGACCAAGACCCAAAATCACAATCATATCCAGACTTCTATTCCTTACTGAAAAATTGCCAAGACTAGTCGCTATTTTAATGAAAACACACATCTTTTATTTTATTCAAGCAGAACAAATCTTAATGCAGACTGTAGAGAATTCCGACTTCGTATTTACAAAAGTCCTTCATGGGAAATGTTATTCCAAATGCATTTGATAAAAACCCAATTCGCTCAGAATTTTCTGACCAAGACGAGCCTGCTCTGTGGGGCCGCATAAAATACCGCCATGTGAAAAAATACGTTCGTACGTTCTACAGTCTATATGTGTTGATTGTTGAAGTCACTGGCATACACAGCAGTTTTTCAAGCACTGGATGTAAATGTACAAATCGTGAGTCTTTTTAAAGTAAATAACCGGAAGTCAAAATAATTGTCAAAAACAACTGTAAACCCTCATTCACACCGTGCAAATACTAAAGCAATTGTGTTAGTAATTATTTGCTAAATTTTTATAATTCTTGCTTTTTGCTAAATGACTGTTTATATTGACAGTCGAGTCTTGACTTTAGTCTTGCAGAACCAAGACCAAGAATTTGAACCTCACGACCAAGACCAAGACTTTTAACCTCAAGACCAAGACCAAGACTTTGAACTTCAAGACCAAGACCAAGACTTTTAAAACGAACTCGAGTGCACCAACAAGACTAGTGTATGTTTTATTTAATTAATTAATTTATTTCGGATATTTCTATAGCGCCTCCTCAAGTCTACTACTACTCAGAGGCGCTCCCGACAACAGCATTTGATACTGTGTCGGAGTTTTCACGCCGAAGCACCACGAGCAATCGCGAGTGAAGGACTTGCCCAAGGTCCGTACGCTGCGGCTAGAGTGGGATTCGAACCTGCAGCCCTCTGGTCACAAGGCGCCGAACTTACCACTGAGCCACCACGCCTCACAATGTCCAATGGAAGACGTAGGCCTATCTGAATATAAAGACCTATCATTTGGCAGCCCCTTGCGTATCACTACCAGATCACATTATTTGCTTCCGTAATCCGCTATCGTATTTAGCCAATCTGTCCCCGTGAAAACACTGGCTATAGGCCTAGGCCGACGAGGTAGACAAGAGGTCGATAAACACACATTGACAAAGAATGATTGAGGCTGCTCTGAAACTCTTAAACATATGCAAAGCCAAGCGAAACAGAGTGGTGCACTGAACTTAAAAGCTAGGGTTCAACTTCTGGTCGTGTAAAATTTGGTAAAAATACAAGAAAACAAAGGCTGCAAGCACAGGCGTAATTTGTTGGGGTTCGAGGGGTACCCGTACCCCCACTTTTTGGTCTGGAGGGGTAAGAATAATAACTGGTCACAGCTAAAAAAAATTGAGAACTTATATATAGAGAGGCAGAGAGGCAGACTACATGTATTATTCGAACTAAAGACAATGACGACAGAGGTGATGTCATCGGTTGCTATAGAAACTCGCGACGCCATGCATGGCGTGTGAAATTGTTGAACTGACTCGAGTTAAAAGAAGCTTAAAGAAGACGTTAGGAACAAAATCTTTAATGGATAGGCTAGTTGAAATATTTTTCGACCGAGTTGGAGATTCATCGGTCAAGTCGTCAGCCATCGGAGTTCGAAGGAACTGAATGTATAGGTAGGGCCTGCGAGCGCAGGATCGACAAGATTCGGTATATTTGTGTACAGACCGTTCAAATGATAGACCGATAGAATTCTGCAGAAGCCTAATCGTAAAATTCGAATTTCTAAGCGCTATTTAAAAGCTAAGCTAAGGGCAGCAGCTTATTCACGAGCGAAATTTCGGAATTCAAGAGCGAGGTCGTTCCAGGGTCGAGGTACAGCATAGCATGTGATCAGTTAAGGAACTTAAGATAATTAGCAACGTCTATCCCAGTAGGTTAGAGAACTTGAGATGATAATGCTTTCGACGATCGTGATGAAGCTTCTAGCTGCAGCCTGCATGTCGTCTAAGCTGCGAGCGACTCGGCATCAGTGGCGGATCCAGAGGGGGGCGATTGGGGCGATCGCCCCCTAAGAGTCCAAAAAATAATTTTTTTTATATTTAAAATTAAAAAAAATTGATATACTATAGTGTAGCCTACTACAGGATAAATGTCATGTGATTATTATTAAGCATGTACAGCGCCGGACTGCAGTTTGAATATTACTTCTACACGCCCTTGCTTTAATCATGCTTTAAACTTGATAAGTAATTTTAATTCCTTTGACCTCGGACGTCCATGAAATCGCCCCCCGTAAAGTAAAAGTCTAGATCCGCCCCTGCTCGGCATAAGGACATCCTAGGAATCGCTAAGATGGTCTTCGGTCATTTCCGTAAGCATTCTTTCGATCTACCTAAGGATTGGACATAGCGATATTAATAGAGACGTTGGATTCATTATAACCCTTACAAAGTTTAACACTTCAACGACGATCTGCACTAGTTTCCCAGTCACTTATAGTACACGCTCGTTGTTAAAGTGCTAAAGAATTCCGTACGATTCATTCTATGCCGTGTGAGAAATCTCTCTTAGGAACATTCTACACGGGACATCCAAAGACCGCCTCTACCACTGGAAGATAAGACATAATAATTACACTGGAGAGGAGGTACGTATGTCTTTGTGTTATTCGAACTTGAACTGATTAATAATTCCACAAACTCTATATGAAGACTGTAGCAGCTGTCTTACGTAGAATATCACTCCTCTTGATGTAATTTTCAAATAGCTTCTCACTTTGGCGAAGAAGAAGCAAGGCGTGAAAAACACCAAGGGTGCATTCTAGCTCACACTTTGGCTTTGCAGTATATCCTGCCGGCATTTCCATGGGTAATAGATGGGTCTCATGTGAAAATAGGGGTCATAGGCCTATATGGCTTCACGTGCATGCTGGTAGAGTAACTACGGCAGAAGGCTACGCAAGTACCCTAAAATCTGTTTATCCAAAGCACGTGTATATTAAAGCCACTTGATCTTACTCAAATGCAAAAATAACAGGTACACTTAATAGGAAACATGGTTAGCAGAAAATGCTAACTAACTCTGCATAAGTTGGCTTACATTGACCAAGGTTTATTAGACTGCGGACGTTCTAAGAAATAGGTCTAGATATAGGCTACATAATTTTGGCACCTTTTCTAGTTCACTTGGGCCTAATCCGAAGAGGAGTTAATATCAAAATAACCATAAGAATTCTGACTACAACCACTCTTGTGACTGTCAAACACATTGTGGCTAACGTGTTCCTACAACTGCCTCTTGTAGCACTTCATCAACAATGGCTTTGTGGCAGAACACGAGTGTCTTTCATCTGTATGGCTATCATTCAAATCCCCGTGCTTTATGAAACTGATTGGTTATCCCAATGTTATTGATGTCCCTGTTATTGTACTGCACCATAATCATCCTTCAAACAATATATAGGCTATCCGAAGATATAGCGCGCAGATAGTATCGTAAAATAAATATGCATTTGCCTGCCATTGTTCCAAATCTCACGTTCACATCGTTGTTCCTTTCAACCAACCACCCTGCGAAATCCGTGGGACTCGTACCCCAACTTTCGAGCAGTTTGGAACGGTCCCCCAAAGTTTTGCCACCGACTGTTTATAAACTTTCAATAGGGATTGGAATATTGACTAAAAAAGTGCATTCAAAAATACTACGTAGGCTACTCAATTCCCAAACGTTCCGTCTGGATTCAAACTTGCATCATCTTATGACTGACAGTGTTGCAGATCGTCGGCAGGTGAGAGTATTCACTGATGTCGGATTCTCAGGTTGGAAGCATGCACGTGACAAATTTAGTAAGCGTGAACGATCGATCTGTTAGCCATCGATTTGCAAATTACAGGGTTTCCTCCATGGCCATGGCGCTATATAAATCCTATAGATAGATAGACAGACAGACAGGCAGACAGGCAGGCAGGCAGGCAGACAGACAGATAGATAGATACTGAGTCATTGGAGTTTGTCCAAGGACTACGAGGCAAGATTTTAGCAGACACAGGTGGCCAGCCAGCCTTGTCGGGAGTGCCTCTGAGTAGATTCCTTTGAAGGGGCGCTATATAAATCTTATAGATAGATAGATAGATAGATAGATAGATAGATAGATAGATGATAGATAGATAGATAGATAGATAGATAGATAGATAGATAGATAGACCCAGCCAGCATGCCCAAGTCCGCCCCATGTGGGCCCCATATGGGCTACTTAGTGGGGCCCATATAGGCGGCCCAGATGGGCTCGGTGTCCATTTGGCCGCGGGCTCCATATCCGGCCCAAGTGGGCAGCCCAGGAATTAGCCTACGTGGGCTAAAGGTGGGTCCCATCTGGGCAGCCTATATGGGTTGCCAATATGGGCCCCACATGGGCAGCCCAGATGGGCTCGATGTCAATTTGGCCGCGGGCTCCATATCCGGCCCAAGTGGGCAGCCCAGGAATTAGCCTACATGGGCTAAAGGTGGGCCCCATCTGGGCAGCCTATATGGGTTGCCAATATGGGCCCCACATGGGCAGCCCAGATGGGCTCGACGTTAATTTGGCCGCGGGCTCCATGTCCGGCCCAAGTGGGCAGCCCAGGAATTAGCCTACCTGGGTTAAAGGTGGGCCCCATCTGGGCAGCCTATATGGGTTGCCAATATGGGCCCCACATGGGCAGCCCAGATGGGCTCGATGTCAATTTGGCCGTGGGCTCCATGTCCGGCCCAAGTGGGCAGCCCAGGAATTAGCCTACATGGGCTAAAGGTGGGCCCCATCTGGGCAGCCTATATGGGTTGCCAATATGGACCCCACATAGGCAGCCCAGATGGGCTCAATGTCGATTTGGCCATGGGCCCAAGTGGGTAGCTCAACTGGGCCCCATGTGAGCAATCCACATGGGCTCAATGTCAGTTTAGTTATGGGCTCCATGTTAGTCCCAAGTGGGTAAACCTGGGTTGTCCATTTCACCCACTGGGCAGCCTCTGGAATGCCAATATGGGTTAAATAGGAATCCCAATGGCCTGCCCTTGGTCCCATATTCAGCCCACATGGCCAGAGCAAAAGGGTTGTCCCTGTGATCACATTTAATCCCAATATGGCTCTATAGCATAAATAAAAGTATTCATCATTATACTAAAATGTAAATGCTACTGATAAAATCATTCAAGCAAGACATCAGGAAACACTCAGTTCTTGGTACATGACTAAAAGCATGGCTTAATAAAGTTCTTATGTTAAGCAGTCAATAAGGAAGTTATATTTTAAATCACAAATATTAGAAATCCATGGTAAGTTCCAAGATCATGTTTAAATTCAGATTACGGAAGCATGGAATTTAAATAACTCTTAGATGAAATCGGAAATCAATCATTTAAAAACTAGAGTGAAAAGTTTGGCGTATGATAAAATTAGCATTCATCACTATCAATGTCAACTGCAGCAGAAACACGTTGCTTTTCTTCTCAGCTTTGCTGCATTGCTCCTGCCATGAATTTGTGCACAGTCAAGCACCTGCTAACTTCCATCCGACTATACTGTGACGGTGGATTTCACGTTTCTTTTGACTGCACCTTGGACAGAGAAATATTATCATCATTACAGACAATTACCAAAAATCTATCACATTCCAAAAATACAGCTAATCAGTAAAATAATTACATTCACTAGTAACTTAGACTGAGCATATTTGCAGTAGCTTTATGATACAAAGAAAAACTGCCCAGAGTCATCCATAAAGGTCACCACCAAAGGGTTCGAGGGATGGTTTGCGTAACAGCAGAGAAATTCAAAAAAGGGTGTGTGCCCGATGTGGACAACACCTGCATCTAAATCTAGTGTATGCGGTTATTTGTATAGCCTGCTCCCTAAAATTCAGCATCGAGTTTACACACTACATTGGATCGAATTAGAATTTTTGCTGTATGCAACAATATCGAGAACCCCACCATGTATTAGAGTTAGCCCTGCAAGATCAACAGGAAAGGGTGCAAAGTAGGTCGTTTGACTAATTTCTATTGTCATCTATAGATGACCTCAAACTAAAGAAAATCTAGTCAAAAGTTGCTTTAAAAGCGCATCTGAAGCTAGCATGTAGTACCAAAGCGCCTCTGATTAGGTTGTACTAGCGCCTCTGATTAGGTTGTACTAGCGCCTCTGATTAGGTTGTACTGCGAGAGGCGCTTTATAAATGCATAAATACAATACAATACTGTAAATAAACCTGAAACCAATTGCTGAACTGCATTAAATTTATTTAGTACATTTTTAATAGCACACAATTAAATGAACTATTTCAAACATACAAGAACTTTACAATCTGAAATTGTTATGTTAAGGTATGCACCAGCAACTGTTCAGCTATATTTAAATGACATAGAAATGTTTATAGGCACCTTGCAAAACAGTAGCTATAATCATTGTTATAATGATTTAAATACTTATATAAATTTGTCATCTAAACTGCCACTTATTCTAAAAGGAGTTTCAAACATAAAACATAATATCCATACAACTAATCATGTACTGTAATTTGTAGAAACTGCAGGGAAAGTTGCAAACACCTTCTCAATGTTTCCATCACTGTGTAACCCTGAATAATGTCAAATCAGTCAAATCAGATCCTAACAAGCAGTGTTATTTCAGTTCCAAAGAATAGAATAGGAATAATAATTGTTTTAAATTAGTTCCACGGAACGAAAACTGGAACGAAAAATAAATGTGCAACGAGAATAGAATAGGAATAAAAATTTCGATATTTTTATAGAGCGAGAACGGAATAGAATAAAAATTAATTTTTAAGACGAGAACGGAATAGAATAAAAATTAATTTTTAAGCTGCCCAACCGATAATTCTAACGTTAACTAATAACTATGCGGAATGACGACGGCTCTTGATTGACGTCACGGTGCGGCGCTGATAGACTAAAGCTCCAAAGCTCCTACGTATACAGTATTCTATATTCTATAAAAAATATACGCTCTTTGATTTAAACTTCTGGCAACAAGAGTGAGGCACTCAGACTCCCCCATGAAACATGCTCCTGACAGCAGAACTTTCTAAATACATTCAGGAAACTGAATAACATGTCGCTGATCCTAGTCCCTTTGACTTCTGGCAGAGTAGACACTCGGTTTACCCACAGCTCGCTGTTATAACAGAGGATTTAGTTTCAGCTCCCACACCAGAGGCATTCGTAGAATCTTTTCTGTTGATGGATGGATGTCTACAGGTCGCAAAAATCGATTGAGCAATTCCCTTGAGATGCGGGTGTTTTTGAAACTCAACAGTAAACTAACTGACTGGTAAGGTTTTAGTGTGTCTACCTATAAACTGTTTTATTAACAGTCGCATTCACATTGTCCGACAGACATTAACCGTTCATGTTAGAACTGTGAGAACTGTACGTGGATTTGGAAGTGGAACTACAAATAATTTTTTTAACTAGAACTGGAACTAAAATTAATTATAAAGAGGAAGTGGAACTAGAATAAGAATAAAATTTATTTCATAGAGGAACTAGAATAAGAATAAAAGTTATTTCTTAAGAGGAACTAGAACTAAAATGATAGCAGTGGAATAGAATAACAACTGGAATAGAAATTAATGCTGGAACTAAAATAACACTGCGTAACAAGTCAATAAATAGTTTTGTGGCAGTTAGCACTTTAAACTGAACCAATTCGCATACCTCTTCGAGTCCTTGGTTTGACCTCATGTGTAAAAACATACCGTATGTGCTTAGCAAGAGGACAGTCAATAAGATGAAGTTAGTCAAAAGACAATGATAAAGATTAATGTTATTATTAATTAGAAACTTCTATCACACTGGTGTCTAATACATGAGGCATCAACTAATGGCACAACAAAACCGAGCTATAATCAGGTCAATATCCAAAACCTGAGCCTGCTACAAGAAAGAGGCAGCCTATGGTGAATAAGCAATTTTAATAAGGCAAGTCTTAAATTAAATGGATTGCTGGTGAATAATCTCCGATTTGTTGATGACATTGGCCTCCTCACTAGAACAGGACGAAGTTAGAACTACAAGATATTACCACACAGATTGATAAAACCAGTAGAAGATTTAGCCTAATGATCAACGCAGAGAAAACCAAAACAATGGTCATTGAAAAGACCAAAGAGACACCAATGACCATCACAATACAAGAAGCTATTGAGCAAGCAGAACATTTATTCATACGAAGAATTTATATAGCGCCTCTTCAAGGTATCTACTCAGAAACACTCCCGACCCAACCCCAGCTGAACAGTACAGTCTTGAGATTTGAGTAAAATGTTGTAGAATGGGTGTGTGGGATCAAGTGGAGCACTACAGCATTCCATATTGCAGGGCCAGCGATGGAAAAAGCACTTGCTGCCTAAGGGCAGTCAGTGAGCCTGCTTCGAAGAGTGCGGGGATGTTCAGGGTGAAGCAGCAGTACTCTCGCAAACACATACGGGCCTCTCCCACAAGCAGCACCACACTAGGGCCGAGACCCGATAGGCAATACGCTGCAGGACAGGAAACCAATGCAAAACAAACCACATGTACTCAGTGACATGGCCAAATCTCGGGATGCGACCAATAAGGCGTGCCGCTGTGCGCAGGACCCGGTCCACACACCCAATTTGAGATTCTGGGAGACCAAGGAAGACAGCACTGCAATAGTCAAAGTGAGAGACAACAAATGAGTGGACAATTCATCTATCTAGGAGGGTGAATAAACACAGATGGCAGCAACGACAAAGATATACAAAGGAGAATTAGATGCGCTTCACAGGCATTTGGTTCCACATGGTCACCACTCTCTTCGCTCTGCCACCTGCGGTGATCTCTCTGTTCCTTTCGCACGCACTGCTACTATGCAGCAGCGCACTTTCTACGTCGTTGGACCCGCAGTTTGGAACGGGCTTCCTCCTGAGCTGCGGTCTCTTCCTCGAGACTCGTCCACCGCTTTCTTCTCTGCTCTAAAGACGACTGTTCTCTTTCGCCAGGGTTGGGCTGGGAGTGCCTCTCAATAGCTTCCTTGAAGGGGCGCTATATAAATGCTTGATTGATTGATTTGGAATAATGAACAGGATATGAACAGGAAGTAGAGATTCAACAAAGAAAACTAAGACAAAAATATATACGAGACGATGATACAACCGAATTTCCTACATAGATCAGAATGTTGGACAATACTAAAACAAGGAGAAGAATTCTGACAGCAGAAATGAGCTGGCTGCAGTATATCACAGGGATTTCAAGATTACAGAAATGAGAAACGATGACATAAGACATTAGGTATCCAAACAACTCTACTAGACAAAGTCATTCAACGAAGACTCCGATGGTCTGGACATGTAGAATGAACGCTAGTTGACCAAATCCAACACAGTGCACTACATGCAAGATTTGAACGAAAAAGACACAAAGGCAGACCAAGACTAAGCTGGGTAGATAATATACATGAGGACATAACATCACTTGGACTAACATTAAGGGGCAATGGATTTGACAAACGACCGAGGACAAGGGAGATCATTTATTCGTACCCATTGCCACCAAATGGCTGGCGTCAAGAACTGATGGTCTTCAGCTGAGAACCAAGTGACATAAGCGATTGAGCAGAATGTACAGATACAGGCAGGTCTGTAGTGGTAAAATTAGAGGTGAGTACATGCTACCGGTTAGTTTTCCCAAACAAATTAGAGGTGTATACGCTAACGGTTAGTTTTCCCAAACAAATTAGAGGCGAGTAGAAATATTTTGTTGGGCGAGTATACGGTCTCTAGAGGCCAGTATATGCTGTATACCCGCGTATACCCTCGACTACAGCCCTGGATACTGGGAAAACGTTCAAAATTCTTGGTCCAACAACAGGAACACCTCGTTCACCATGAACAGTTCTAGTACTAGGTACGACTAGATAAAGATAATGAGATAATTACGGCTTGATGTTAGTGCACAGTCGGTTGAGGCCTTGCGCATTAGATATCAGTGCAAATAGATGTTCCTAACTATTATCATTATTAGATGACCTTGTTGACTAATGTTAAATATGAGAAATCAAGACTCACTAAATATTGTGGTTGGCCAGTATTTAAAGTTTGGTAAACTATGAATCCCGACTTAAAACAAATCCTTTGCTAAACATGGAAGTCAATGCGAAGATTTAAGCACAGAGGTTATATATAGACATATCACTTATAGACATAGCCACAGTTCTGAACTCTAGCGTTTCATCATGTTTGACTATCTAATAACAACAAGTGAGTTACAGAAAATCAGGCAACTTAAAACCAATGCATTTGCCAAAGGTGGCCTTGCACAAATGGGAACATTAAGCCTAATTCTGTTTATGAGACGAATGTTCATGACTTACATAAATGGTAAGAGACATAGAATAAAAAACACCCAAGTTATGACCAGTCAAACCAACAAGAGAGTCACTTAATTACATTCATTTAAATTTCTTATGCAACTTATGTTGCTGTCGAGTGCCCAATAATAGGAATTACGTTTTCAATAGATTAAGGAGTTTATCGGCCTCTATCCAAGACTGCACCCTCTCAATGGTAGTGGACAACAGCTGCACAGACAAGTGACAACTCAAACAGTCAAATGAAATGTAGATTTCAGTATCATCAGCTCAGAGAAATGATATTGGGTCATTCCATCTCAGATCAACAAATTTTTTGGAAGTTTCCCGCTCGACCATCTCAGATTTTGATGAAATTTGCACACAATGTGTATTAATGTATTAGAATATGATGTGCAAAAGTTTACCTCAATATTCTTAGTATTTTATTTTTGTATTGTATTGTATCTAAACATTTATAAAGCGCCTCTCACAGTATTCGCTAATCAGAGGCACTCCCAGGGCGAAAGACCCAGTGAATAGAAAGTGGCTTTAAGACAGCGGAACGAGGCACTTGGGCCACCAGCAAGTAAAGAAGCACGTGTCAATGGAGAGAGTTGATTCCATAGAGCAGGATCAGTGCAAGAAAAGGCTCGAGTTTTGCCCATAGTGATCCTGGCTCGTGGCACAAGATCATGGCAATTAAGCGATCGCAATGGACGGAGGGAATTTAGTTAGTCCGATGACACTAATAAGGTTAGTTTCTAGAACAATGGTTCCGACTATTTAAACAACTGCATAGACTCTAAACATGCATGAAACGCTAATCATCATTGACATGAAGGCGTCATAAAAGAAACGGCATAACTATAGCACCGGGGACTAATTTTTACGCATGGTCGGAATGGCACAATGTGATTGGCTGATTTGAAGTATACCTGGAGTATTCATTTACACATGGAGCATACTCATTAGTATCCGTCATTTACAGGCATTGTCATAAAAATGTTCGAAGTTTGAAGCGAAAATGAATATTTTCCAGATCAACACTTTTTGTAAAGACAATTTAAGCACACTGGAGTATCTCTACAAGAGAAAAATATTTGGCGAACGTGTAGGATCGGGGTGCCTATGTACTCTGGGTGGGTGTCTGCGTCGTGAGGGTTGGTTAGGGTCAGGCAAGCTTCGAGAGGGTCGGTTAGGGCCAGTGTAGCCTATGTATTTGTGCGACTAAAAAAGCTATACCTGCGAGTTAGGCTGTGTTTGGAAGTTTGTGTACATTCTCTTCAGGATGTACAACGTTTACCTTTAGCTTTTTACGTGATATTAAACTCTGTAAAGTAACCTGTCGGGATATATAGTCCGTGGTTACTTCTGTCAACCAATCACAGTGCTCACACAAACATTCCCAAGCCACGCATAAAATTTCGGTCCCCGGTTCTATAGTTATGCCAAATAAACGTCTAAACTTGCACAATTTTAAAACGGTCAATCTTTATTTTACACCTTCATGAACCTGTTCGAGTTGAACGAGATTTGCAAAGATGAGTTGAGTGTTTTTGCAATATTTGCAAGACACAAAATTATGAATAGCGAGGTTCATTGTGGCACGTGTGCACACCCGTATACACTATGGAAACAATCAGCCAAACTGGGTGGCTATGTGTGGCGGTGCTGCAAATGCAGAACGAATATTTGCTGATAACTTGTTTCATTAAACTAGGCCTATTAGTGTTACGGTTAGACCTCTTGTTATAGGGGTCAGCCCGAATCCCCGAAACCCGAATCCCCGAAAAGAATATCGCCCGGATCCCTGAAATCGATTTCTGTATTAAATCTATATTCTCTATCATATCGAGATACATCAAGGTCACGCTAGGTCTATGTCATGTTTAAGAGTTTACAATTTAACTTTGAATAGTTTTCGGGAGTTCAGCCGCTTTCTATAAAACTGTTTTCGGGAATTCGGGCTTTTCTGTATTTTCAGCGTTTTCGGGGATTCGGGTTTCGGGGATTCGGGCCGGACCCTTGTTATACAGTCACCTTGAATTTTGAATATAGCCAGGTTGCACAATTAGGGACCCCGATAGCGCAAGTTTGCCGATAGCAGCGCTCTACTAAGCGAAGTTAGTGGCAACCATAATTGTTTTTATACACAGGCACTCAGTCTTCGCATTTACCAATATAATGACGCAACCAACTAGAAATTTAATTCACCCCAAAATACACAAAAATTACTGTTCAGACATCTCGATTCTAAAGAGACGTCGCACTGACTTCGCAAAAACACGGTCAAAATGCAAAATGCAATCGTCGATCACCAGACCAAACGGGTGAGTTCAATATAAAATAAGAAATATCCTTTATAACCTGTACAGTTCTTATAAACATCAAACGCATTACTTGCCTTTAGTGTTGTGCACCATTAGCTCAATAGTTCACTATTATTTTTCTACATTTACTTCAGATGAATATAGATTAATCTCAGCATGCTTCCATCGTAACATCTAACATTATTCGACCGGAAACAGCCATGAGGCTGAACGCAGCCACTAATTAGTAAGGGAGTAAGTTTCAGAGCATTAAAATTTGTAACTCTAGATACAAATTTTCATTACAAGTCATACGAAAATGGAAATAAAATTAACAAGACAATTTTCAGAGAGTCGTAATAATAAGTCTAGAGAACCTCAGCTCTCGGCCTAGTCAGGGAGACACGTTTACGTCTCATCTTTTTTTAATTTAACCACTGATACACAGACAGACAGACGGACGGACGGACGGACGGACGGACGGACGGACGGACGGACTGACGGACTGACGGACGGACGGACGGACGGACGGACAGACAGGCAGACAGATAGATAGATAGATCGAATGATGGATGGATTAATTCATTAGATTGTAATTGTAATTACGACAATTTATATAGCATCGTTGATAGCAAGCTATAGGCCTACGGGTCGGTTTGGGTATTGGATCACACCGTTTCTGTGATGGTGCTGGTAGTTATTTTAAGTGATAAATTTTACATTTTAAATATTTGGGTCCGCGAGCTATGCCTAGAAAAATAAGGATCCCTGGGCCAAAAAGTTTCAAACAACTAATTTGCCTGATGATACTTAGATAGGCATCCTTGAGAAACATATTTCTTGTTGTGTATATGTTGACATACTTACTTTTATATAATCCCATCCTCGTCGCCAAAATGTTGTGGATTCGATGTTTAATTCAACATTTAAAGTGCTCAAACTCTATTGTGTACATGGCCAGTAATGTCGGCCCATCCTAATCAAAGTCTATCACGTTATGTGCTGTGCATCGAATGTCACGTGTCTTGTGCATGTGCATAGAATGATTATATAAAAGTAAGTATGTCAACATATACACAACATTTCTGAAAATTTTACGTAAAATAGCTGGGCCGCACAAAGACAGATTGACAGATTGACTATCATAGACAGACAAACAGACAGACTATCACAGACAAACAGACATACTATCGCAGACAGAGACAGACTATCACAGACAGACAGACAGATAATCACAAACAGACAGACAGATAATCACAAACAGACAGACTATCACAGACAGACAGACTATCACAGAGAGAAAGACAATCACAGACAGACAGACAATCACAGACAGTCAATCACAGACAGACTATCACAGAAGACTATCACAGACAAACTATCACAGACAGACTATCACAGACTATCACAGACAGACAGACGGACAGACAGACAGACACAGAGGGATAGATGGATGGACGGACGGACGGACGGACACAGAGGGATAGATGGATGGATGGATAGACGCACGGACGGACACAGACGGACGGACAGACTGATAGACTGATAGATAGATAGATAGATAGATAGATAGATAGACAGACAGACAGACAGACAGACAGACAGACAGACAGACAGACAGACAGACAGACAGACAGGCAGGCAGGCAGACAGGCAGACAGATAGGTAGACAGGCAGACAGAAAGATGGACAAACAGACAGACGGACAGACGGATGGACGGATCTCTTGATTTATGCGTTCATCTCATCTCTTCGTCCGTCGCCTCTACAGCCTTCTGACGTGCATTCCATGTCTGAACTTTGGACAGCGAAAGATTTTGGCAGCGCTGCGGTCAGAGGTCAGAAGTCACCCTGAGTGAACCCTGAGTCATATCAGTTCTCATCCGAATTGGAACGCATTACACTTTTAAGCATTTCGACACCTGGGTTATGTGTGTAAGTAAGTAAGTAAGTATGTATGCATGTATGAACGTATGTATATAAACTACATGCATATATGTATGTATGTATGTATTTGTGTATGCGTATGTATGTATGTAGGTATGCATGCGTGTATGTACGTGTGCATGAATGTATGTATGTATGTATCTATGTATATATGAATATGTGTATGTTTATGTATGTGTGTATCTATCTATCTCTCTAGCTGTCTATCTATCTCTCTGTATATATTTCTGCTAATCTTTACCTATCTGTCTATTTGTCTATCCCTCCCCTATCTGTCTGTCTGTCGCTCTGTCTCTCGTTCTGTTTGTCTGTTTGTCGCTCTGTCTGCCGCTCTGTCTGTCGCTCTGTCTGTCGCTCTGTCTGTCGCTCTGTCTGCCTGCCTGTCGCTCTGTCTGTCGTTCTGTTTGTCTGTTTGTCGCTCTGTCTGCCGCTCTGTCTGTCGCTCTGTCTGTCTGTCTGTCGCTCTGTCTGTTTGTCGCTCTGTCTGTCGCTCTGTCTGTCACTCTGTCTGGCTGCCTGTCGCTCTGTCTGTCGTTCTGTTTGTCTGTTTGTCGCTCTGTCTGTCGCTCTGTCTGTCTGTCGCTCTGTCTGTCTGTCGTTCTGTTTGTCTGTTTGTCGCTCTGTCTGCCGCTTTGTCTGTCTGTCGCTCTGTTTGTCTGTTTGTCGTTCTGTCTGTCACAGTCTGTCGCTCTGTCTGAATGTCGCTCTGTCTGTCTGTCTGTCGCTCTGTCTGTCTGGCTGGATGGATGGATGGATGAATGCCAGCTTGCCATATATAAAATAATGTGGGCTTGTGGGCTTGGGCTAGCCCATGTCAAGCCCATCTGGGAACGACATGAGGAGCCCTTTATCCGACGAAAATTTTACGTGGGTGACAGGTGGGCTTATGGGCTTTGGCTGCCCACGTCGAACCCATCTAGGTTTGAGGTCAAAAGCCCATTTACCGACATTTGTAGTGTCCGACTTTTTGGTGGGCGAGTAGTGGGCGAGAACTGCTCATGGGCAGTCCATCCATCCATGCATCCATCCATCGATCCATCGATCGATCCATCGATCCATCGATCCGTCGATCCATCGATCCATCGATCGATCCATCGATCCATCGATCCATCGATCCATCCATCGATCCATCCATCCATCCATCCATCCATCCATCCCTCCATCCCTCCATCCATCCATCCATCCATCCATCCATCCATCCATCCATCCATCCATCCATCCATCCATCCATCCATCCATCCATTCATCCTTACATTAATCCATCCACCCACCCACCCACCCACCCATCCACCCACCCACCCACCCACCCACCCACCCATCCACCCACCCACCCACCCACCCACCCACCCACCCACCCACCCACCCACCCACCCACCCACCCACCCACCCACCCACCCACCCACCCACCCACCCACCCACCCACCCACCCACACCCACCCACCCACCCACCCACCCACCCACCCACACCCACCCACCCACCCACCCACTCATCTATCCGTCCGTCCGTCCGTCCGGCCGTCCGTCTGTCTGTCTGTCTGTCTGTCTGTCTGTCTGTCTGTCTATCTATCTATCTATCTATCATTCATTCATTCAGTCAGTCTATCCATCCATCCAACCCAAGTAGGCTCGATATGGGCAGCCCAAGCCCTTAAACCCACTTATTGCCCATCTTTAATTCGGGTATCACAAATGTCGGTCAACGAATGGGTGTCTGACATCAAATCCAATTGGGCTCGATATGGCCAGGCCTAGCGTACAGGCCCACTTATCCATTCCATTTATCTATCTGTTTATCTGTCTGTCTGTCTGTCTGTTTGTCTGTCTGTCTGTCTGTCATTCAGTCTATCCATAGATCCAACCCAAGTAAGCTCGATATGGACAACCCAAACTCATAAGCCCACTTATCGCCCATCTTTTTTAAGTCGGATATCAGAAAATATATCGGTTAATGGGCTTCTGATATCAAACCCAAATGGGCTCGACATAGGCAGCCCAAGCCCACGAACACATTTAACGCCCATCAGATAATCGAATTATAGGCTATAACTGTCGATTAATAGGCGTACGACATCATAGCTAAATGGGTTCGACGTCGGCAGCTCAAGCTAACGAGCCCTCTTCTCGCCCACCAAAAAGTCGGACATTGCAAATGTCGGAAGCCTAGATGGGTTCGACGTGGGCGGCCCAAGCCCATGAGCCCACTTCTCGCCCACCAAAAAGTCGGACATTGCAAATGTCGGTAGATGGGCTTCTGACCTGAAGCCTAGATGGGTTCGACGTGGGCGGCCCAAGCCCATGAGCCCACTTCTCGCCCACCAAAAAGTCGGACATTGCAAATGTCGGTAGATGGGCTTCTGACCTGAAGCCTAGATGGGTTCGACGTGGGCGGCCCAAGCCCATGAGCCCACTTCTCGCCCACCAAAAAGTCGGACATTGCAGATGTCGGTAGATGGGCTTCTGACCTGAAGCCTAGATGGGTTCGACGTGGGCGGCCCAAGCCCATGAGCCCACTTCTCGCCCACCAAAAAGTCGGACATTGCAAATGTCGGTAGATGGGCTTCTGACCTGAAGCCTAGATGGGTTCGACGTGGGCGGCCCAAGCCCATGAGCCCACTTCTCGCCCACCAAAAAGTCGGACATTGCAAATGTCGGTAGATGGGCTTCTGACCTGAAGCCTAGATGGGTTCGACGTGGGCGGCCCAAGCCCATGAGCCCACTTCTCGCCCACCAAAAAGTCGGACATTGCAAATGTCGGTAGATGGGCTTCTGACCTGAAGCCTAGATGGGTTCGACGTGGGCGGCCCAAGCCCATGAGCCCACTTCTCGCCCACCAAAAAGTCGGACATTGCAAATGTCGGTAGATGGGCTTCTGACCTGAAGCCTAGATGGGTTCGACGTGGGCGGCCCAAGCCCATGAGCCCACTTCTCGCCCACCAAAAAGTCGGACATTGCAAATGTCGGTAGATGGGCTTCTGACCTGAAGCCTAGATGGGTTCGACGTGGGCGGCCCAAGCCCATGAGCCCACTTCTCGCCCACCAAAAAGTCGGACATTGCAAATGTCGGTAGATGGGCTTCTGACCTGAAGCCTAGATGGGTTCGACGTGGGCGGCCCAAGCCCATGAGCCCACTTCTCGCCCACCAAAAAGTCGGACATTGCAAATGTCGGTAGATGGGCTTCTGACCTGAAGCCTAGATGGGTTCGACGTGGGCGGCCCAAGCCCATGAGCCCACTTCTCGCCCACCAAAAAGTCGGACATTGCAAATGTCGGTAGATGGGCTTCTGACCTGAAGCCTAGATGGGTTCGACGTGGGCGGCCCAAGCCCATGAGCCCACTTCTCGCCCACCAAAAAGTCGGACATTGCAGATGTCGGTAGATGGGCTTCTGACCTGAAGCCTAGATGGGTTCGACGTGGGCGGCCCAAGCCCATGAGCCCACTTCTCGCCCACCAAAAAGTCGGACATTGCAAATGTCGGTAGATGGGCTTCTGACCTGAAGCCTAGATGGGTTCGACGTGGGCGGCCCAAGCCCATGAGCCCACTTGTCACCCATGTAAAATTTTAGTCGGATAAAGGGCTCCTCATGTCGCCCCCAGATGGGCTTGACATGGGCCAGCCCAAGCCCACAAGCACACATAATTTTTACTTGGGCTTGACATGGGCATGCTGGCAGGGGATAGATAGATAGATAGATAGATAGATAGATAGATAGATCATAGATAGATAGATAGATAGATAGATAGATAGATAGATAGATAGATAGATAGATAGATAGATAGATAGATAGATAGATAGATAGATAGATAGATAGATAGATGATAGATAGATAGATAGATACTGGGTCATTGGAGTTTGTCCAAGGACTACGAGGCAAGATTTTAACAGACACAGGTGGCCAGCCAACTGCTCCAGCGTTTATCAGTCACCATTCAAACTGGAAACTCCCTCTCTGTTTTAGGGACCTCGAATTGGAAAAATCATGAAACCGAGTAGCTAAGGAATGAATGACGGCTTATACTTTTCGAAAGCTTGTAAGCTTATAATAATAATTATAGATAATAATTATTATCGTGACGTCATCACTTGGCGGTGTAAGTCGAGATTTTTATACTTGGGGTAAATTATATAAATTCTCCAGCTTACATTAGGCGTTAGAGTTGGATTCTATATTTATTATTAAGTCAATATCTCGTGATTTCGAAGACTTTGTCCTTCGAAGCCGAATCGCCCAGGATTCAGGACAGTTTGGTTTGAAATATTTTGTTAACAGCATCAGCGATCATCGCGCCCTTCCAAATTTCGCCAAATCGTGTTTAAATGGGATAATATGATGTCATCATTTCTATGACAACGCATTATCTCTTGCAGGCCGAAGGTAACTGTTTACCTTAGTTCCGTTCGAATAAAATTCACAACGCTTAAAACATAACATGAATATATAGGAAGCCTACTAAGGGAAAACGGACTTGCCGTATATGCTGGGCAAAATTTAAAACACATTTATCGGATAGCACCATTCATCGTCATGGGCCTAGGCCTTCTCCTTGCCCCGGACCTGGCCAGCCACCGGCAGAAAAACTTGCCCCCCCAGCGCGATTTTGTCACCTTCCTCTAGAGCAGACTGAAAATCATATGACCAATAACCATCCTAACGCAGAATTCCTCGATCGGCAAGATCGTCGTGCGCCGGTCTTTGGTTCTTTAGTTAAGATGTGTTCTTTGGTTTAGATATGTTCTTTAGTTAGGATAGTTATGTGGTTAAGATGTCTATTAGCTAAGATAGTTCTTAGTTTAGATGTGTTCTTTAGTTAATATAGTTCTTTAGTTAAGATGTGTTCTTTAGTTAGGATGTTCTTTAGTTAAGATGTTTTTATTGTTAAGGTAGTTGTTTAGATGTGTTCTTTAGCTGAGATTGTTCTTTAGTTTAGTTGTTCTTTGGTTAGATAGTTCTTTGGTTTAGATGTGTCCTTTAGTTAAGATAATTTTTTTAGTTAAGATATGTTCTTTATTTAAGATATGTTCTATAGTTAAGATGTGCTCTTTAGTTAAGACAGTTCTTTAGTATAGATGCATTCCTTAGTTAGGATGTGTTCTTTAGTTAAAATATGTTCTTTGGTAAAGATTAGTTGTTTAGTTAAGATAGTACTTTGCTAACATGTGTTCTTCTATTATGTTCTTTAGTTAATCTGTGTTCTTTTGTTAAGATAGTTCTTCAGTTTAGATGTGTTCTTTAGGTAAGATTGCTGTTTAGTTTGGATATAAAAAATCAAATCATTTTGATATGTCTCTAGCTAAGATAGTTCTTTGGTTAGATTTGTTCTTTAGCAAAGGATGTTCTATTGTTTAAATGTGCTCTTTTGTCAAGATAGTTCCTTAGTTTGATGTGTTCTTTAGCTAAGATAGATCTTTAGTTGTGATGTTATCTTTAATTAGTTTAGTTTAGATGTGTACTTTAGTTAAGATAGTTCTTCAGTTAAGACATGTTGTTTAGTGAATATAGTTCTTTAGTTTAGATATGTTCTTTAGTTAAGAATAATTGTTACTTAAGATGTGTTCTTTAGCTAAGGTATGTTCTTTAGTTAAGATGTGTTAATTTAAGATAGTTCATTAGTTGAGTTTTTTAATTAAGATACTTCTTTAGTTAGGTTGTGTTCTTTAGTTAAGATAGGAATTTAGTTATAATGTGCTCTTTTCTTAAGATATGTTCTTAGTTATGATGTTTTCTTTGGTTCAGAAAGTTCTTTAGTTAAGATGTGCTTTTTAGTTAAGTTAGTTCTTTAGTTTATGTGTGGTTTTTAGTTCACATTGTTCTGTAGTTTGAGTATATCCTTTAGTTGGGATAGTTATGTGGTTAAGATGTGGTATTTAGTTAATACAACTTCTTTAGTTAAGATGTGTTCTTTAGGTCAAATGTGTTTCTGTGTTAAGATATATGTTTTATCTGAGGTGAGTTCTTAAGTTCTTTGGTTGAGTTGTTTTCTTTAGGTAATTTGGTTCTTTATTGAAATGCATTCTTTAGCATAGAACGTTCTTTTGTTTAGATATGCTATTTAGTTAAGATAATTTAGTTTAGATGTGCTCCTTAATAAATTTAGGATCTGCTCTTTAGTTAAGATATGTTCTTTGTGTTAAGATGTGTTCCGTAGTTATGTAGTTTGTTATAGCTTAGATGTGCTCTTTAGTTAAGATGTGTTCTTTAGTTAAGAAAAGTTCTTTAGTTAAGGTGTGTTCTTTATTTAAAATAATTCTTTAGATTAGATGTGTTCTTTAATTAAGATAGTTCGTTAGTTTAGATGCGTTCTTTACTTATTATAGTTCTTTAGTTAAGGTGTGTTCTTTAATTAAGATACTTCTTTAGTTAAGGTGTGTTCTTGAGTTAAGATATGTGCTTTAGTTAAGGTGAGTGCTTTAGTTGAGACAGTCCTTTAATTGAGATGTGTTCTTTATTTAAGGTAGTTGTTTAGCTTAGATGTGTTCTTTTAGCAAAGAAGGCCCTTTTGCTTAGATATGCTCTCTATTTAAGACAGTTCTTTAGTTTAGATGTGTTCGTTAGTTAAGACATGTTCTTTTGTTAAGACGTTTTCATTGGTTAAGGTAGTTGTTTAGTTTAGATGTGTTCTAGTTTTAATGTGTTCTTTAATATGGATAGCTATTTGGTTGAGATGTGTTCTTCAGTTATGATAGTTCTTTGGTTTAGATGTGGTCTTTGGCTAGATAGTTCTTTAGTTTAGATGTGTTTCTTAGTTAAGATAATTCTTTAGTTAAGATGTGTTCTTTAGTTACAATGTTCGTTTGTTAAGATTGTTTGTTTGGTTAAGATAGTTCTTTTTATTTAGATATGTTCTTTAGTTAAGATAGTTCTTTGGTTTAGATATGTTCCTTAGTTATGATTTGTTCCAAGGTGGGGCTGTTCAGCTGCTCTGATGGAACTTGTTAGCCGTTTCAATTTGGTGAGGGACTGCAGTAATGGAAGCGATGAAATCAACTGCAGTAAAAAGTCTATTCCCTTCATTTCTCGCACTAGGCTATAGTTTTACTGTTTCCGAACATTTGTCTGCACAGATGAACAATATTGTGCCCCCAATCGTACACTTTTGGGCTTTTGGTCTTTCTCGGTGGCTATTAGCCGTTGCAACTTGGTGAAAGACTGCAGTGATGGAAACGATGAAATCAACTGCAATAAGAAAGTCTATTCCAGGGTTGGCGAAACTTTTTTAAGGTGCGTGCCAAAATGCCGCTAAATCATTTTAAAAAATACCGTCGCGTGCCCTTCCGAATATTGCACAGTATATAATTATTTTTCTCATATAGGTTTTAGTAAACAAAGCGTAACAAAAAATGAATTAAAGATGTTATTTCAAAGATCGTTTTTGAATGGTGTTAAAATAAAGTCCTTCGAAAAATAATAGGGGCCTATGTGGATTCCTACAGGAAGTTTGTATTTCTAAGTTTGAAATTTTGGGGGACACTGAATTTCGCGTGCCCAAAAAATTTGCACGCGTGCCACTTTGGGCACGCGTGCCAAAGGTTCGCCATCCCTGGTCTATTCCATTCATTCCTTCACTACAGTTTTACTGTTTCCTGCACTGCAGACATACAGTATTGTGCCCCCTATCGTACACTTTTGGGCTTTTGGTCTTTCTCGGTGGCTGTTCCAGAGCTTTGGAATTAACTGACAAGTTCAGTTCAGTCCTTGATGTCATTTATTGAAACCTCTCTCTACTCTTTCTCCTACCCTCTTCAGCTGACTGATCAGTTTGATCTCCTTGTTCCCCAGCTAGGACTGCCATGGCTCAGCACCGTGCTTTTGCCATGCTTTGCCCTTCCATATGGAACGACCTATCCCCTCAATCCATAGTAAGATTTTGGTGGGGATCTCACCCTCTTCTCGCCGCTGCTTGAAGACTTTCCTATCACCGCGGGGCTGTCAGCCTGTCGCGGTGAGAGCGTCTCTGAATAGCCTATGCTGTAGACAGCGCTTTACAAATTCCCATAGCAGTAATAGTAGCAGTGGTAGTAGAAAATGAGGTAAACAAGAGCCCAAAATGTACTCCATTTTGCATCAAATGCTCAAAATTGCGTTGGCTTCTAGGGCAGAGCCCCAGATCCCGCTGGGAAGCGTCGTAAGCTCCCCAGGCACTGTAGTTGTCAGGGGCTTCTTGCCTTCAGCGCTCGCAATTCCCTCCACTCAGACGTTCTAGTAGGTCCCCCCACTTCTAGCCCATGGTTGCGCCTATGCTTCCAACAAGGTCATATGGGACTTAGAATGTTCCCATATGGCTACAATCAAATATTTACTGACATGCTGGAGTAGTGACTGCATGCATGACGAATTTTCAAATTCATATATATTAATAATAATAATAAACCATCAATCTATAAAAGTGTAAGGCTGCAAAGAAGAAGAGCAGTATCTTAAATCAGCCTGAGAGGCAGCCGTGCATATAAATCGTTAGTGGCTTCATTTTTCTTAGCCTCAACATATGAAAGCAGATGGCCAGTCCTCTCCCTCATCATGTGATCTTCCCACCGACAACTGTACGGTCAGCGTACTCACAATAGCGGAGTTGTCTAGGGCAAAAAATTCTCAAAACAAATTTCTGGCCTGGTGGGAATTTGAACCCCCAACCTCTCGCTCAACAGTCCAGCACGCTAACTATCACACACCTAGGATGAGCAAAGGACGCAAATTATAGGCCTAAATCTGTATATTGCTCAGTATATACAGAGTTCAAAACCACTCCACACATCCAGCAGTTCAACGTATTATTAAAAGCAGTAACATTTAAGCTAACAGTACATCTGACATTGCTTCAGTTTCTCCACTTTTCTGTAGCCATACAAAAGCTTTGAATCTAAAGTCAATTAGACCCAATCATATCACATCGACATTCATCTACAGTTTCACACTACAATATTTCTGCCTGTGGAACATCAAACACTTGCAGCAATGCACCATTTATTTTTTTTACATGTTGGATAAAAATGAAGATGTCATTATGGACAACCTGCACAAGAGACATGGATTCACAAACTAACAGAACAGCCCAGTAGACATATAAACACTGACTACACATAACAACTTTTAAACTGCGTTCTCCACACAAATTGTGCAACCTAGTTAGGTGTTTAACATTTGAAAGAAATAGTCCATTAACCTTTCCCTTTCCGGATCTTATAATTAAAGTTTCAAAGGAAATTACCGATGAAAAAAATTTGCTTTTACCACAAAGTACAGAACCAACGTGTTACGAACTGCATCTACAACTGTTCCGGATGAATTTCATTATCTGCCATTTCACTGTTGTCACATTTCACCATGACAGTGCGAAACAGACACTTGGCATCCTTCAAAATGTCAACTTTTCAACACGATTTGAAGCATTCCCAGATGTCAGACTGTATTCAATTGAATTATGTTAAATTTAATTAATCATCGTGGAAACTTCAGAAGTATTGCTGTAAAGCGTCCTTACGGCACTGTTGATAAAGATGGATTTGTGAAAACTTAGAAACAGCAGCAGAACTGTGATTGATAACATTTCCTAAGGCAAATTGCTTTCAAAAGAACATTCCAACAAAGGAGAACGTCTTAACACTGAATGGAAATGTTTAACACAGAACGCGAGTCAAATCATAGTTCGTCTTTATTTGTGTCATCAAGGTCAACATCGCTGAGATCGATCTCTTCTTCAGCAGGCAACTAAAATGACAAATAGCATCACTCCGTAAGTAAGTACTTAATAAGTAATAATAATAATAGTAACACGGACAATTTCTATAGCGCCGTGACGCGACCATGCCACTACAAGGGCGCTGAACAGACACAACCTACAGCCGAACATAACATCCGGTCCTATTCTTTAGGAGGATAAGCCTTGAAGAGATGACGCTTGAGCCTCTGAGTAGCCCTCTTGAAGAGGCGCTATATAAATGTCCGAATGAATGAATGAATGAATACTGTATAACCACTGTGCAACGGACCTTCATAGAAAAGATTGTAGGCCAATAAGAATGATTAACCCTTTAATGACGAGAGGGATTAGTGTTCCATACATTTTAATGCACGCTCGTCATTAAAGTGTTAACAAAGTGGTACACAAACTGTCGGCTGAAACCCCTTGAGGTTTTTCTCATAACTTGTTCAGGGTTGCATGGCATTAGAAAGGTGGTTAAAATATTTCAAGAATTACAATTTTCTTTCAGTAACACAGTATACATACACCAAATCTCACTGCTTTTTCAAATCTAGAAATATGTCTAAGGAAGACCACCCCTTAGGGATCACGACCTCTCACAAAATAACATACTTTTGGTCACTTCACATAAAACTTTGAAATAGCTACTCTAACAAAAGAATTACAAGATGGAGGTAATGAAATGCAAACAGAAGAAATGAAAATTAATTACAAAAGGCTGGTATTTGTAGCTAGCCTAGGAACGTTCAGCTGACAGTACAACTAACTTTTCACTGAGCTACTATGCCACAACAAGTTCATAAAATTGCTTTTTGGACAAGTTTAAGGTATATGTCAATCAAGCACCCTCACCTCGCCATCCTTTCCATCCCATGCAGAGACCTCGTGGACTTTTGGCAAGCTTCCATTCTTAACTGGTTCTGTTGAGCTTCGTCCTACAGCAACTTCTCTGAAACAATATAGCAAGAAATATTACAAAATTATTCAAATAAACAGTAAATAAGGGAGCAAATGGTCTTGTTCTTCAGTTACTTTTGCAAAGTTGTCCATTATGCAGTCTGGGATGTTTAAAGGGATATCACAATATAAACAAAACTGCAAGGCTCTAAATGTTTATTACTATCAGTTTCATGACTGCCACAACTCTAGAAGACTTTGTAGATTTACACTTTACAGCACTTCATAACATCCAATACAGATTCCATCACATCGCATGTTGTTCCTAGTCAAACTGTATAAAAAAATACGCAGGCACGAACAAAACGGAAGGTCATTTTGCTTTTCAGTTACCCATTTGGAATTGGCAAGTGATCAAATACAATGAGGGACAACCCACATTACTTTGCTTAAAAAAAATCACTTTCTTTTCCATCCAGAACAGTTTATATTTTTGGCACAGAATAAACAACTGTAAAATGTCTTTATATACAAATATATATATGAATGCCAGTTTACTTACAAGAGGAATTCATTGATTCCCTTTTCACTGAAAGAACCTTTCAGGATTGAAAACTTCATCTTTCGTGCATTCACTGCAGCCATGGCCTACAAGTGCAAAACACGCAAACAGAAATACAGCCTTTTTACATTTCAACAATTAACCACACTCACAACCAAGTACTAAATAATAAAACAAAAAACTTGGAACTATACTGAACTTATATTAATTCCACTTATTTTGCACTGCCAAAAGGTCAGAAGTGGAGCTAGAGGAGTAAATTAAATCCCTAAAAAGAAGTGTTGTACAACATAATATTTACAATAAGTCAACAAATTAAACATTGCCTTTAGTTTTTTTTAACAATTTAACCAGTTTAAAACATTGCCTGTGGTTATAGCATGTCAGTATGTAGTTTCGACATCTCCAACGCCAAAAATAGCCTGAACACATCAAGGCTTGCCTACTCAGATCTTTCTCACATAAAGTGCCATTTCTTACGAACTTACTAAAAAAATTCAAAAACCAGTGGTCACTAATCAATAATTAACTTTTTAGCTTTAATCAGTTACTTACAGGATAACCAAAGCCTCCAATGTTCAGCGATTCTTCGACTTCAGACTGTGAGCCGGCTTCTGCCCAAACCCATCTTGAAATTAATCATATTCACCCTTTGTTATTTGCGAATTTCAGGCATTGTTATGGCACTCCAGTAAAAGTTAAAAAAATTTATTTAAAGTCAAGTTAACATGCACCCAATATCATGCACAAATGCTAAGAAAAGTACATTATTATGCACCAGAAACAGCAATTTCACAGCAAAGCTGTGAAGTAGGAATGACTATTTATTAGAGATTGATGTTCTTAATTATATTACTAATTTGTAATACTGTCTGTACATATTAGGGTCAGTCTGCAGATTCTAAGCCACGGTAACTGAGTAAATAAACAGTATCACAAAGTACTTGGCATTTACAATTATAGCTCTTTCACAGAATAAAAGTGTAATGTTGTAACAACAGGGTCAAATTTGTGTTTAGAAACACAAAGAAAGAGGAGAAAGAAAATATCTTACCCCCACATCCTCTTCTTGTGCTTTTCTCCTAGAGTTCGCAGGATGCCAAGGTATCTGTTACGACATTCAGACTGACAGTCAAGGATGTGAGGCAGGATTGCAACAATGCACAGCTGATGTTCCTCACAGGCTGTTTTCAGTACACTCTCTTCAGTCAACTGTAACATTATAACAGAGAATTGCTAAATAATGCAACCATTTAGAAAATTACCTTGGGCATCACACAATAGCAAACTATGGTTGGAGTGAACTCAATCACCCATGTATCCAAAAACTCGGCTTCAACAATGCAGATTTTTAGTGGATGCGTCATCATTTTACACTGCCCTTAAATAGCAAACTTGCACAGTGGTGTTATTGTTTTTCGCATCTCCACAATTTTTACAATAAATACCTCTCTAACCATACCATTATTATTGGTGGCTAAACAAATCTCTCATTCTAAAGAGCACAGTGACAAATTTAACATTAACCATAACCTTACATATGTTAATAATGTTTTAAAAAACATGTTATCTCTTGGTAAAAAGAGGCTTACCAGTCAACTTTTATAACTATTAAACTGACCATAAACATAAAACTAATCTTCTGCAAAGTTACATTAAATACAAACTATTGGCAAAAGTAGAAACGAAGTTAATCGCTACAAATCTAAACATAAAATCTTATGCTGGCGGTTTTCAGTGTCAAGAGTAGCCATATCAAACAAAACGCCATTCTAAGAAAAGCACAAAATAATTAAACTGGATCTGAAGACTCACTTCTGTAACGTCAGGTGCTAGAATATTCTCCGCCAATTTATCTACGGCCCAGGCAACGATGTCATCGGAAGTACGACCGCCATCAAAGTCTACTGATTCGCCGTCTTTCTTGCCGGCAGGGAACATCTTAATTGTTGGATAACCTCGAACCTTTGGAAAAATACAACGACTTAATTATACAAATATCCATGCCATTAATCAAAATTAAATTATTAAATTCACTGGTGCAAAGCCATCAATTCAAAACACACAAACTGAACAATTTTTATTCCATTTACCCATACAGAACCACATAGCTGCATCATATTCATCATTTACACATTTTATATCATTCAGTATAACAACTGTCACAGACGTACTATATTTCACAAGTACACAAGCCCTCAACTTGAAAACCACTTACAAATTCATTATGTATCTCAGACGAGATTAAAACAACTATTCCACACATAAATCGAAACCCATAATACACTGCATATCGTGATAATAAATTGGCAAAACAGAAGCATAAATAAACCACGAACCTAAAGCAACACAGGTACATAATTTGATTTAGAAATGTTACCGTAAGCTGCATACCCCATATCGACCGGCCACGACAGTGTGGACAGTGGCATCCAGTGCTCCCAGCTTCACCTTTCCTTTAAGCTCACCAGCAGCCTGTGCCCAATGTGGAGCCAAACTCTTGCAGTGGGCACACCATGGTGCAAAGAACTCAACCAGCCACATGTCATTACTTAAACCACGAACCCAAAGCAACACAGGTACATAATTTGATTTAGAAATGTTACCGTAAGCTGCATACCCCATATCGACCGGCCACGACAGTGTGGACAGTGGCATCCAGTGCTCCCAGCTTCACCTTTCCTTTAAGCTCACCAGCAGCCTGTGCCCAATGTGGAGCCAAACTCTTGCAGTGGCCACACCATGGTGCAAAGAACTCAACCAGCCACATGTCATTACTTTCAAGCACCAGCTCTGCGAAGTTACTGTCCGTAAGTTCAACGACATCTTTGCCATCTCCACTCTGTAAGACAAACAAAGTTCTAAATTAAGTTACTAACAAGTTTAGTGTAAAATATTGTTAAACAAAATATTACACCAGCCTTCTACTAGGAATTCAAAAATTATAAATGATCCTCCATTACAAAAAAATTATTATCTAAACTTCTCTTCATCACCATGAGAAAGCTTAAGAAGCTGTTAATAAAAGTATTACATTATGCTTTTATCTTGGATAAAACACTTACGCAGAAAATTCAAAGAAAGTAAAAGTGGCACACATGTAATTTTTTGAGCATGCAGAATTCAGAGCATCCCCCAACATTTTAAACTTCGGAATAAAAAATAACTCTAGGAATCCCACGTTTTCTTTTATGAAGGATTTTATTTTAACACTGTTCTAAAAGAATCTTTGAAATATAATTAATGTCTTTCATTTCATTTTTATACTTTGTCAATTAAAACCTATACAAGAAAATAAATTTATACTGTGCAAAATTCCAAGGGTCATGCAAGGGAATTTTGTAAATGATTTGGTGGCACTTTTGGCATGCACCCTTAAAAAGGTTTGCCACCCCTGTTCTATAATATTACACACATCACATTAAATATTTATAGTTCTCACTGCATACCTCACTAAAATACCCTATTACTGAGCAATTTATCTTACTGGTTTCTTGCCACCACCACCAGCACCACCTCCACCAGATTTTCCACCACTTTTTCCACTCAAACGTTCATTGACGAGGCTTTTCAAATGACTGAGGGCAGCATCAACGATTCCCTGAGCAGTTCTTTGACCTTAAAATCAAGAAAGCTATATAGAATAAACAAGCACATGACTTTACTGTATTGGCATCTATGAAAGCCTACAAGGTGGGGAGGGGGGATAGAGTAGTGGTAACACTCACGGCCAGGAGAGCATAAGGTACGCGGATCGACTCCAGTAATTTCCCTCTAGGGCGGCACCTTGCATGGCTGCCAAACCGTGAGTTTAATTAAGATACTGATTGTACTTTCATGTTTCAATGTAATCTTACTGCGTCTGTCAGTTTGAAATAATAAAGAATATAATTATTATTAAATATTATTATATAAACAGATACATGGATACATCAATAAACAATCTACTGCAAACCCAATGATTAGCTATACTTACAACGAACACTTGAACAGTCTACTGTTCATAAAAAGTGCATTTATCATTAATACAATATTGCAAAATGCATATTTAATTCTTTTTACAAGATATTTTTTAAATCAGAAAAAAGTACATCTTGCACTACATCCTTCAAAAGTAATGATGTCCACTGATTACTGCTACAAGAAACAATATTTCTAGCGTATAATGGTATGCTAGTTAACCCTTGAAACCTGGACTGTCAGACTCACTGAGCCACATCAATACAACAGACGACTTAGCAAGTTTTCATTCTTTCCTACTTTATTGATGGAAATCTCATGGTAAAGATGCAGCAGAAGAATTCTGTAGATACCTTGGTAGTCCTGTGGGCTCTGTTTGTTTGATCCAAAGATCTTGATGGTTGGAAATCCTTGGATGCCATACGGTGAACCAACTGACTGATGTTCTGTCATATCAACTGCACCAATTTTGATAATGTCCTTGAATAAAACAAGAAATAAAGCATACAGGTGGCTCAAGGTAGTATTAAGTGAACTCATGCTGTGTTCCGTTAGTCAAATCTATTACATGTGAAGCACTTTTGACATTCGCTCAAATGTGCCTTTAGCTGTCTGATGTTGAAAACACCAGCTACCTTGATCAACAAATTCTATATGTCGAGTCCATATAGAATTTGGATGGGTGACCCCTGGAAAAGTCAGATGCTGTGCAATTCAACAGTGGCAGGTTAACATACAACACTGTGCTTCTGAAAGATCTTTAAATATATCTTCATCAAGCATCTTGAATTTTCTTGATACATACAGTAAAACTTCCGCATTTCAACCTTCAGTATTTGAACTGGAGTATTTCAACTCTGTTTATTTTTTTTATTTTGGATATTTCTATAGCGCCTCCTCAAGTCTACTACTACTCAGAGGAGCTCCCAACTACAGCATTGGTATACTGTGTCGGAGTTTTCACGCCAAAGCGCCACGAACAATTGCGAGTGAAGGACTTGCCCAAGGTCCGTACGCAGCGGCTAGAGTGGGATTCGAACCTGCAACCCTTAGGTCACAAAGCGCCGAACTTACCACTGAGCCACCACGCCCCACTATTATATCGAACAACAGTCAAAGGCCCAGTCACAATTATCGTCACCAATAATTCAGTGTAGGCCTATGCATCCACCAGGAAGCAAAAGCAAGGTTTCCCGTTCACCAACAGGTGACCAGTATCTATGAAGACTATGATTTAGGACTTATCCCTTGCTGGTTCAAGACATCAGAAAAAAATTAGCAAACCTATATACACATTTAGCCTATAGATAAAATTCTGTAACAATGACGTTCTGAGGAATATACATTCTGATGCCTCACCTTGAGTGCTGTTGCTGCCTTCTTCCACTCTGGTGCTAGACTTTTACAATGTCCACACCTAAAATCAAATCCAAAAAATATTACAGACAACTTTCACCGAATACCACATATCCAAGTTGCCAACTTCAAACAATATTAAAGAGCAACAATGATTTAATATCGGTAGATGTAGGTATCTGGTTGCAGAACAGGTAAATGATCTCGAATGAAGAGAAGGTATGTGATGAGAATAGCTTGTTCATATAGAAGACCAATCATGCTTGACAGCCTTATGCTGGACAGCCATTCTTTTTTTTTTTATTCCGGATATTTCTATAGCGCCTCTCGAAGTCAACTACTACTCAGAGGCGCTCCCGACTACAGCATTTGATACTGTGCCGGAATTTTCACGCCGAAGCGCCACGAGCAATTGCGAGTGAAGGACTTGCCCAAGGTCCGTATGCAGCGGCTAGAGTGGGATTCGAACCTGCAACCCTCCGGTCACAAGGCGCCGAACTTACCACTGAGCCACCACGCCCCACATTCATGGCCTATGTTGAAGCAGGGCAAAGCAATAAAGATGTACAATGTTTACCTACTAGCTATCTATCCAGAGATAAAGATAATGATTAAGTTTGATGAAGATAGTAATGCTGCTGATGAGTATGATGATGATAATGGATGATGACATAAATGTGAAAGTTCACCTATGTAATAAAGATCATAATATGGCGGCAATGACAAAGGTGATGATGATGATCGTGAATATTCGTATGATGAGGACAATGATGATCATGATGATGATGAAGATACAAACAGGAAAGGAATACATACCATGGTGCATAGAATTCCACAAACCACAGCTCTGAACTCTGAAGAACACGAGTATTGAAATTTGAAGCTGTTAGTTCTATTACATCATCTGATGAACTGTACAGCGCAGAGCAGACCGACACAAAAAACGGAAGCGCAACTGCAACAGATTTACAACATTTTACTGTAAACAATATCATGCATAGAAACATTAATGTATCATCTTAAAACTAATGTCTGGTGACAGCAGACATCACTGTCGCCAATAAACTTAAACCCAATTTATAATAGTAGAATTAAACATTACCGTAACAGTTAAACTGCCTATAGAGCAACAGGACACAATGACAGTCCTTTTTAAAAACAGAAATGCATGTATATGTCCCAGTAGTGTTTTCTATTAACATACATGACGAAACACTACTCACAGAAGGTTCTGGTGCTATTGCAACTTAAGTTACAAAATCAGGTCTAGACAGTTAAGACAAGGAAGTGTAATACATATAGTGAAAAGTTTTATCCACCTAAGATAAAAGGATGATGAGGGATCATGATGATCACGACGATGATATAAACAGGTAACAGTAATGAGATAAAAGGATCTGTGCTAAACCACTTTGGGTCAAAGACTGGGCTTCTACAAATGGCATGATCATCGTCAACGACCCGCAAGATGTCGTTAAACACTAGATATACTACTGCTGCTAAGTAGGCCTAGAACGGCTTGCCTTTTAAAAACTTTACCCCAATTTTAAAACTCCGTTTCATTAACTTTCATATAGAATTATCTGGGATAGTCACATCTTTTGCATTCCAACAAAACTTAGACGATGAAGCGAATTCGACACAAATGTCAACACCGCATTTTCTAGAAAGGAACTGAAGATGATAAATTGAAAATCTTTAGCCACCTGCAAAACACGAGTCGTTAAGATCATGTTTGCATTGATACATATGCAACAACAAATCAGTGCATACCGAACAGCGTCTTCATTTTTCCAGGAATCGTGATGCTCTGTCTCTTCTCTTACGGTGAATTATGAAAATCTATCTTTAAAATGAGAAACAATTAAAATTGATCAATTCTCAGCCTCTTGTTCCTTGGGTGTCGTGGAACCACAAACTAGCAAATCGTGGCCTTCGCTGATTGGCTGCAACGGTCGCTCTTGAATGCCGGTCTTGATGAAGCACGTAAGTAAGTATTATAGTTCGCAAACTCGCGTTTAATTAAGTAAGTAAATAATTTTATTTAAAAACCAACTGCTAACCACACTTTGGTGAACTAGTTCATAAAATTAATTTAAGCATATAACATCCGAATAAAAAAGGCTTACGGGTTAAGGTGTCGGCATTAGGTATAATAAGGTGGGGATTAACGTCATCATCAGATCGCTTAAGATTAGAACGTTTTATCAGAAGGTTGCGGAGAATGAAGTTTGTCGACACGAAGAACAACAACAACTAATAATAATAATAATAATAATAATAATAATAATATATTCTCAAAGAATTAAGTCTCGTGACTCAGAGGATACTATTTGTTGAGGTTTATCCGCCCAGAACACGACACATTAGGTTTGACAAACTTTATTTTCCATCACCAACGATAGTCAACCGTTTAAAATGTCTATCTGCCATTTTTAAAGGCCGACGACGTCATAGTCGCTAATGGCAACGCATTGTTCTTTAAATGGCGGCGTAACTGTAAACAATCAGAAAACCGATAAATCTCACGTTATCACGAATGAGTCAAAAACCATGTAAAGGGAAGGGCGTTTGCAGGGTGTGTTGGTCATCCTTTAAGACTCATTCCTCTGACGGATCGATTCACCGGCACGGACCTCGATCCGCCCCGTGTCCGGGCTCTGACCAACCCCCCGCGTTCGGCCCTACAAAACCTGCGTCCGCAACGCAATCCATTTCCACCGCGAGCGGACAGATCGCTCCCTCACCGGGGCTGTCAGCGGACGAACCTAGTCTCACCACTCAGAGAATTCATATAGCTGCAAAACCATCTTGCGCTCCATTGCCTGGTGCACCAGAGGCCACGAGAACAACAGGACATCCTAACCTTCCGAGGGGCTTGCTCAGACATATACCCAGAGGTGCCAGGTCGTGCGTTGGCCGCCTCCTCACCGAAATCATCGAATCCATCCTACTGGACCCACAGAAACTTGATAATTGGCGGCGCCTACTAGTCTTCGGATCTGGGATTTTGGAGGTGCCATTGAGAGGTGGCCGACGCCGCAACCTCACACAGCAGATCAAAAGACGCGTCGACTGCTTCCACGACAGCTGGCTAAGCATAGATGAGACCCTATCCTCGCCGCCCGATGAAGCCTCCAATCAGCGCAAGCCTCCGACCTTGAGCTCGGGTGAGGCGTTGGCGGCGGCGGTAGCCGCAAAGCTGGAGGACGGAAACATCACTGCGGCGGCCCGCATCCTCTGCTCAGATGACGTTCCGGCACCCATCAACGAGGAAACATTAGAGCTTCTGCGTCAGAAACATCCGGCTCCACCGCTCGACCGCCCAGTCATCCTCTGCCCGACCTCGACGCCTCTCCAGACCACCGAGACGGAAATACGATCCATGCTACGTTCTTTCCCCATGGGTTCATCAGGGGGTCCGGACGGCCTAAGACCCCAACACGTGACGGAACTAACGAGCGACCCGGATGCAGGGCCTGGTTTGCTTGGGGCGCTGACGGCGCTCGTTAACCTCTTACTCGCCGGCACCTGCCCGCAGGAGATGCGCTCCGTCCTGTTCGGTGGGACGCTGTTCGCTCTGCGTAAAAAGTCTGGCGGCCTGAGACCGATAGCCATTGGATACGTTTGGCGCAGATTGGCTTCTAAATGTGCCAACGCACACGCCATTCCGAAGATTACACCGTACCTGTGCCCCAGACAGTTGGGAGTGGGCGTCCCCGGGGGTTGCGAAGCGGCGATCCACGCCACTAGACGTTTTCTGGCCAACATGAGCTCGGAAGCTATAATAGTCAAGTTGGACCTATCAAATGCATTCAACAGCCTACACCGGGACAGCATGTTGGCATCGGTTACCGAGATAATTCCGGAACTGGCCGCGTACTGCAACCTAGCCTACGCCGAGCCCTCGTTCCTCCAATTCGGCCGATTCACCATTCTCTCGCAAGAAGGCGCACAGCAGGGAGATCCCCTCGGGCCCCTGCTTTTCTGCTTACCACTCCAGCCGATTCTGGCCAGGCTAGAATCTCCTCTGGCCTTCGGATATCTGGACGACCTCACCTTGGGCGGCAGTCCTGACGGGGTGGAAGCGGACGTGGATCAAATCGAGAGAGGTTGCTCAGTCCTGGGCCTCTCGCTCAATCGCGCCAAGTGCGAACTTATCACCTCGGGCTCCGAAATCAGCGCCGAGAACGCCCTGATACAGTTCGTCCGCGTGAGCCCAACAACAGCCACACTCCTAGGGGCCCCGCTTTCATCAACGGAGGCCCTCTCCTCTACCCTCGACACCTGCGTGGCCAACCTCAGGAGGGCGCTCGACAAACTCCAACACATCGACAGACAGGGTGCTCTGCTGATACTCAGATGCTCCCTCGGCTCGCCGAGGCTCATGCACATATTGAGAAGCGCCCCCTGCCACGATCAACCGCGCCTGGAGGCATATGATGAGCTGCTACGGACAGGAGTCGGCCGGATGCTTAACGTCTCGATGAACGACGACCAATGGTCTCAAGCCTCTCTTCCGATTAGGATGGGGGGATTGGGAGTAAGGAGGGTGTCCTCGCTGGCACTTCCCGCCTTCTTGGCTTCGGCCGCGGGCACCCTCCAAACCCAGTCCCTCATCTTGGGTACTATTTCGGTGACCCCTGACGCGGCACATGACTCGGCGAAGACTACCTGGCTTCAGCTTTCTGGGGTCCCGATCCCGACGGTCACGCCCGGTCGTGGACAGAGACACTGGGACGGTCCGCTACTACACGCAGCCCTCTCGACGCTCGAGGATAAACTGCTTGATTCCTACGACCAGGCGAGACTGAAGGCGTCGCAGTCACCGCACGCCTCGGACTGGCTACACGCCCTCCCGATCGCTGCTCGCGGCCTCAGAGTGGATGACGAGACAATGAGGGTGGCGGTCGGCCTACGATTGGGTCTGGCAATCTGCGAACCGCACAAATGCGCATGCGGTGCCTACGTCTCGTCCAGAGGCGCGCATGGGCTGTCATGCTCACTGGGGTTCGGCCGACAAGCTCGGCACAGCAACATCAACGACCTCATCCACCGCAGCCTCAACAGAGCCGGCATCCCGGCAGTCAAGGAGCCGTCCGGCCTATCCAGGTCGGATGGAAAGAGACCGGATGGCCAGACCCTAATACCGTGGAGCGGCGGGCTGTCCTTATTGTGGGACGCGACGGTGGTAGACACGGTGGCTGCCTCTTATATCACGGAAACGGCGGCCGCGGCAGGAGGGGCCGCGGAGGTGGCTGCTACGAGAAAGAACATCAAGTACTCTGAGCTACAGAGAAGATACATTTTCATACCTATAGCGGTGGAAACCTTCGGTCCCCTCAACAGAGAAGGCCTTGCCTTTCTATCTGAACTTGGTCGCCGGCTGTCGAAAACCACCGATGACTCCCGCGAATCAAACTTCCTATTCAAGAGTCTTTCAGTGATGGTGCAGCGCTTCAACGCAGTGGCCTTCCAAGGCGCTATGTCAAAGCTGCCCGGAGCCAAAGAACAACAAACCCGTCTTTATACATCGCCTTCTTAACGGAGGTAGCGGCGGGAAACTCGTTTTGAGAGTGAACAGAACCTAGACATGAATTCTCGGATTATAATAACAATAATAATAATAATAATAATAATAATAATAATAATAATAATAATAATAATAATAATAATAATAATAATAATAATAATAATAATAATAATAACAATAAGTTTAATTAGTTTAATAATAATAATAATAATAATAATAATAATAATAATAATAATAATAATAATAACCGCACGCATGCCCCTGTGGAGCAATGGTGACGGCGGACGGGTCGCACGGGATGTCATGCAACCTAGGACCTGGCAGAATCGCCAGACATGCAGCTTTGAATGATTTGATAAGCCGAGGCCTATCACGAGCGGGCGTCCCTAATATCAAGGAACCACCTGGACTGTCGAGGACGGACGGGAGACGACCGGACGGACTTACGCTGATACCATGGCGCAGAGGCCGAAGTCTTGTATGGGACGTCACCGTAACTGACACTGTGGCGCCCTCTTACCTACATGCAACGTCCGCGACATCAGGAGCAGCAGCGGAACTAGCGGCCACGAGAAAGAACAACAAGTACAGCCAGATCCGCGCAGACCACTTTTTTGTCCCTCTGGCTTTCGAGACCTTAGGCCCTATCAATGACGACGGAATGGCCCTTATAAAAGACTTGGGGAGATACTTAGCTTTAACCACCGCAGACCCTAGGGAGACTTGCTATCTACTCCAGCGGTTGTCAATCACCATACAACGCTTCAATGCTGTTGCCTTCATAGGAACTTTCATGCGACCAGAACTTGTCGAGTGATGTTTTGTTTTGTTTGATAAACAAATGTATAATAATAATAATAATAATAATAATAATAATAATAATAATAATAATAATAATAACATTTTTGTGACGCCCGAGGGATCATGTTTACCTCGGGACAAAAAAAACAAAAAAAACAAAAATAATAATAATAATAATATCTTATAATAATAATAATAATAATAATAATAATAATAATAATAATAATAATAATAATTATTATTATTATTATTATTATTATTATTATTATTATTATTATTATTATTATTATTATTATTATTATTATTATTATTATTATTAGGCAAATACATCGCCTGGGATGCCACCAGCGTCCATACATGCGCTGCTTCATACATCCACTTGACGTCGACAACGCCTGGGGCAGCGGCGGAACTGGCCGCGACGCGAAAAAACATGAAGTATGCAGCCCTTCCTAGTACCTACTTCGCATAGGCCTAGCTTTGTCCCCATTGCACTCGAAACTCTGGGCCCCATCAACAGATCTGGCCGTTAATTCATTACAGAGTTAGGCCGGCGACTGACAACAATGTCGGGTGACCCACTCGAGACAATTCACTTGTTCCAGCGCCTCTCTATATGCACTCAACGATTTAACGCCGTCGGTTTTCGAGGCACATTAATTTTGCACAGTTAATCGTGGACGAGGACCGCTAAACTCTGGATCTTAACGCTTCGAAGACAGTTTCAAAGTGTCTGATGGTTCATTTTAAATAATAAAATTTGTTTATACATAATAATAATAATAATAATAATAATAATAATAATAATAATAATAATAATAATAATAATAATAATAATAATAATAATAATAATAATAATAATAATAATGTCGTGGTCTACGCGGGTGCATGCATCAAGGGAAGAAAACCGACGTGTCAACAAGCTTGTTTACAACGCACGGAAAATTCTGCAGCAAGCTGTCAACATTAATTCGGTGCATGCAACAAGGATATACGTGTTCAGTAGGACTTTCCAGGGAAAAGTACAGTGACGTCACAGAACGTTCTGGAATCCGGGAGAACTCTATATAAGATAGACCTGATGTACATTAAGGGCCTTTTGACGAAGATTTGTAAACGTTGAAACATTGATCGTATAACGTTCAATCGAGACCAGCCAACCTGTGTGCTGTCTACGATTGTGATATTTGATAGACGAGTTGACTTACTCTACTCTTAATCGACTTTATTTTAAAATAAAGATCTTTTAATAGTTCCTTCGTTGGTTCGTCGTTGCGATCGAAGGAGTCGACCGCGACATTATTGGTGTCAGAAGTGGGATCATCGGTGTTGGATCCGGTGAAGAAGACGCGAGCCGGCGGAGGAAGGAGTCAACCCGGAGGATCAAGAGACGGTCTGTTCCAGACAGCGAGCGGATCGAGACGCCTTTCTACCGTGGGAGACGGGTGAATCGGCATACGACAGTCGGACGGACGAAGTGCGTCGTTCGGCTGAGACAGCAGAAGACAGCAGTCAACATACGGGTAAGATCCTAGGTGTTGTCGTGGCTGAGAAGGAGAAAAGAGAGTGGAGTTGCAGCCGAGTGGGAGGCAGCCATTATTTCTCTTTCAATATCTGCTGATTATTTCTTTGAAATTTGATCCATTGTTGTGATCGAGGCCAGACTTGCGTGAGCTTGTATAGTTTTTGCGTACTTGGCGAGTGTACTTCTTTGGATACTGAATAGTTGCACTTTGGGTTGTGGAATTTTCCTTTTGGGTGGCGGGTTTGCCGCGTGGTGTCTGTTTTTTTTTGTTGATTGTTGTTGACTGACTGTTTGTAAAAATGGAAGCGTTGACAACAGAGATGCAAGCGAATATTCGCAAAATGTCGTCTGAGCGCCTTAGGGTGTATCTTATGAAGGCAGGAAGGGACGAAGATGATGTTATGTCATGGGATCGAAATCAATTAATGGAAGAATGGGCCATGGAGATTGGAAAAGAGGAAGAGGAATTTAAGGGTAGTCCAATATCTCCAACAGGAGTGGATTACGAGCTGCAGAAGCGCCGTCTGGAGTTCGAAATCCGTAAATATGAAGAACAAAGGGAGGACCGGAAGGAGAAGGAAGAAAGGGAGGAAAAGAGGAGAGAGGAAGAAAAGAAGGAACGGAAAGAGAAGGAAGAAAGAGAAAGGGAGGAACGGAAGGAGAAGGAAGAAAGGGAGGAAAAGAGGAGAGAGGAAGAAAAGAAGGAACGGAAAGAGAAAGAAGAAAGAGAAAAGAAGGAACGAAAAGAGAAAGAAGAAAGGGAGAGGAAGGAAAAGCAGGAAGAACGAAATGTTAGAGATTCTTTAGCAAGTCGTACTAAGCGTTATAGTGATGCCCTTAAGAATATTCTTTGGAAATTTCCTTCCGACCCTATAGAAATTCCAGGTTTCTTTGATCACTTGGATGGTTTGTTTAATGTGTATGAGGTGGATGAAGATGTTAGAGCAAAATTATTGCTAGCCATTTTAAGTGAAAGAGCTAAGGCATTAACCATGCGCCTTACTGAGGCACAGCTCCATGACTACAAATTCCTGAAGGAGTTTTTGCTAAGGGAGTTTAAGATAAGCCCTTCAAATCTTAGAGCCCGATTTTGGTCGTTGCACAAAGCATCGGACGAATCATTTACGATCTATTCATCCAAATTGCGTGTGGCTCTTATGTATTATTTGAAAAGTAGAAAGATAACTGATGAGTTTGATAAACTTGTAAGTTTATTGGTTGCGGATCGGCTTAAGGAGTCCTTGTCGAAGGCTTGTTTAGATTATATCTTGGCCCAAGAAAAAGAGGAGTGGTTGAGCTGTGAAGACATAGCTAATGCGGCTGACATTTATGTAGCGTCGCATGATGGTGGGAATGACTTAGTATGCCGTAGTCATCCGACACCGAAGTATAACAATTGGACGAAAGGTCAACCACATGTTCAAGTCAATAACCAGACAGCTCAACCCAAGTCTCCCAAACCGGAAATAAGGGGTGAAGCCAAGATAGGTGCGAGGGTGTCTCAGGAGGAGGCCAAGGTAAAGGGTCTCTGTTTCCTATGTCATCAGAAGGGTCATATGGCAAGGGAGTGCCAGACCAAACCAAGTTCTAAAAAGGTGAGTACTTGTATATTTGGGAACCCAACTGAAGAAGTGATCGACTCATGTGTTGAGAAGGTCAACGTGTTGCATGAGATACCTGAACAGGTAAAGCAAGGGAATTTATTGGATAATTCTAAACCAATAGGGTTGGAAACTGCTGTAAGGGTATACGAGAATAGTATTGATGGATTACACGAGAGGTCGTATATCAATGTACAGATTGAAGATCTCCCTTCTCAGCCAGCATTATCTGATTCAGGAGCAGAAATTTGTTGTATTGATAAGAAATTAATTGAGTCACTAAACTTACCCGTGATTAAACGGATTAATATAATTGGTTTTCATGGAGAAGGATGTAAGGCAGATGTAGTATACCTACAAATGAAATTAGCTAATTCAATGGAAGGAACGACAAACATTGCGTCATCTTTGTGCGTCATGTTCGCTGCAGTCCCTGAACTAAATGAACGGGTTATTCTGACACCCCATGTTGTGGACCTATTAAGGGATAGTTCGCAATATGTAGTGATGGTAGCTGGCGTAGATCGATGTGTTCAAATAAATAAAGGGGCAGAAGAAGATAACTTAGAAGTTAATATCGAGAAAAGTAACAGCAACGAATCCTTGCCGTCAGAAGTGAATGAATATTCTCAGGAGCAACTAGTTGATGATTCAGATAATTTTCTTGATGTTGAGTCAACAGAGTTCAAGTCTGATGAGGGAGTAGCGAATAATGATACTTTATTGCGTGAGCAACAGAATTGTCACAATCTTATATCTTGCTGGCAACAAGCGAGACAGAATAAAAATAATTTCTTTATAGATAATAACCTCCTGTACCACAAAGGGGAAATTATGGGACATAAGGTTAATCAATTATGTTTACCGGAAGATAGAATCGAGGTTGTCTTGCGAGTAGCACACGATGCCCCATGTGCTGGGCACATGGCTTTTAAGGCAACGAGAGCCAGGATCAAATTAAACTTTTGGTTTCCAAGAATGGATGAGAGGATTCGCGAATATTGTGCGTCTTGTCAAATTTGTCAACTAAGAACTCCAGTTAAAGTGGCAGATCGAGTCCCGATCACTCCTATTCCGAGGGCGGATGAACTCTGTTTTAACCATCTAAATATGGATTGTATTGGCCCTATGGTAGTGACTGGAGAATCCAACCAATCGAAACCCCAGTACAATTATGCTCTGGTTCTGGTGGACAAATTTTCTCGTTGGCCGATGGCGTATCCTCTTAGATCGCTGAATGCAAAGGGAGTTTGTGAAGCGCTGTTGCAAGTTTTTACAACTTTTTCTATTCCAAGGATCATCAGTTCTGATTGTGGTACCAACTTTACCAGTCGTTTGACGAAAGAATTCTTGCGGCGAATGGGTTGTAGTCCCAGATTTAATACCCCTGGACATCCTGAGGCAGCTGGATTGGTTGAAAGATGCAACCAAAGCTTGAAAACCATGATCTTTAAGCTTGCTCAATCTGATCCTCGTGGATGGCACCAATTGTTACCGTTTGTTCTGCGGAACCTTAGAGAAAAACCTTCAGGCACGACTCATATTTCGCCATTCACTATGGTTTATGGAACTCTTCCTCGGGGTCCACTTAGTGTGTTGAAGGAATCGTGGGCTGGCGAACGAAAAGTACCTCTTAACTTAGGTAAATCACCCGAAGAGTATCTCCAATCACTGAAGGAAAACCTCGAATTCGCGAAAGTTTATGCAGATTACTATAGTGATATAGAAACAAAGCGGTATGCAGATTATTATAACTTGCGTAGTACTGACAGAAAATACGAAGTTGGAGATAAAGTAGCAGTATTAGCACCAGATTTTGGTAGTCCTAAATTTTATAGTCGATGGCAAGGACCTGCTACCGTAGTCAAGGTTAAATCCCCATATTCTTATATAGTAGAAATAGAGGGAAAACAAAGACATTTACACGCAAATAAGATCAAGCGATACCATGAACGACTCGAACAAGCGATGATCAATAGCTGTTCAGTAATTGTTGATCAAGATGAAGAATTTGGTATAGTAGAGGTTGTAGATCAGGAAGAACGTGAACAAATAAGCCCGAGTAAGCGAATTGATCCTCTGATTATAGCGCATCTTTCGCAAGAGGAACAGAAGCAACTTTTTGAAGTTTTGGATCGGCACACGGCAGTATTTGTGGATAAACCTGGGTATTGTCCAGTATTAGAACATGAAATTAAGATAACTCATGATTTCACTCCTAAGCGTTTAAGGGCATATAAAGTACCTGAGCTACTTAAACCTGAAGTACAACGCCAGATAGAAGAAATGTTGGCATTAGACATCATTCGACCATCGAAAAGTGAAATGGCCAGTCCGGTAGTTTGCGTTTTAAAGGGACCCAAAGGTCAAAATGGCGTTCGATTGGCAATTGATTATCGCCATGTTAACAAATATTCTCTAGGTGATTGTTACCCGACCCCAGACATTGCTGACATCTTACAAAAGGTGGGACGGGCAAAGTTTATTAGTGTTTTCGACGCGAAATCGGGGTATTGGCAAATTCCAGTTCGGAAAGAACATCGATGGCTTACGGCATTCGTATGTGATGCAGGACTTTTTGAGTTCACAAGGATGCCGTTTGGACTCAAGTCCGCTAGCAATACCTTTATTCGTGCTATGACCCAGGTTTTACATCCAGTGCGAAGTTTTACCGAACCATTCGTCGATGATATGGCAGTGGTTTCAATGAATTGGAATGACCATTTAGAACATCTAGAGAAATTCTTGCAAACTATTGAGGAAGCAGGACTCACTTTGAATTTAAGAAAATGTAATTTTGCACAAAACAAAATAAAGTTTGTTGGCCATATAGTAGGGTCAGGTTGTATTGAACCTGATCCAGGTAAGATCGCTACGATCAATGATATCCATCCTCCAACAACAAAGAAAGAAGTTAGAAAGGTTATGGGTTTTTTCAGTTACTTTCGAAGTTTTATACCTGCTTTAGCTGAAAAAGCACGGATAATAACTGATTTGACACGAGATAACATACCTACGAAGGTGCCTTGGGAGCAAAAGCATCAAGAAGCACTAGATAAGTTAAAGGATGATCTCAGTAAAGCTACACAGTTGCATACCATTGATTTCACTAAGGAATTTGGTTTAAGTGTTGACGCAAGTGCCACCGCGGTCGGGTGTTGCTTGTTTCAGTGGACCGAAGAAGGTCAAGAAAAACCAATTGCTTTTGCTAGCCTTAAACTTACAGATACACAGATGCATTGGTCTACAATTGAGAGAGAGGCTTTCGCAGTAATTTGGGCACTTAAACGATTCAAGTCATGGATATTCTTATCAAAGATAATCATTTATTCAGATCATAATCCTTTGTCTTATCTCACAGATGCAAGCCCTAAGAGTGCGAAACTGACTCGTTGGGCGTTAGCATTGCAAGAGTTTAACGTGGACTTTCGATATCGTCCTGGACGTCAAAACACGGTGGCTGATTTCCTCTCTCGGTTGTGACTCGGATGGTGAAGGGGGGAAATGGCCCGACACACAAGGATCGAGCCCGCAAATTGTGTGGATAAATTGACTAACTGATGTGTTTTGTTTTGTTTGTATATGCTGTGTCGAGATGGAGTCTGGAGGCCCGGCTTGATCGTGATGACCCGTTCGGGATGGTGCTGAAGACGTGTCATCATCTGAGGGCGGAGGGAATGTCGTGGTCTACGCGGGTGCATGCATCAAGGGAAGAAAACCGACGTGTCAACAAGCTTGTTTACAACGCACGGAAAATTCTGCAGCAAGCTGTCAACATTAATTCGGTGCATGCAACAAGGATATACGTGTTCAGTAGGACTTTCCAGGGAAAAGTACAGTGACGTCACAGAACGTTCTGGAATCCGGGAGAACTCTATATAAGATAGACCTGATGTACATTAAGGGCCTTTTGACGAAGATTTGTAAACGTTGAAACATTGATCGTATAACGTTCAATCGAGACCAGCCAACCTGTGTGCTGTCTACGATTGTGATATTTGATAGACGAGTTGACTTACTCTACACTTAATCGACTTTATTTTTAAATAAAGATCTTTTAATAGTTCCTTCGTTGGTTCGTCGTTGCGATCGAAGGAGTCGACCGCGACAATTAATAATAATAATAATAATAATAATAAATTAATAATAATCTTTTCTTTAATTAAGCGCCTGCAAACGAACTGCGCTGTACAGTGAACATAGGCCTACATATAGTAGAAACGGCAACCACGCAGGGCGCCTTACATACATGTATTAAGTAGAAGCACATGATAACAGTTTTACAGGAGTCGAATATTACTGCCTATGCGGCAGCCAACAAACGGCCTACTATAATCATTTAACCACCGCCGCCGCCTAGCGAGTGGAAGGCAGAATTAACCTTAAATTAACGGACGTCTACGGGGTTCGATCTTGGTACCTTCAGCTCTTCACGCCAGTGTGTTATCCATTACTCTACTGGCCACCGACTACATGTATAGGTGACCTTGCGAATTCTGCTGATTGCCGATTATTTACATTTATTAAGATTTGGAGGATTGGTGTGTTGTAGCTTGGTGGGTGGTGCATAGGCGTAATTTGTAGGGGTACGGTCGAGGGGTACCCATACCGCCACTTTTTGGACTGGGGTACCGTACCCTCTACAAAAAGTCAGATTTAGAGAGCCACAGTAGGCCTACCTGGTCGAGTAGGACCCATATAAGCTTAGGCCTATTTGAGAAGTCCAAATCTTTTCAACCTTCATGTACCTAACCCGCCTTAACAGCTGCTCTGCCTCCTCTATTGATCTGGACCCCCCCGGAAACCGGACTCGGACCTCGTTTGACTACCCTCTGGGAACCCCTCTGACTTTACGTAGCGCTCGTAATTAAGCTGGAGTCCTGCAGGTTGCTTTTGGCTTAAAGTGGCGCATAATAAGTTTGGAGTTTACGATTAATTAACGATTAGTATTTTGGCATTTTGGGACGACATTTTGTGAAACGGCTGGAATCATAAAGAAAACGGTTCACAAGTACTCTTTTCGTTATTATAAGTAAACTTGTAGGCCTGCTTTATTTTTAAAAAACTGCTAACCGCACTTTGGTGTACATAGTTCATAAAATTAATTTAAGCATATAAAATCCGAATGACAAAGGTGTTATGGGCTAAGGAGCCGTGTATTGCAGGGTATCTGTTCTGTTAGTAGGCCTAGTTAAGATTTATCCAACATGTACTTGTAGAGCGCAGTGCGTTTGCAGGCGCTTAATTAAAGAATAAATATTATTATTATTATTATTTATTAGGTAAAATTCTATTGGCCCAATTAGCTACATCGCTAAGAGCGTTGGCTGCGCGTCTCATGCGACTCTGTGGTAGAGCGCATGCGGACCGCGGTTCGTTTCCCGAAGGTGGCTTATTTCAGAGATTTAAATTTCGGGCTAGCACGGTCCCAACACGAGGACCTTACATGGCGTGGCACCCATTCAAACGGGCAAGCGGTGGTGAAGGATCTCACCCGATCAATTCATTGAAAAATGAGCAGGGTCGAGGCCATTATACGGTCGCTATAGAAAATCGCGAACATTTACATTTATTGTGTGCCCTACTTTTGAGTATACATAATTTCGCCTCATGCATTTATTTGCTGGTGAAGCATATTTCTGGTGAAGTACTTCTTATCTAAGCTAAGGAATCTATACATAATAGGCCCCTGTAGTAAGTATATATATAGCTGGGAGGTAATGGCATACTATGTATATTTATTTATATGTAGGCTAATTAAATCAATCTTTTATTCACCGACCATTGCCTTCGATTTGTAATCTCAGTGTAATAGGCCTTTATATGCATACTTGCGAATGCAATTTTGCCTAACTTATTCGGATTTTTTTTTAATTCAGCGAAACTTAACCATGCCGGTTGTCTATGTTCCATAAGTGTTTTGCAGTCTGTGTAAAATTATATTGGACTAATTACAGAACTGAAGCCATAGAAATAGCTCCATATTTAAATAGATGCAGGAGGCGAAATTAACGTATAATAAGTCTAATTTTGGGCGTCTCTTAACGCAGGACTTAAAGTTACAAATGGTATACTTTTTGAAGTTTAGTCAAATTGTAAATTTGTAAATTTTAGCGAAATACAATATTTTTTTTGCAATTTAGCAAACACTGTTAGATGTAATCTAATGAAACAACTATCTGCAGTGCTTTTGTTCTATGGCACTGCACTCTGGGGGTGATCTTGGCTTTTAGCGTCTGAAATTATTTACATTGAAACGTTACAATACCATCAATACTTATACAACAAATGATCATCGTTAATCCAACTTCTAGTTTAAGTTATATTTTCATCGATCTTCCAGCTTCTCGTTAGATTTTTACTAGGAAATGTTTTCATTGCTAATCGACGGCAATAATATCGGCACTAAAGCGATATATTTTCATTGCTCATCCAACTTCTAGTTTGAGTTTCATTATGTAATATGTTCATCGATTATCCAGCTTCTATAGTTTCAATAACATTTTCATCAATCTTCCAACTTCTAGATTGATTTTGACTATGAAATGTTTTCATCACTCGTGCAATGTAAATAATTTCAGACGCTAAAAGCCAAGATTACCGCACTCTGGGATTCCAAACAGAGTTAGATTTGGCAAGGATCTTGTTCTTCAAGTTCCCTGCCTTTGGGCAGGTTCAGACATCCAATGACTCTTCCCTCTGGATGCTGGGCTTCCTCTTTCATCCATCCATCCACCATCATCTAGTCCAGCAGCATCCACCTAGGTCTTCCTGTCATTCTCTTTTCCCCATTCTTTCCTCTATGATAGTTCTCAGTAGCGAAAAGCCCTCAATTCCTGTGTCTCTTTCGTATATTAGCAATAAGAGATTTTTCCACGTCCACCTTATGCAGCATATTGTCTTTGTTTTATGCTGTTTTATGGCTATAATCATGGTTATTAATTTTTCCAATAATTGTTTTATCCAGATCTCAAGGAGCTACTATAGCTTCCTGATCTTTCTTTATCATATTTTAAATAAGCACAAGAAGGCAATCTTATTCAGTCATGAATTTGTGTTGCTAGACTGCCTGTTCCAAACTTCTATCACCAAATCTTGGAAGCATAAACATACATTTGCAAAGGGTAGGAAAACTTTCAAATATCAGTTCAGTGATCTCAGATTTACAGATGGTAACAGAAAAGTGTTTCCAGTGTTTTTGTCACCTTAGCTGCACTACCATGCATCCTCTAATATCCTTGTGACATCTCTGTATACTTGTAGTTCATGACTTTGGATTCGCAATTAGGGTTTAATTATTCTTTATCTTCAGTTTCATATTGCATCACATCTTTCTTTCATTAATTTTATTTTAATAGACTTTGCATTTTCAATAACATGGAAAAACGGTATTAAATTCAACGTATAAGTAAGTCTAATATTTTGGCTGTGTTCAAGATCTCAAGATGCAACCAAGTACCCACAACAAACCAAATGCATACAGATGTGATTTTTGTAACAAAAAGTTTACGTGGAAATGCAGCCTCAAACTCCATGAAAGAACCCACACTGGAGAAAAGCCACACAAGTGCAATTTATGCCACAAAGAATTTGCACAGAAGGTTTATCTGGAACGCCATAAAAGAACTCACACTGGAGAAAAACCATACATGTGCAATTTATGTCACAAAGCATTTGCATGGAATACTACTCTGAAAATCCATAAAAGAACCCACACTGGAGAAAAACCACACAAGTGCAATTTATGCCACAAAGAATTTGCACAGAAGGTTCATCTGGAATGCCATAAGAGAACTCACACTGGAGAAAAACCATACATGTGCAATTTATGTCACAAAGCATTTACATGGAATACTACTCTGAAATTCCATAAAAGAATCCACACTGGTGAAAAACCATACAAATGCAATTTATGTTACAAAGAATTTGCACGAAAGAGTGTTCTAGACTGCCATTCAAAAGCCCACATTGGAGAAAAACCATTCAAGTGCAATTTATGTCACAAAGAATTTGCACAGAAGAGTTATCTCGAATTCCATAAAAGAACCCACACTGGAGAAAAACCATACGTGTGCAATTTATGTTACAATGCATTTGCATGGAAGAGTGCTCTAAACCTCCATAAAAAAATCCACACTGGAGAAAAACTATACATGTGCAATTTTTGTCACAAATCATTTGTACGGAAGAGTGTTCTAGACCACCATACAAAAATCCACACTGGAGAGAAACTGTACATGTGCAATTTATGTCATAAATCATTTGCACAGAGGACTGTTTTAGACCACCATACAAAAATCCACACTGGAGAAAAACCGTACATGTGCAATTTATGTCACAAAGCATTTGCATGGAATACTACTCTGAAAATCCATAAAAGAACCCACACTGGAGAAAAACCACACAAGTGCAATTTATGCCACAAAGAATTTTCAGAGGAAAATCATCTGGAATATCATCTGGAACCCCTGCCTTAAAAGAACCCACACTGGTGGAAAACCATAAACTTGCAATTTATGTCACAAAGCATTTGCACAGAAGAATGTCCTTACTGTCCTAGATCACCATGTAAGAACCCTCACCAGAAAAAGCCATACAAGTGCTGTTTATGTTACTGTTTATTGCACACAGTGGTGCTCTCAATTGCCTTGTTAGAAACTACACTGGAGAAAAATACACATACATTTCTGTCAGAAATCATTTACACAGACATGGCCTTAGAAACGCCATGCAGGAAATCACAATGGAGAACAACTAGACAATGTTCTTTATGTTAAAAAGCCAGTGCTCGAAATGGAAAATTTTACGAAACGGAACGGTAGTCAAAGATATGGGAGCATTCACGTTAATTTCATAGTATTTTCCACAATAATTCATTTGACGAACCGGAACGGAACGCTAATTCATTTTGACGAACCGGAACGGTGTTCCGGTGAGTTCCGGTCCATTTCGAGCACTGTAAAAAGCATTTACACGGAGTGACACTCTCAAAATGCAGTCAAGAAGACACACTTTGTAAAAGCCACAAAAGTGTAATTATGTGTTGTGGCATTGCGTGAAGTGAGTGTCTCAGCTACCATGCAAGATCCTGTACTTGTAAAAAATTATGTGAGTGAATTGTATGAATTCGTTGTTCCGAACATGGCACAAATATGCCATGCAAACACTTTAGGTAAGAGTCAATGCATCGAGTCAGTCAGTACTGTGAGAACTGTGCTGATGAAAAACAGTTGACAACTACAGAAATCTTGCAAGATCTTCCTCTGCAGAGACGAATCATAGTCCAGTTTAAAACGATTTTCTGGAGCTGTTCTAGAGTAGTGTCTGATGTTATTACTCATTTAATTTTTTGAACCATATGGTGTGGAATGTGTGACAAAATGTTTGAAATTGAGAGGGTTTTATGAAGTTAGTATTGTGTTATTACCAGAACATTTTCATTATGTTATCACTAGGGCCTACTGTGATGCTCCACAGACATATATATATATATATATATATATATATATATACTGCCGGACAAGGGGAGGGGTTATGACCAGCTAATACCCCTATCTGCCAGCAGGGGCGTCTACACCATAGAAACCTTGGAGCAAATGCTCCATCCAAGAAATAGGGGGGGGGAGATCTGTCAGTGTGTGTGTGTGCCACCATTTTGGGGGGAGGAACGGGGAGGGGGGAAGAAGAGGGGGAAAATGGACGTTGCTCCAATGACTTAGAGGGGGATAGACGCCCCTGTCTGCCAGCATTGACGTTGCTATGGCCGGTTTACTGTTAAGATATTTTGACGTGTTTTCTGTAACTAGAATGGTATCGACAGCCTTGAGGGTCCTCCATAAAGGCCGTCTGGAATGAGGGGAGGGAATGGGTCATCCAAGTGAGGACAAGTGGAGGGGTTATGACCAATGCAGACGTCCGCATCAAAATTTTTTCAATTTGATAGTTTTTAAACATAACCTTGTTTCAACCTTCCCTAATTGCCTAAAACCTCGTACACGGTATAAACTACTGCGACTTTAAAGAGGATTTTATTACTGCTCATCCTGATGTGAAACCCGAACTGTCAGTTGAACGTGCACAGGAACTGAAATAATTGTAACCAAGAATGATGATGACATTAAAAATTGGCTTTGGCGCGCGGACTTCCGCAAAGGGGGAGCGTGTAAGGTCAAATGGGGACAAGGTGGAGGGAGGAGTCTGAAGTAGGTCATGTTTTGAGGACGTCCTTTATGGATGACCTCTTGAGCCTGGAGGTACAGGGGTAATCCAAAAGGGACGAGAAGTCACCCAGATTCGGAATAGGGGAGTACGAAGATTATGCGATTGCGAACGTCGCATCTAAATTTGGTACCAGGGCCGGATTAACAAATGTGGTGGCCCTGTTCAGTAAAACTGTGGGGGCCCCAACGACTGTACACTGTAGATTGTACACAATAAAATGGCTTTATTTTATAATGTGTCACATAGCACTTCAGTTCCGGTCTGTCAGAGGCGTAACTGTGGTCTAGAAAGTGGGGGTACCAAACTGCACATCGTTTCCCTTCAAGACCGTTAAATGATATAATGGCGCCCAATGAATCTATATTTGGCGCCATTTATGCGCGATGCCGAATAATAATGACGATGGTGCTGATAGTAATAATAACAATAGCAATAGCCTAAATATAACAATAGTGACAATGAGCGTTATAATAATTATAATAACAATAATTATATAATAATGAAAAATAATTTAAAATTACTAACAGTAGACGTGTTTTATTATGGAAGCGTGTGTCGATCATAATTGAAGTGACGTAACAATAAATCTATTCTCTAGATTTAAACCTAACAACATTAGACATTCATAATTGAAGTGACGTAAGCATGGCCTTTATTCTCTAAATCTAACATTACAAACAATAGACGTGTTTGACAATTGAGATGACGTGACAATAGGCCTTTAGGCCTATTCTCTAAATTTAAACTTAACATTAATAGACTCCTTCCGTAACAAAGTGACGTAACAAAGGCCTTTTTTCTCTAAATCTAAAATTATTAGTTATAGACGTGTTCCTTAATCGAAATGACGTTCTTAGCCTTTTAGGCCTATTCTCTAACTTTGAACTTAATAACAATAGACTGTCATAATTTAGGTTACGTAACCAATGCCTTTTTCTCGATATGTGAGGATAAAAATAATAGACGTTTTAATAATTCTCATGACGTAACTGAGCCTTTATTGTCTGAATTTAAACTTAGTAACAGTAGACTTTTCATAGCTGAAGTGACGTAACAAAGGCCTTTATTCTATGAATGTAAACTTGTAATAACAATACACTTCTTCATAATTGAAGTGACGTAACAAATGCCTATTCTCTAAACCTAAAATTACTAAATAATGTGTTTCATAATTGAAGTGACATAACAACGGGCCTTTGGCTTTAAAATTAAAACTTATAGGCCTATAGTAGACGTGCTTCATAATAAAAGTGACGTAAAAGGGCCTTTATTCTTAAAATTTAAATTTGTTAACAAAAAACGTGTTTCATAATGTTTCATAATCGAAATGGTGTAACAATAGGCCTTTATTGTATCGTCAGTTAGTGCAGTGTTTAAATAAGCAAGTAAAAATAGGTCTTAATAGCATTTCTGGCTGATTTTTGAGATGAATCTGCCTGATATTAGAAACTCCAATAGGGGCCCACACATGTGCGAAAGTTGTGTAGGCCCTATTTGTGTAGGCCTATATTAGGCCTAAATGAGTAGTTTCGAATAATTTGTTCCGAGTTTTTTGCTCATTTTTACTATTAGACTTAATAAATAACAGTAATTATAAAATATTGAAATTTTTTTCTTTTGCATGTGTGGGGGCCCCCTCAAGTGTTCGGTCGAACATGTTGAATGTGCCTTAATCCGCCTCTGTTTGGTACGTCGTTATTTCAGGTTGCCTGTGCATTAAACACCTTTCAGTCAAACAGCCTACTGTCTACAGCGTTCAGTCTAATTCCATAGGTCACCTTCATGTGGTTACCCAAATCTCCACCTGAATGACATCTAATCTCTTGTGCCCGAATCCGTCTTAAACTGAATTGATACTTATAGGCCATCGTGACCATGTAAAAATTGCAGATCCCTCTATTTTCCCTCAGTCTAGACTCTGCACCCATCCAGGGGCGTAACTTTGGTCTAAAAAGTGGGGGGTACCTATTTCTTACATGCACGAAGCAAGGCGTAGACTGCGATCTCTGGGAAGGCACAATAATAAAATATTTATTGGCATTGTTCAAAAAGTACGGTACCCCCCAGTCCAAAAGCTGGGGGGTACGGGTACCTCTCGTACCCTCCACAAATTAGGGCCTACGCCTATGCACCCATCCACACATTCACTGCCAATTCTCGTGTCCGCAACTTAGGTGCAATATTCGACCAAGCTCTTATGATTTACATTGCTTTCTCCGACTCCAACCATATCACTGGATCCATGGGTGGCGATCATTGGGGGGGGCTGAGGGGGACAAGTCCCCCACCTTTAAGAGTGGGGCACACCATACATTTGACCCCCCACTTTTTGAAGAAACCCCAAAAAGGTCGTCAAATTTTTCCGAAAATGGTTTTTGACTTCTTTTTGTCAGCATATCAATTCAAAACTCTTTTCACCATATCGGTTCAACAAGATCGCCGCCAGTGACTGGATCATATGATCATCTTTCCCGCTCATGTTTTATGTATATCCGCGATCATAGCAGAATCTGCCCTATGCTCGACTTTAAACTGCACTTACTGTTGCTACATCCATAGACCATAATCCATACTAAACTTGACTTCTCTTCATGAATGTAGACACCACACAAATAAACCGCCTTCAAGCCATCCAGAATGCTTTCGCCCGTGACGTCACTAATTACTCCCGAACACCATCACTCCTGTCCTAAATTACTCCACTGGCTTAAAGTGACTGAACGATTACAATATAAAGTCCTATATATCACTCACCTACAATACACTTCAATCCTCCGAGACCTATCTTCGTTGGTTAGGCCTATTCACAATCGAGCCACTACACTCAACCCTCTCCTCCCGCCCTAGCACTTCGAGTCCCTTTCGTCACCTCATCACTAAAATTTGCAAATCGTTCCATAGCCATAGGCGTAATTTGTGGGGTATATGAGGTGCACCCGTACCCCTACATTTTGGCCTGGGGGTGCCGTACCCCCACTTTTTAAACAACGCCAATCAATATTTTAATGTGCCTTCCCAGAGATGGTCTCCATGCGAAAAGAGAAAGTGAAGAAGAAATAGGCACCCCCCACTTTTTACACCAAAGTGACGCCCGTGGCCATAGCTGCTCAGCCTCTCTGGAACAAATTCCAGCCAGAACTATGCCAAATAGCTGATCCATGCTACGAAGTCACCAGCACCTTACCCCTTGCTATCTCTCCCAGGGGCGTAACTTTGGTCTAAAAAGTGGAGGGTACCAATGTCTTACATGCAAGAAGCGAGGCTGAGACTGCGATCTCTGGGAGGATACAATAATAAAATTTTGACTGGCATTGTTCAAAAAGTGGGGGTACTGTACTTCAGTCCAAAAAGTGGGGAGTACGGGTAGCCCTCGTACCCCCACAAATAACGCCTATGATCTCTCCGCAGGTTTTTCTCTTACTGAAAACACTGCTCTTTCACAAATCCTGTCCTTAGCCCCCTTCTTCCCCGAACCTCCCTCGCCGCTTCATTTCTGAACTCTATCCACCGTAGCTGTCTGAATGTCTGCCTAGACTGCCTGCCTTACCCTTTGGATCTAGATCTGGAAGTTTTCGATTTTTACCTGCCTGCCTATCGGTTTTGTTTCGACTAAGCGCCAGTGAATAAGCTGGTTTCTATGATTTCGCTTTTTGGGGCGCTGCAGAAACTCGAGAATACGATCTCTGCATAGGCCTGCATAGCTTGTTTTTCTCTTTTTAAACAACGCTGAAAATGCTGATAGGCTCTAAAATAAATTATACAAACCACTGCTCAACTCGGGGGTCGAGGGGCAAGACCCCACCTTTAACAGTGGGGGACTATACAGTTGTCCCCCCACAAATTTTGATGAAACACCAAAAAGGTCAAGACATCACGCGAAAAAATTTAACTTCTTTTTTGACTAGATCAGTTCAAAAGTATTCCGTGTCCCCATCTGTCAAACAGGTTGCCGCCAGTGGCTGTTCTGGCCAAGATCAGCTGGAGAGTTCGAGACGCCTGGAGGCCGAGATTACCCAAATAAATCAGGGTAAAAAAGAGAACGTAGCGTTAAGTCCTGCAGATTTGATGTTTGTGTATAGTGGGAAGATCTGCTTATATAAAGAAATGTGTTCACTGAAAGGCAGGTCCGAGTCAGACACAGCGTCCAAATTGTGAGCTGACAGCGCGCTTTGTATGAGGGTGTGCATCTAGCATACAAAGCGCTGTCAGTTCCAAATTTGGACGCTGTGTTTCACTCCGACCTGTCTTTCAGTGGATAGAATTTCAAAGAAATAAATTTTTTCAGCTGTTGTAGACTTCCAAAAAGGAGAAACAGTTTTGGGTGGCTTTAGGAGCAGTAGTTTGCTGTCATCCAAGATTGAATTTTTGTCAAAGGCGTTTGATAATAAAAGCGAGGGAGTTGAATAAGGAGGATCGAATTGAAAGTTGAATGTCGTCACCGTACATGTGCTGGATAAGACCGCTTTTACTCAGTAACACGCTTAGTGAAGAGGTGTACAAACACAAAAGTAAGAGGCTGAAAACAGAGCTTTGAGGGACGCCACAGCGGCCACATTGATTGAGGCAGACTGTGTGTGGGGACTAAGATTTTGATTGGAGCCAGTTTGAGGCCAGATCATAATAGCCTACACATAGGCGTAATTTGTGGAGGGCACGAGGGGTACCCGTACCGGGCGTACCCCCCACTTTTTGGACTGGGGGGTACTGTACCCCCCACTTTTTAAACAATGTCAGTCAATATTCTTGTTATTGTTCCTTCCCAGAGAATGCAGTCTCCGCCAAAGTGCGAAAGTACTTAGATACACATGTAAATCGAGAGCCAAATTAATGAGAATACTGACAGGGAATATGTTCAAAATGGCCACCATGCGAAAAGCGAAAGTGGACAAGAAATTGGTCCCCCACTTTTTAGAATAAAGTATTGGTACCCCCCCCCACTTTTTAGACTAAAGTTACGCCCCTGAGCCTACACCAAACCAGTGCTCAAAGCGTGGAGCAAGATAGCCTGATCGTTAATGTCAAAAGCTGAAGCTAATTAGGCCTAAGTAAAAAATAGCAAACTTTTCCATTGTCCATAGAGCGGATGACATCATTGTGGAAGAAGAGCAGTCTGGCGGAGTGGAATTTGCGATATGCTGAGTGATTGGAAAGTAGGAAAGTAAACAATTTGAAAAACATAGGTGGGCCTATAAATGACTTTACTAAACTCCTCTACTAACGTAGCCTAATTATTTTAACCATGCTTGTAATATTTATCGAGACAGCATAAAGACATGTTTAAACCATATCAGGCACGCTATTTGGTCACTGTCATACTTGCCGTAGTATTATAACGCGGCCGATTTAATTATACACATTTCCTTTACACGGGCGCTATGCGCATGCTAAGTAATAAACCATCGCTTATTTGCTGCTCTGAGCGAGTGGCAGCAGCTTCTTAACATCCATCCAGACCAAGCATCCGTCAGTTTTTCCCTCCCTCCCTCTATTCCTTCATCCTTCTTTCCTTCCCTCCACCGTTGACCTAATCGTCTCATTAACAGTCCAGCTTCGTTAGGAACGATCGACCGACAAACTCTTTTGTTCCAGTCACGTGTCACTCTCTCCCTCTTCGTCGCTAGGCGGCGGTAACTTGGGCTGTGCTGCGGACTAATTTCACGTAATTTGGCTAATAAGAGGCAGGCCAGCCAATCGACTCAGTTCCCGGCATATACGTAGCGTCCGTTCAGTGGCTTATGATGCAGCTGGAAATGGGAATGATAGCAAGATGGAGAAGGAGGAGAAAGAGGAGGAGATGGAGGAGGAGGAGGAGGAGGAGGAGGAGGAGGAGGAGAGGGAAATGGAGGAGGTGAAGGAGAAGGAGGACGAGGGGCGGAAATGGAGGCGGACACCTTCAAGATTCTAACGGGAAATTTTCGACAGCCATATTTAGGCAAAAGACGCGCAAGAAATTAACGAATTTATCCAATCACTATATGCAAATTCAAGTATTATCCACACACTGGTAGGGCTAGCACAAGCAATCATTTAGTTCTACCCTGTAGGCCTATGTCATGTACGAAGGTGGTTCACTATGTGCACCATTACACCTAGACATATCTATATGATACAGACTGATCCCCTAATATAATGTTTAATTTTACGCCTTTGTATACTGTTTTGCGAATATTATATACAATAATAATCATACTAATAATGCTAATTGAAAACAATACGTGTCCCAAGCCTTGAATGTTGGTATTCACATTAGCCTCGACTGTTCCTCTTCGAAGGACTTAACCTGATGATATTGCTTTGTTTCAAGAATCGGCTTATTGGCGTTCGTATAAGGTGGGAGCAACCCTAAAGGCGCTATATTAATTGTCTTGATACATACTTAGTTACTTACTTACGTATGCTACACACATACATACACACATGCATACATACATCATACATACAAACATACATGCATACAAACATACATACATACAAACATACATACATGCAAACATACATACATGCATAGGCCTACATACATGGCTTTCCCTGCATACATATAAGAATTTGTGGAACATCCGAAACCATCCCCTGAAAAAATAAATTCGGTCCAGTATAGGGAAGTCTTGGGGGTTGGAGGTCAAGTAGTGCCAGGTAGAGGATCCAACTTAAGGCGTGTACTCTGTGCGCTGTATAGGCCTAAGATCACCATGCTAATAAATGTCCCACATAGCCTATGTAGGGCATATATTTATTTATTTATAAATATATATAGTTATCGAATAGTAAACCTGTATCGCTATGGTAAGCATGTAGACCTCTATATACAGTATACACAACACTTTAAATTAATTTTAGCAATGTTCACGGCAATCCCACACACTTAAAATAAATCGCGTTTTACTTGTACAGACTTCAAGAATTTTGCAGATAGTTTGGTGTATCCTCTAAGAAAGCGTCGTTTCCTTCACGACGTAAAAGCTTGAATAGTCTGCTGAGAGTCTCTGCGTTTAGCCAACAATTGGGCACAATGAGATCGAGCGTTGCTTCAGGACATTCGCCGTCGAATTTCTATTCTCAGAAGAGGGATTTTGTGGGTTCGCTGAAGCGAGAGGAGAGAGCACGGGGAGCAGTGGCGGAGCCAGGTGTTGGTCGGAGGGGAGGGCGAATTATATAGGGAGGATGCTCCTTGGGGATGGGTGGATGTATGGGTGAAGAAGGGACTGCTTTGAGGGCGACCGACGACGTGTCGATCTGCTGCAACGAGGTTCTTTTGCTGTTCATTCGATCGTTCATAATCAGTCGGTCGTTTCGTCTCTGACCGTGAGACCTTCAAAGGAGCCATCCTCCACGGGCGACTTCTTCTCAAGATCGTCATCAGCGACACCACACGACTACATCGAACTCTGTCTGTCCGTTCGTCCCTCACTTCAGTCTTCCTTTCCCCTATACCTGTTTCACCTCATCCATCCGTCCATCCATCCATCCATCCATCCATCCATCCATCCATCCATCCATCCATCCATCCATCCATCCATCCATCCATCCATCCATCCATCCATCCATCCATCCATACATCCATCCATCCATCCATCCATCCATCCATCCATCCATCCATCCATCCATCCATCCATCCATCCATCCATCCATCCATCCATCCATCCATCCATCCATCCCCCATCCATCCATCCATCCATCCATCCATCCATCCATCCATCCATCCATCCATCCATCCATCCATCCATCCATCCATCCATCCATCCATCCATCCATCCATCCATCCATCCATCACTTCATCACCTATCCATCCAACCCACCCACCCAGTCCCAAACCCACCCACACCCTACCCACCCACCCACCCACGCACCCACGCACCCACCCACCCTTCACCCACACTTCACCCACCCTTCACCCACCCTTCACCCACCCACCCACCCACCCACCCACCCACCCACCCACCCACCCACCCACCCACCCACCCACCCACCCACCCACCCACCCATCCATCCATCTCTGATCTTATGCATATATATTCGAACACGTATGCTCCATCTAACGTCTTGGTTACGTCAGAGTAATTATGGAGCGTATACCTTGACTCTGTATCGTGCTTGCACTTGTATACGCATTGCATAGGGCCTACAAGTATGCGCCATATAATTCAATGGAGTTTTTTTTATAATGTTACCTTAAATGGCTTTTGCACTATATATAGAGGAAGTTTGTTCTACGTTCATAGGCCGTGCTATAGGGTCAGGAGCGCCTCTGAGTAGTTCTCTTGAAGAGGCGCTATATAAACCTATGAATGAATGAATGAATCAATTTATACCAAGAGTGAAATTTAAGCTTTGTAATTTGGAGGCACCTTGAATTGTAAAGTCAATTTTGCAAATCGTAACGTAATTTTGAGATTTCTATAGCACCAGACAGCCGAAGTCGCGAGAACCATGCAGCTTATTCACAAGCAGAAACCAGCTTATTCACAAGCAGAAACCAGCTTATTCACAAGCAGAAACCAGTTTATTCACAGAGAGAAACCAGCTTATTCACAGGAGAAAAGAGAAAAGATTAGATGGCAGCATGATCTGAAAGACATGACTTAACAGGAGGGACAGAATGAAGCGACTTCATGTGTATCAGCGCTAATTTTTAAGATGTCCACATTATCCAGATTATGGTAAAGGTATCAGTGGCGTCGCCAGGGCTACGAGGTTGGGGGGGCAAGAAATACGTAACAAAAGCATTGCGAGCGCCGAAGGCGCGATTGCCGAAGGCAAGAAGCCCCTAACGACTAGGGGGTCTGGGGGAGCGTCGTGAGCTCCCCCAGCGGGGTCTGGGGCGGAGCCCCAGAAGCCGACGCAATTTTGAGCATTTGCTGCCAAATGGAGTACATTTTGGGCTCATTTTTACCTCCAATTTTTCAATGATGAGTTCGAAATAAAACTACCTAAACCATCTCGATCTGTGAAAAAATGTGACTATATTATATGTGAAGAAACTGAGATTTCAGATGTTAGAAATCATAACTGAAAACTCATCCATTCCAGCGGGGTCTGGGGCGGAGCCCCAGAAGCCGACGCAATTTTAAGCATTTGATGCCAAATGGAGTACATTTTGGTCTCTTGTTTACCTCAAATTTTTCAACGATGATTTTTAATCGTAATCATAATCTCGAGGTTTCTAAGCGCCCACAGAAGCGATGTCGCGGGAACCAGCTTATTCACGGGCGCTTATTCAAATCAAAATCGATAGGCGTGGGGTGAAATCGGTTCCAGGTCAAGATTCAAAAGGTCAATCAGGCAGACGGTCAGGTGGGTGGTGTTTAGAATTGAATTGACATTCGCTATCGGCGAAAGAGGAGGAATTGAGATAGAAATTTTACTGCTTTACTGCATTTTACTGCTGTCACCTAGGGAGTGGAAGGCTGAGTCGACTTAGAGGGGCTTACGGGTATCGAACCCGACTATTTTTAGTTCCATTTGCTCGTTCCACGACTATGCAAAGTCGAGCTTTTTCAGTGGTGGGCCCGGCAGTCTGGAATAGACTTCCCTTAGAGCTCCGCCTGTGCCCTGGGGCCACCCCTGGCCTATTTCTTGCAAATCTGAAAACTGTCTTATATGAACGTGCTGGTGTCGGGAGCGCCTCTGAGTAGTTACCTTGAAGGGGCGCTATATAAATCTCCAAATGAATGAATGAATGAATTCTATTCGTTCAGATATTTTAAGCCAGTGAAGAGATTTCAGGACAAGAGTGATAAATCAAACCACCTAAAATTCCTAAATCATCTCGATCTGTGAAAAAATGTGACTATATTTAGCCTACGTGAGGAAACCGAGACTTTAGGTGTTAGAAGTGAATCAAAATTTAAAAAGTCATCTATTCACATTGCACTATGAGTCTATGACTAGGAATGCAGCGCAGCGCGCTGTCGTGCAAAAGTCCTGTTATAGCGCGCTATAAATCTTTAGTTGTATTGTATTGTATAGAAGACACTGACCGTCTTATCCGCATATGACTCAGCATAGAAGCCTGTCTTTGTATCTAACACCTTGTAGCGACCTGCAAGCCGGCGAATTCGTGCAGCTTTCACACTAGCTTGCTATGCCACGCACCCTTGTAATGGCATGCTTCTGAGGGGCCTGTGCCCAAATTTATCCAGCTGCGTGGTGACCTGGTTTGACCCAGCCGGGTCATCTCAGCCACCCCAGCGGGTCATCTCAGCCACAAGCCTCCTCTATCCGCCTCCTCCTCCTCCTCTGTGCCTTCGCTGCTTCCATACAAGGCCCTGCTCCCTCACTCACGCCTAACTGCCACAACACAGCGCAGCCACTCTGCTAGCCAATTTCTTACAGCGCTCCGCACCAACTTCAGCTGTAAGAATGTACTGTATTTCCATCTCCTTGATCTACGGTGCAACAGCTCTTTGGATATTTTCAAACCTAATGGAAAGACATGTCCAACCACATAAGGGTACCTTCCCCCCAAAAAACTCAACGGATTTGCACGAATCCCACGACCCAGCCTGGGCATGGATGGGGGGGCAGCTGCCCCCCCCTTGCCCCCCCGTGGCGACGCTAATGAAAGGTATATAGGCAAATAGACCTATTGCAGTTAATGCTATATATACGTGTAGGTCTATGTCTAATTTTATACACAAGTGCATAATTTTCGATGTTGCAATTGTCGCAGTTTGTACCCCCCCCCCAAGGTTGGCCTAACCTGGACCCCCGTGTTGGAGATCGCATGCGCAGTGACCCGTATAGTATCCACCCCGTGAAATTGCCACTGGTGTTTTCGTGAGTGAGGTAGCGATGTGAAGCCACGAGGGTTATTTATCGGGGGCGTGTATACACGGATGGATGGTCACGACTCCTGCTGATGTCGTATGCCTCGAGGTCAAGTCGGTCACCTCGCCTTTGCGAGACCATTCACCGTGTTAAAGATGCGCGATATTCCAGGCCAGGCTTTCCAACATACAGCCCGAGGGCCACACCTGAGCCCATCAAAATTGAATTTTTAAGTCGCAGTTAGCCTAGTATAACAAACAATCCAAATAATTAAACGACTTGAACTTCATGTTGACATAGCTAAATGTAAGGCTGCATTGATTATCAAACTTTATAGGAAATGTTCAGCCTGTTAATAATAATAATTGAAAAATGAGCAAAAAGCAAATAGTTGCAGTCACTAAGAAGTTGCAGATTATTCTAAAATAGATGATTCTGAAAATAGTTCTGCATTTCTATATATCACGTCTGCTGAAATAGTTAACCATTCTATATATATATAGGCCTATACTGAATTACTTGTGAACCTCTTGGCTTTAACTTAAACAATATATATTTAGGCCAAAATATTGCAATGAACAATATTACTCAACAATTTTCCATTACATAACAGCCTCCTATATTTATTGCGTTTTTCGTACAGTTCAAGATGACGCTAAAACAAATTGCAAATGGAATTATTTGGATTCAGAATAGCAATGACATCAAGAAAGGTTTCACCCGCATATATAATCTGTGCACGTTTTTAGGACATTGACGTTGCAGGACTTAAATTCAAGAGGAGGCAACTCCGGGAGACATCCAGGTGTAGTAGTTACTGTAGTTGAGCGGAGGTATAACCCACGGAAAAATTTTTGAAATCTAAAAAGAAAGAGCCTCAGTGTGGCTACGCCTCTGTTTGAGGATAATATAAGTTTCTTAGAGACTCTAAACTCTGCTAAACCATACATTTTGGTCTATTGCACTGTAGGCCTATGTCAGTACATCTTGTTCATTAATTAGCTTTTCTGTAAAGTGAAAAATATAGGCCTACAACAGACTTATTGTATACCTTATAAGTTATAATATTATAGGATGGACATTGAACTGGAATACTTCGAATAGTTTCATCAACGGCTGAAGTAGATTAGATCAGTGGTTTTCAAACTTTTTGGACGAGGGACCTTTATTTTTTTCTATAGGCATAGCTCGTTAGATCTATTTAAAAAGTCAAATTATCACTTAAAATGTAATAAGAAAAATTACAGACAGACTATTTCCACAATACAAGCTTGCTTATGACGATGAGGACTATTATAATATAAAAAGTCACATTGAATAAATCGTTATTAACTTCCTGCATTAATTATATGCTAAACAGTCTCTTTAAAAACCAGGCAGTGTTAATGAATATTTCAGAACGATTTCGCGGACCCCGCCATGTCTTTCGCGGACCCCTCTTGGTCCGCGGACCACAGTTTGAAAACCCTAGACCATTTGTAAACAACACCAATACCTCGCCAGCATCTGCATTATACACTGAAAATGCGAATAATGTGTTGCACTTTATGGAAATGTTTTGTGAATAGGTGTTGGTTATTTTTAAAGATATTGATAAAAATCGTTTAATTGCCCATCCAGTGCCAGAAAAAGTGATGCATTTGGTCCTTCGTCAGAAAATTTTGGATACCCTACAGGCCTAAACGGTCTAATAGGTATACATGCACCGTGCTGGACTAAGTGGACTTTCAACCGAGAAGTCTTAATAAAAAATCCCCGCCATGTAACAGGTCAGACATTTCTCTCGAAGAATTGAACTGCACTTGCGTCCCTGGCCAACCCAGCTACGATGAGTACACTGACCGTACAATGTCGGTGGGAAGATCAGAATGCAAGGGAGAGGACTAGCCATCCTTCTTCATATATGCCGAAGCCGATAAATGAAGTTACTAACACTTCATGTCCATCACGGATGTCTCTCGGTGAATATGTATGTCTTGCATGCATCAGATACGAAGACGTCGTTGCAACATATAGGCCCTATATGGGGCGTGGTGGCTCAGTGGTAAGTTCGGCGCCTTGTGACCGGAGGGTTGCAGGTTCGAATCCCACTCTAGCCGCTGCGTAAAGACCTTGGGCAAGTCCTTCACTCGCAATTGCTCGTGGCGCTTCGGCGTGAAAACTCCGACACAGTATCAAATGCTGTAGTCGGGAGCGCCTCTGAGTAGTAGTTGACTTCGAGAGGTGCTATAGAAATATCCGGAATAAATAAATAAATAAATGGTCAACATATCTCTCTCTCATAATCACTGAATCTGTGTGTATGTGGGGTGGGAGGATGTGTAGACTATTGATCTGATTGTTTCTCCAGGAACAGTTCCATCCGTATTTTCGGCAACGTCGACTGATCCATATAGATAAAAACTTAAAGATGTTGCACGATTCACGTATGGGACTTAGATAGGCGTATACATTCTGCTTTTGAGCAACGTATTAGTCTAATGATTTGATTGAAATGCCATCTGACGCATTCACGTGACGATGGGAAGCCCATAATACATTAATACTTTACTCAAGAAACACGTAGGCTTAATGCTTATATATTCTATATGTATACCTTATACTAATACCATATGCACGTATATATAGGATTATATTTATACTTGTAAATTTGCATAGAGCCGTGCTTAAACTAAAAACTGATCAAAGTCGCTCTCTCTATATACGCTATCCTAAATTATATTAAAGTTCGCTGAGAATAAAAGGTTCATCGATATATGCAAACAATGCTCAGATAACTAAAAACGTTAGGCCCTATCAGTGGCGGTCTCCTGCAAACCAGGGCCGTTTTTAAGTTTCCGCGAATGTCGGTGCAAAAAGTTACAAAAGGGGCCCGTGTTGGTCGAGCAGACGTTGGTTTGCCAATGCGATGTACGGCGTTAAAATAAGCATCATCGAAAAATCATATCTAAGGCTTTTCTAGTAGTTATTGTTGCTATCTGCATGACCTGTTCACTGAGTTAATAGGCTTTTATAATCATATTTATCAATCCTTATACACACTATGACACTAGTAGGGCCTAAGTGATGGCCACTGACTGTTTCAGAGTTAGTGTAGGTCTACATATGGACACGTCAACAGTGTATAAAATCAATAAAATCAATTTGTCAATAAAATCTGATAAATCTCAAATGCGTAATTAATTCTTGAACGCTGCAGCCTGCAGCAAATGAGCCAATGTCATAGGCCAAAATATTAGCTAGGCCAAAATATTAGCTAGGCCTAAATATAAGCAAAGTTCGTTTTCATATCTCACATGCAGTCTGCCAGTCACACAGTTTGGTGAAATCCAGAAAATTCAGGCTAAACACGCCAAATCCCACGTCTAGCTTTTTGTGACTTAAACGCGTCAAAAACTTGGTCCAGTTGCAAGTCGTTTGATAGACTGCTCTCAATTGACAAAAACGCCAAGGTCATCGTTATGCTCTTGAAATAGTTCAATTTCCTGGCACAACTTTCTGCGTCCGCCTACAACCTATGGGTTGTGTTTGTACAGTGTGTACTCCGCAAAGGAATCATCTTATTGCTCGATAATCATCTCACTTTCAAATTCACGCCTATTACCTGAGGTTGAAATACTTTAATCCAAAGTTTGCTGCATTAGCAGGTCAGGCTCAGGCGTCGTTTGATCGATCTGTTGTGTCGGTAAAACTAAGACTGATGAATCTATTCGGCCAAAAAAGGTTTCCATTCGATTACAATGTTTTGCCAAATATAAGTGAATTTTCGAACTCCGTATTATTTATACCTATAGGCCTAACAGTCACAGATCTCGAGAGGCACAGCCACTTGCTAAATTTAACATTTTAACTTTTAAGCAATGTGAACGTCAAATTCAGTCAAGACACCGCGCTAACTATATATAGGTCTCCTATATGATGTGATGTCACGGATTCACGGTCATGTAAGCAGAGACAGTGGGTGCATGCACAGTCATAGATCTATTTTGGACTGCGGGTGGATGTTACGTACAGTACCCATGGTCGTCCGGAGGAATTTTTTAGGGGGACGCAAAAATTTTTAGGGGAGCAAAATTTTTTAGGGGAGCAAAATTTTTCTTACGTTTTCCACAGAATAAATTTGCATAGAAAAAAAACAAAATAATTATCAAGTAGAGTTTGCAAAAATATTCCCTTACTGTATTTTCCTCCCTCAAAGTAGGCCTAATATGAGCAAACCTACCTTCCCAGTCCGAGGCGGTTTCGTTCAGGGAACTTCAGGGACAGCAAGACAACACATATGGAACGGCTACGTAGATAGACTTTGTTCAGCGCTCACTTTCAAAAGAAAGTACCGGTACACGTAAAACCACGAAACAAACTTAACCAAGAACTTCACGGTTGTATTACAAGAACACTCGTTCCTTTTCTTCGGTAAAGTCTGACCGACTACAGAACGCCTGTTCGAGCGAAAAACAAAACGACTCGACATGTCTGTTCCGTTCCTATCAAGTTTTTTCGACCTTCAAGGCCTCAACGCAGTCAATCCTCACAGTTCCTATAAATTGTCCTACTCAGAAGTGCTCGCCTTCTCCGTTCCTGTAATTATTAATACTGCCCGACTGACTCACAAAACGTAGTAGTAGAAGTTTCAGTTTAATAACCCGTGTGACAACAAAGATTAACAGATTCGCATTCCGCCTTCATCCAGGCTTGGAACTGGCTCCGAAGCTAGTGGGGTATATTTAAAAAGTCTGGCAGAATGTGTGCTAGTTGGCATCTAAGGGAAGAAGCTCATGACTTAGAGAGTCGCTCCAGCCATGCAGTGTCAATTACACACACACACACACACACACACACACACACACACACACACACACACACACACACACACACACACACACACACACACACACACACACACACACACACACACACACACACACACACACACACACACACACACACACACACACACACACACACACACACACACACACACACACACACACACACACACACACACACACACACACACACACACACACACACACACACACACACACACACACACACACACACACACACACACACACACACACACACACACACACACACACACACACACACACAGAGCCGCTGGTAAAGGGAATACGATACCAATTAGTCGACACGACTGAATGCATCGGGGTTGACAATATGAATTTCCATATTACCAAGACAGCAAGACAGAACTCTATACGTTAAATTTTCATGAATACGCCTAAAACAAAGACGCCCATGACAGTACCATGTAGCAAACAGCGTAAGTGAATTAAATCAATATAATGCCTAGTGTTTCCTTACACTTACAATTTTACAGAAATTTGAAGACAGACTGAGACTTGCATTACATTTAGCAAATAGCAACAAAACTGCAGTACACAATCGACTCAGGGGCCCTCGGTGCGCCGCACCGTTTGCACCTGTGTTAAAAACGGCCCTGCTGCAAACACTTAGAGCCTAACTAATGAATAAGTAAGTAGTCTTTTAAAAATGTAATTCAGACACTCACATTTCATAAAGTAGGAAGTTGATGTACATGTTACTGTTGTTGGGTCAGGAAAAGCATGCATTAGCAATATAGGCGTATACAATGCGTGGTTTTGACGCTCTCTTCAAGATTGTATAAACTGTTCGAAGAATGGCGAGTTTTTTGGTAGCCGATTATGCATGCAAAGTTCACATATTCGAAGTATATTATGCCCGATAAGACCGCATCGGTAATATTTTTGGCGACAGATGCTATGTTGCTGGAATGTTTATAGTCCAGTTCTGAAGGCCTATAGCCCTACAGGAGAAGCACATGTAAATTCCGGACTGTGGCGGCTGCTATAGGCGGTGATGATCGTAAATGTTATAACAGTCATCCAAAACGAGAAAATTCCACGAGGTTAACTTGACAAGCATCGCAGGAGCGGTCGCAAAATAACCGCAAACATACGAGACATTTGCAATCAAACGGCTTAAAATCCAATAAAAGTGTAGGCCTATTCGAACAAAATTTGGCGGTGACCGAATGTTCCGCCAGCGAGATCCCATGCCAATGCAGCTGCATTGACGTTAAAGATATCTGAAATTAAACTGGACATGCACATGTTGACAAATAATGGGACTCACAATTGCACAGATATAGGCCTAAGGTTATAGGCCTACCGATTCAGGATTTATATTCAGGAGTTTACAATTTTAATTCCGTTGTGCACGCTTATAAAAGAAGTCGTCATTAATTCAACCTGTATAAATGTACATATGGTGTATAAATAGCAGATTACAGTGATCACTGTAATATTATGTATTACGTGTTATTACGATTTTACATCTCTTCAGCAAACGCTTCTACTGCAGCAGCGCTGATTCCGTGACAGAGTTGAACTGTTGTCAAGGTAGGCTATAGGCCTAGGCTTAACTACAATAAGGGAAGAGGATGACAATAGTTCTTGTCACTAGTTACATAATCTAGGCAATGGTTGTCACGGGAAACTATGTTACAGTAACTTAAAATCTAATCAACATTCTCACAACCGATTGACAAAACGCAATTAATGCATCACAACTTACAAGTAAACTTTAAAATATAAGTGAGCTGACACATTGTTTTACCCGTAGGCTGACTTATAACGCAGTAGAAATGTCTAACCTGCTGGCATTAAGCGGTATAGGCCTACATAGCGAACTGTTTTGTTGGTCATATGAGGACTAGACCCAGTGCATATGCATATGGTAGGCCCTATGACGTCATTCCAGCCTGAAATCATTGGCTTATGTGTATAATAGAGACTGGAAGGGGTCGAGCTCAAAGGTTTAGGTTTCTGCCATTGATAGTAATAAAGAAAAATGAAGGGCGATGACAGAAACTTCCACTGTACAAAAATCAACACTCGCCGCATAGATTTGATTGACAGATTTTGACGGCTATCACAAAGGCGTGCCCTTACGTCACCCGATCGAGGGGATCGATGCGTTTCGCACAATCGAAGGCGTGGTGAACGGTTGATTGACGGGCGATGGGCGTGGCGAGCCCAGACCGCTGGAGCGTGTTCTTGTTAAGGTGTTGAGGCGCAATAATGACGTCTCGGTTTTTGTCTTCTCGCCTCATTAGTCGTTCGACAGATACTTGGCGGTTGCAGTGTGAGACGCTTCAGCAACCACGAAAGGTAGGCATCATCATCATCAGCATCTCAGCATCATACACAGGTCGACCGACTCGCTATCGCATCATACAGACACCGTGACAGCTGCTGCTAATGCTGCCACGGTTTATGCCATACCTTGTAGACGATCTAGGGGTGTTGGCGCTAATCTGGTGGAAGGCTGGGGATGAACGCTCGAGGGAAATTTTACAAGTGCAAGAGGTGGAAATTGTTTGCAGAGACCCAGTTTGCAAATAGACTTCCACGGTTTAATTCGTTAATGATGAAATCTGTATTACGCTTGGCCGGCCTATGCAGGCCTATGAATACACGCTGAGGTAAAGAGCAAATACTTTAGCGCTATATAATTATACATCATAACCTGACTTCCGGTCTCTCTGACCCTTTTGTTTCTCGATTGACGCTGTCTAAGAGATTTGCAAATGAGGCCCATGAACTGCAGTTTACTTATAGAAACGACCATCGACCATTGGTTGATGTCTTGGATAGAGGCCTTGCATGAAGGCGCTATAGAAGTTTCGAAGAACTTGATTAGAATGGCAATGACATTCTTTGGTTTTATGGTTATCCCGCCACGAGAAATCCGTGACCTTCACAAGCTAAGTTAGCCAATCGTTTGCAGAGGGGAGTAGGCCTACCTTCAACAATGAAGTCAACAGTTGCAGATATAGGCCTATACATATATACTATATATTTACTCGAGGCAGTCAGTCGTTAAGGCCTGTAGATAAGTCTTACACTTGTAACACTGCACAGTCTGCACTTTATATATACGAAACGTCCTAACAAGATCAAATCTCTGGACCTGTTTTAAATCCCTGTGATCGTGCCTGCCGGTTAGAATTAACCATTTTTTGCATTTTGGCAGTTGGCTCTTTATCTCTACGTTTTCATGCTTTACGTTGCGTTTGTTTTTATGATGTACCGTATATATAACTGGTATATTAAAGAATATACTTACTTACTTTTTCTTAAATTTGCATCAACTTGTAAACGTGTACAAGTGCACGATTTATTTTGTAATTTGTTTACACTTTACAACATCTAAACACTATAAGTAGCCTACCCAACGAATAGCATTCCCGAATATAAGTCACACTGCAAGATATCTCTATGTGCGCAAGGTTACTGGTATTTTGGCATTCATGTAGCACATTTTCAAGCCTCTAAATATTCAATTAAACTGCAAGGAATCAAATGGGCTCTTGGTGCGTGCATGCAACCCCATGGCGTCTATACATGTGCCCCTTGTTTGACTGTGTGTTGGCACAAGGTGCCCATTTAGACCGCTCTGGGATTCCACCATGGAAAATCGGTTCAAGAAATATGGAGGTTGAAAACATTCAGCGCGGTCTCATTTCCCTTTAAGCTAATTGTATACACGGCTTTTGTAACAGACTGTGACAGTTGGTCTTCCTGTTCGGAAACCTTCACAAATTCGCTTGACGATGAGCTGCGAATAGTAAAGTTTAACTCAGTAACATGCACTTTTATTATAGATTCCTAAACTCATTTTACTGACAAATTTAAGTTCGAAAATTTGTAAAAGTCGAGTCTACTTTAAGAAGTGAGAATGAGCAAGCATTTTCATGACATTAGGCCTACATCGACTTCTGAATTTCCGGTTTATCATCAATAAGTCAGCACTGCGCAATTGCGCCGCTCAACGAATCCAAATTATTCTATTAAAAGTTGCTTATAACTGCTGGTAGGAAAATCACTTGCCCAGATTTGCATCAACAATTCACAGAAATCGCTGCAGGCTGTATACCTATAGACTGGATACTGAGAAAACTCAATTATGTACTTCTCGAACACAATTCCGAGATTTTATGCTAAAATGCGTTAAAATAGAGCCATATATGGTTTAGATTTGCTAATGAATTGCACTTCTTACGCTTGTAAAATTTCACTCAGCCTTCCACTAGATCAGAGGTGGGCAAACTACGGCCCGCGGGCCGGATCCGGCCCGCCAACACTTTTTATCCGGCCCCCAAATCCTTCAGAAATGTTTTTTTAAAATTCGGACCGCGAGAAGTTTTCTTCGTTTTACTCAAGCGGCGCTGCTCTCTTGCTTACTATTCCGGTCTCGTCTTTAATAATAACTCTATGCAATAACACTTGCAAGCTGCCCCACTTGCAAGCTACCCTGCAGTTGCAAACTTCAGGGTGGGAAAATATAGTCTTCAGCTTACAGGTTTGACAGAAGAGTTCTCCATACGATTTACGAATGTTAAATCAATTGAGACTGAATTTTCTGTGGTTATTGACATAATAGCTCATATATGGAACTTAGCTGGAGTTAACCGACCGACGTGATATTGTTCTCAAAGAACAGCTCAAAGGATCAAACCTGATAACAATCTTTTCTTCGCTCAGGAAGGAAAAATTCTCAAATATACAAACTTTTGCTTTAAAAATGTTTGTGTTATTCGCATCCACTTACATCTGTCAACAAAGATTTTTAACTATGAAGATAAACAAATCCCAGTGCAGGCCTCATTTAAGTGATCTAAACTTGAACTCAAACTGTGAATTGCAACCAGCGCAATCACTGCGGATTATGGAAAACTTGTTAATTAAATGCATGCATGTTCACAGTCGCTTACATCTCATTAGTAACAGCCAAAGTGCATTTAATATATATAAATAAGTAAAATTCTGTTCATGTTAGTCGTTATTAAAAGTTAAATATTTGTTATCCGGCCCTCCGAATTTTTTTTGGCGTTTAATGTGGCCCGATGTGTAAAAAGTTTGCCCACCCCTGCACTAGATTATAGCGCCATCATCCCTACTGAATTAGGCCTATATCAGAACTCTGAGAACTGATACCATCATCTTCTAAGGGCACCGAAATCGCTGGTGACCAGGACATACATACTCTGGGATTTCGCTTCCTCAGAACCCCTCTTGTCTTCAGTTAACAACGAGTGGCCTGTATACACCCCACCCTGATAATCGTACCGACGATCATTGTCTCATTATTGCTTTCTCATTCGTATGCTTAATTTACTTATAGGCCCCTATTGCTTTTCATGGCTCTCTTCAGCATCGCGTATACATTTTCTGATGAGCTAAAACGACAGTGTTTATTAGATAGAAATGTCAATGGAGAGTTCGGGATTAAAATCTCTGGCACTTACCCCCTATCAAACTAAGTGCACCGTCCGTACATTGTCGATGGGACGAAAAGGTGTCTATAGGGAGAAGACTGGACTCGCCCTCATGTATGTCGACGCCTGTAACACCATACAGATGGCTCATGTTCACCCTCAGAGGTTAATGTAAGGAAATGTTCTATACTTCTCAGTCACACCTACTTTTGAAATTTAAAAACAGTTCTTAAAGGTTCTTACAAAAAGTCTCGATACATACAGTATATGTCAGTGTGTGTGCCACCATTTTAAGGGGGAAAGGAAGGGGAAGGGGCAGAAGAGGGGGAAATGGGAAGTTGCTCCAATGACTTAGGGGGGATAGACGCCATGCATGCAGCTTTATCTATATATAAGCTGTAGTCGAGTTTGTGTTATAGGCTAAGGCAGCTTTATTTCGATGTATTTTACCTTTTTACTCAACAGACCTCAAAATTTCGCATATTAAATGCCCATAAGTATAAAGGTATTTGAAATCAGTTCTAGTTCATGCGATTTAAATGAGTTCCGTCAGATGTTTTAGTCTGTGTACAGTTATTTCCATTTCTTGCTCAGGTTTATAAGTTGAAAGCGAATGAACATCGATCTCACTTCTCAAGGATCCACAGCATAAATGAAAACAAAACGAGGTCAGTGAAACAGTCATTGAAGAATAAGTTGTATAGACGTAAACAAATGTAAATGTACACTTTTTCTATTGGGACTGTTTGGGTGTAGGCAGGGCTGTATAGTGGTGAAAAATTAGAGGTGAGTACACGCTACCGGTTAGTTTTCCAAAACAGATTAGAGGTGAGTATACGCTACAGTATTTTGTGAGTACACACTACAGTATTTTAATATAATTAAATATAAATATTTTGCGAGGTGAGTATACGGTCTCTATAGAGGTGAGTATACGCTGTATAGGCCTACCCGCGTATACCCTCGACTAGACCCCTGGGTGTAGGTCTCTAGTGTTGCAAAGCTTCACGTTAGACGAAAAACATTGACGTTAACCATGCATTTGAGTTTCCGGGTTAGAGATTATCTCGTCGATGAATCGTTCAATTACCAACTATATCAGCTTTATCGTATTGCAATGCATTTTTGAATTGTGTATTAAGTTATTCTCCTGATTTGTGTTGTATTGTATTATGTAGGATTTCTGTGTATACACTAAAGGCGTATGTTCATAGGGGTAATTTGTGGGGGTACGATGGGTACCCGTACCCCCCACTTTTTGGACTGAGGGGTACCGTACCCCCCACTTTTGAACAATGCCAATGAATATTTTATTATTGCACCTTCCCAGAGATCACAGTCTCAGCCTTGCTTCGTGTATGTAGGAAATTGGTACCCCCCACTTTTTAGACCAAAGTTACGCCCCTGCTCAATAGAAGTGAAAATACGAGAGTTTAGGTAAATGCATTGCATGTATTGCACACGTACATTACATTATTTAGAAAACAAAAGGTATAATCTCTACTATATATAAATATAGGCATAATGCCGTGGAGACATGTCCTTTGTCATTACTTCCTAGAATAATATGCGTACGCACTACGCAGTGGCGGTTCCAAGTTTTCTTGCGTGGGAGTAAGGGTTTGTTCTGAGAGTAAAATTGGTAATTAACTTTAAGTGATAGTGTATTTGAAATAATCCCTAGCTGTTCCACTCAGCTTTTCCGCCGGTTTGCGTTTAATAGTTTAAACCACCAGGATGCATTTTATAATTATATCCAATTTATCACAATTTAAAGCTAACTTTATTCCACGAACGTGAAGAGATTTTATTAATACCAAATATTCCTAAAAATCAGATAAACAAAAACTCGTCTCCTAACTTTTACCGTCGTTGACGTTAATTAGTGACGCATTTCAGAAACATTTTTTGAAGAAACAGTGGACAGCTATAGGCTAAATTACGTAATAGTAGGCCTAAGTAAATTTATTTCACATTTATACAATAATTGCAATCAAGCGAGTAGGCCTAACTGAAAAGAAGAAGAAAATTACGCATGTGGACAAAGTTAACACGTATCATACAATTTAGCTACTGTAGACAGGGGTGTAACTTTGGTCTAGAAAGTAGAGTATTTCTTAAAATAATTGTTCAACGCGCTTGTTTGACGTTTAGTCGGTAACTGTAGATAAATACACAAATAATAATGACAATAGGCCTATTAATACTATTACGTTTTATTGTATTGTCTTGTACCTGAACATTTATAAAGCGCCTCTCACAGTGTTCGCTAATCAGAGGCGCTCCCAGTGCGAAAGACCCAGTGAATAGAAGTGGATTTAAGACAGCTGAATGAGGCACTTAGGCCACCAGCTAATAAAGAGGCACTATTATACTAACATCAGCGATTGTCGGTAAGTCTATTTTAGTCTTGAGGAAGCAAATGTGCATCGGGAAAAATACTAAAACTCATGGCCGGAGGAGCGAATACGCCTAATATAGGTATTCAAGATGAACGAGACCAGACCAAACCGACTGTGCTGATGAAAACCATCCATCTTTTAGTTATAATAATAGACCATTTACACGGCGTCTCGTAAAAACCTCTCCAAGGAATTCTAAATTTAAATACTCACTTGTATCAGTTGCCTTAACTGCACTGAAGCATTTATATTTAACTCACGACAGTGATGCTCCTCTTTCACTTATGTACCGTGCTGAGATAAAAAAAATTAAAGGTTGAACTATGACATGAGTCGGCCCTATATAATGTGTAATTCCACTGGTGATGTACTTGCTCCATTACACGAAGTAAATAAATACTTAGTAGTTCTACGCTTTAGAACAAAGAGACGAGCATAAGCTGTGTCACGTGTGAATAATCCTTCAGATGCGCCGATGGCATGCAGCGTTAATTTAGACGAGCAGTATAAGTAGTTCGTTGATACCGCGATGCATTGAACTCCGCCACTGTTTGTACTCTGACAGTGCCAGTCCCAAGCCTGGATAAAGGAGGAGGGCGACGCTAATCATCTTTGTTATGACACAGCGTCGCTAAACTGAAACTTCTGCGATGCATTGCGTGAGAGGAGGAGACAGGCGTTCGATCGAGCATCACTTTGAGATTTCTCTTCTTCCATCCTCTTTGCTCTTGATCCTCCGCCCCTCCTCTTTCTCATCCACTTCCTCAACCTCGTCCTCGTCGTCCTACTCCTACGCTTCTCCCACCTCCATGAATGTTCACCCTCCCATCCGTTCACTCTATATATATAGGCTGTGTCCTCTTCCATTCTTTTAACCATATAGGGTAACTTCAAAGGGAGCGCTCGCTGGCACCCTGCAGAGGCTTCCGCTATACCTGTCCTCTTACCGATCTATGTATACCTATCTACCTATCTACCTATAAATGGAAGCGATGAACAGACATTGATCCATTGGGAGCCAGGAAGACCAACTGATCTTGCTGCTGCTGCTGCTGCTGCTGCTACAGGGGGAAACGCCAAGGGATTTATGAGCAGTCTTTGATGACAAACGACCATCCAATACATACTTGATGTCTGCTGTTTATCTGTATGCGTACACACATTTACACACACAGACGTGTATATATATATATATATATATATATCAGACATTTATATAGCTCTGTTTTAATTTTTTTAAAGACTCTAGGCCTATTATAATGACGATTAAGTTTAATCAGTTAGACCTAATTTGAACAATATAAACTGACATCTTAGCATTTTCTTCTTATAAACACCTTTGGCTATAACCTAGGATATGTAATGCATTATTCATAACTGCCTTATCTACTTAACTGCCTGCATGCTGTTTAACGCATGTTCATATATCTACATAAATTATATATCGCCTTATAAATAGCCATAGACATACATTACATGCGTAACGTACCTGCCTATAGGTAACCATACCTACAGGGTATACAGGACTACATATCTGCCCAGTGCCCACCCTATGCTACGTACCTCGATCGATGCCTTACCTCATTCTTACCATGTGCATGCTGGTACACAGGTCACTATAGGCTTAACTCGATGGACAGTTATAATATGATGCTTGGCGGTTGCTGCAACAGGTATGGAGAGCATCATGCACTACGTGGCACATCCAGATCTGCATCGGTGCGTGTATTCGCTTCAGCTGTGATTGATCTGCCGCAGTATCACAACAAGCGCACATATAGATGGATGGAATGATGATGGATACGTGTGGAATGTATGGGTGAATGGATGCATGCGTGTATGTGTGGATAGATTGAGTGCATGCTCGCTCACCATTGGCATATGTGCAATGCTTGTGCATGTGTGTCGAATGAGCGTATGTATATATATATATATATATATATATATATATATATATATATATATATATATATATATATATATATATATATATATATATATATATATATATATATATATATATATATATATATATATATATATATATATATATATACGCAGGCGGCGTCGTCCTGTGAAGAGCAGTCGCGTATACTTAGCAATTATCGATCATCCATGGGAAATCTTGAACTCCTGTCGATACTGGGGCTTTGCTGCGCTCACTTGCGTGCCTCTTACTGGCCGTACCGCGTAAAGGCATGCCGGGCCTACATACAGAGAGCACACGAAGATGATGCCTAGTAATGCTAGTACCATGCACGTATAATTATGTCGCTGAAATTTATGCGCTCAAAGACACTGTGCACTGATATGGAAACTTCTAAAACGCCAGTGAGGCTGATCAATTCATACATCGATGGTCGACGCGTTCAGTAAACATGACCTCAGTTAAATGATACAGAGCCTATTGTCTACTGTAGCCTATTCCACTCGGACTTTTGTATTAAATACACTATTTTTTAAGGTTTTCCACCCATGAAATGTCGCAGTTTTTAATTAAATCTAGGCTAACGTTCAATTTTGAATTTATTTTTTAAGGTTTTCCACCCCCTGAAATATCGCAATTTTTATTTAGATCTAACGTTCAATTTTGAATTTATTTTTAAGGTTTCTACCCTCTGAAATGTCGCAGCTTTAAATTAAATTTAATGTTGAATTTTTAATTGAATTTTTCTTATTTTTAAGGTTTGCCGCCCTCTCGAATGCGTCGAGCTTATATAATTATATGCTTCCTTCATTGCTGTAGTATATATACGCCAAATGACAGTTCAATTCGTGTGTGCAGTTACTCATTTTAACGCATTACAGAAGCAGTAGGCCTATATAAATAACTGGTTTATGACACCTATGTATAGTAGCTTGTCACTGTGTCCATAGAAAGTTAGTAACCAAACGAATTCTTTCAATGTCAGTACCTAAAGTTGTTGAGGAACCTACCTAAAATTTCCCACGGTCAGCATAATTATGTGTAGACCGTCCTAGGTTTAAAACATGTGTCCTTCTGTTGTTTATCTGCGATGGCGCAGAAAGATTCTTGGCCTCGGCACCAGCTGGTGAGGACATTCTATATATATCTAGGAAGACCCGTGACGAGTTTCGTTACCTGTAGCATCGCCTTTTATAGTCTTGATAATATTATATGGAATGATAGGCCTACAAAGCCCTACATGACAAGAGCGCTTAGTGACGACATTAGCAAAGTTTTTGAACAACACTTCAGATCCTGACACTGAAGCAGTCGCTCGGTTAACACGGAAACAGTGAAACTTTACAGACATCAAGAGACTGAGAGTGAGAGACACAGAGAAACAGGCAGAAGTAGACAGACAGAGAGGAAGATAAGCACAGTGCAACTATAGAGACAATCACACAGACACGTATAGTCTATAGACTGCCTCGCACATTCATTCAGCAATAAGCCAAAAATATAAAAATATTACTTTTGCACTTATTACTGAATCTGAGGCGAGACAAGAACTGTTCCTGAAGAACTTGGCGTTATACGGAGACCGCTGAGCATGCGCGAAGAGGCAATCGCTGAATTAAAGACACGGCATGCTACCGAATAGATCACAATGCAGCACGAAAATAGAAATACTTGTAGAAAATGATTCGATTACAGTGACAGTGAAATTGCGGAGATGCTGGTAACGGCAACCGTTACCAATAGCAACAAGGCCATGGGACCTAAATATAGAAGATCGCACAACACGTAAATCATACATGAGAAACAGATCGGCCGTTTCCACAGTGGAATATTTGCGGCGCCCTCTCCCAATTAACTATCGTTGAAGGGCAATTAGATAGAAGGGATGAGGGTAGGAAGACGACGGACAAATGTTTGCCCGCCTCTGTTAATTTCTACTTCGTACCAGATCCCTCCCAGTTCCTATAAATTTCTGCGCCTTCCCACTTTCCTTCCTCCTCATGCAGCGCCACGCCCTAGTCCCTCCATTCTTCTCCTTCCATTCTCTGCGCAGCCACAGGATTATCCTTCGCCCTCCCTCTGAAAGATCCACACGGTGTGTAGACAAGTGCCCCTTCAGTCCGCCAAAACTGAATCACAGTTCAGGAACGAAGACCGAGGCCGAACAAAGCGTGGCGCCACGCCTGCATTAGACACAGTGAGAGATGTTAATTTTCGTTCACTCCCACCGGCAGATGTCGCCAGTGTCCACTGAGACGACAGACAATGAATTCGGACCAAATGGACGCAGAGATCTAAATATGGGAGACAATTAAAGGCATGCAGACAGAAGAATGGGAGGACAGACGGATGGACTGCCAGAAAGTCATAATATCTAAGGACCAAATGTAATCCGGAAACTCTGTAATGCCGTTATCATGATGCGCAAGGTATCAACTGATTTCGCTTCTAACGTGAAACAGTCGCGATAATAAGTATAAGAATAGAACAATGGGAAAACGAGCCATGAAAACCAAGAAACTCTTATAACGAGATGGAATTACGTTAGGCCTTCAAAAGTCTCGACGACAAGAAAGGTCATCAAAGTGTAGGCCCTATTTGTTCGCTCTACAATGCCCATACTACCACGATAACATATATTGGACCCCTTTCTTAGCTTTCGGATGCTATGGTGATAATGGTGATGATGCTACGAAAAATGATGACGACGATTATTATGATGGTGGTATGATAATGATGGTGAGGGCGAGGGTGATGGTGAGGGTGATGACGATGATGATTATAATGATGATGATAATGATTATGATGATTATGATGATGATTATGATGATGATGGTGAGTGTGAGAGTGATGACGATAATGATTATAATGATGATGATGATGATGATGATGATGATGATGATGATGATGATGATGATGATGATGATGATGATGATGATGATGATGATGATGATGATGATGATGATGATGATGATGATGACAACGACTGCGCTTTAATTCTGACGACTATGAACCTGCTTTGGATGCCACGATGACTGTAGGTCACAGTGGAATCAACCAGCTGGGTGGTTTGTTTGTGAACGGGCGACCTCTACCGGACTCGATCCGCCTGCGCATAGTGGAGCTGGCTCACGGTGGAGCGCGTCCTTGCGATATCTCGCGGATCCTGCAGGTGTCGAACGGGTGCGTGAGTAAGATCCTCGGCCGTTACTACGACACGGGGTCGTACCTACCGAAGGCGATCGGAGGCAGCAAGCCACGGGTGGCCACGACGTCCATCGTCCAGAAGATCATGGCTTATAAGAGACAATGTCCGTCGATCTTCGCCTGGGAGATCAGGGACCGACTGTTGGCCGATGGAGGATGTACCGTCGACAACGCACCCAGTGTAAGACACACGAATCGCCTGTCTGTCTGTCTGTCTGTATGTCTGTGTGTGTCTGTGTCTGTCTCTATGTATATAGGCCTATTCATGCACGTATGCATTTAAGCATTTGTGAGCATGTTTGTGCATATATGTATGTATAGATGTATGTATTTACGTAGATAAATAGCATGTTTGTGTGTTTGTGCTGCGTATATTATGAGGAAGGTATGTACATGTATGCATATGCATATATGTATGCATGCAATAATGTATGGTGGTATGTATGTAAGTATGTATGTATATATGTATACGTATGCTTATTAACATGCTTGTATTATAGGGCTTTGCAACAGTAGTAAAAAGGGTACACCATCGTTATTTCATAAATTTTTGTTCACATCATCCACAAGTTGAAAAAATAAACTTGACCCAGAGCCTATTGCAGGCGTTGGGCAGGTAGAGCAATAGCAAAAATAAAATATGAAGTCAGGGTTTAATATATACACTCAGGAACTGTGAATTTAAGGTACATAAGATGCATGAGGTCAATCAACGTGCCACATTGTGCGATCATATAGAGGTCTGTACTCTATAGCGGCACGTATTGTATGTGTCTGCTCATTTATATTGCGCCTTTTGAAATCTTTGAAACGCAAAAGGGAGACTGCGGCGGAGACGATGTTGGGAACAGGAAGTTGATTTAGTTATGATGACTTCCGGTCGCCAATCCGGCGTAATAAGGGTCAGCTAAGCTGTGTGATGGTCATTGTCCAGCCGTGGTCAGTCGAGAGATGAGGGCAGGAGATGACCGGAGCAGGAGATGACCGGAACTTTAGCGACTGCTTCCAACGGAAAGAGATTGGAGAAGGCAAATGCCATCTTAACAGAAGCTCCGTCTTTGATCTCCATCTGAACATTCATGGCCGTCTATAAAGTCTATGAAGTCAGTTCGCCTCTGCTGCAGTCTCTGTCTCTGTCTGTCTCTGTCTGTCTCTCTCTGTCTGTATTTCTCTGTATCTATCTGTCTCTGTCTCTGTCTGTCTCTGTCTCTGTCTCTGTCTGTCTGTCTGTCTGTCTGTCTGTCTGTCTGTCTGTCTGTCTGTCTGTCTGTCTGTCTGTCTGTCTCTCTCTCTCTCTCTCTCTATATATATATATATATATATATATATATATATATATATATATATATATATATTTATATATATATATATATATATATATATATATATAACGGCGCCTTTTCTCTTGCATGGTTCCTTAAATGCTCATATACTTAAATAAATACATTATATACATATATACATACATAATGCACACTTACAGACAAACATACACACATATATACATACATATACAACACTACAACCGTAAACAGGCCAACATACATAAGCTTACATTATAGTATTACTTGCACGCATGCATACATTCATGCAGGTATACTATATGGAATGAAATTTCGTACAGGATATAGACGTTCTGCCATACAGGATATAGACGTTCTGCCATGGTCCCCAGTTCACTGAACCGGTTGAACTGGTGGGTAGTGCACCATTTCGTAAATTTATTGCACATGTGATTAAAGGAAATAATTAATATTATGTTTCATATGCTGACCTATGTTTGATAT
>OY744606.1:67740124-67837624 GCA_963556255.1 Allolobophora icterica
CATATATATATCGGAGTATTACGATCGTAGAAGTTATTGTTGCTTTTTTTGCGAATATTTCTTTGCACAGAATTCGAGAGAAGTCGATATCCAGATATCTGCAGCCGTGAACGTATCGCTGAACTACTGCATCTTCCAGAGACCAGACTCCAGGTTCGCATTCAGTCTCAGCAACCAAACTTTCTGTAGCGCCATACTGTTGAACCTATAATAAATCTACATAATGATAGTAGCCCATGAATGTAAGCTATTTGTTCATTCGCGCTCTGAATGAATGAAAAAGGAATTAATTAAATAATTGAGTAATTGATGATTTAAGTTAACTGCTAAGACATTCGACTTAAGATTTTCATTATCACAACCCAGTCATGATCTCTATTTCAGTCATCATTGTTATTACCAGCTTCGTCACCAGTGTCGTCGTGACTAGTAGCAACAAATCGTCGTCATCATTATCGTCACCATCATCATCATCATCATCATCATCATCATCATCATCATCATCATCATCATCATCATCATCATCATCATCATCACCATTCCAGGTCCTTTCTTTTTACTGCATCTTCTTGCTTATGAAACGGCTCATGAACGTACCTCTTAAAATAAAGTATATATAGAAATATTCACACAATTATATAGGCCTATTTTTGTACAGAGATTGTGTTGTGGTTAAGGTGTGGTTCTCGAACAGAAGGGCGAAATGGCGTCGAGAGGAGAAGATTCGAAGCCAGAAGCTAAGCCATGCATTCCATTCATCTCGTGATCATCTCTGTACATTAAACAATGAACAACATCACGAACTAACCAACTACGACTCATCGTTAAGACCAACGGAATCCCACTACTACCAGTCAGTTTATATACTAGTGTGCCATATATATATATATATATATATATATATATATATATATATATATATATATATATATATATATATATATATATATATATATATATATATATATATATATATATATATATATATATATATATATATATATATATATATATATATATATATATATATATAGCACAATAGTATATACAATATATAATATAGCATAATAAGTTTATACTCATACATATTCGTAACTCGAGCCCATCTTGCCTTTACATATTTTGGGCGTCCTCCTGGAGCAGTTCTCCTCGGCGCTTACATAGTATTTCATTAGATTTTTGTAGATTCTGTTTAACATGCATTTACCGCCACTCATAACATAACAATGCCTACTGCCTCGGTGGCTGTCGAGTTGATTCTTTTTTTCAGTATTTCCATGATCATTAGCGGAACCCATATGGTCCAATCTGAAAAAAATGGGTTCCATATGGGCTCCAAGTGGGCATGCTGACAGGGTTGTTGGATGCTGAATATTTTCCTTTGTAGAAACCCTGCGGCGACGGCTTCTTACATCAACTGTCGCATGAATTGTCTGAGTAGCATTGGTCCAATGGATCGTCAGCCGACCGCCGCACCTAATCATCCGCCGTCGTACCTCAGCATGTTGTCCGGTATGTTACCGTTTACAGCTTCAGTCGTACATTCTTCCTTTCGTTCAGACATTCGTATACGTTCGTCCATTTCTTCATTTCCTAACCCCAGGAAGTAAATGAGAAGTAAACGAGCTTTAAGAATTAAAGAATTGAATGAGAACTTACTCTTACTTGCTCACTTTTTTACATCTGCAGAAGTGGAGAAATAATCCGCATTCACTTGGCTTAGATATCACACAGAGAAACATATCCTTGGTTTACAATAAACACAGACCAGCCTGGGATAGTGCTGTACTGACCAGATAGGCTCGTAGGCTATAATCGACGCTGAAAAAGTAGATCGATAACATGAAACTGGTCTAATCTATAATCTAATTCTATCTGAGCTGATCCAATTTTATGACTTCTTGATAATAAGATAATAGGCATAAGTCGATGGCACTTAAAACAGATCCGAAACTGGTCAATTCCAAGGGTCGTTTGGATGAGAGAGAAAAGTAACCTTAGGAAAATAATCACGCTGAAACAAAATCGTCTTTAAATAGAGTGTGAAAATTATGGAATGAACAGCGCAACACGATTGTAGAAGTGCGTTCCGCAGCCTTGGATCAGCAACAGAAAAGACCCCCCCCCCCCGTGTAAAGGGGGGGGTATGTGTGTCAACAGAATAACAGTCAGATGACCTGGTGGAGTGATGACTTACCTTACGGGTAAGCATATATGTTGGAGATACGGCGGTGGACCTGTCTGACTTTTAGGAAACTGCGCTAATTCTGAATATAATTGTCTATTACTCTATTACACAAACAGCAAGTAATGAATAAAGAACTGTGGTAATGACGTCATGTACAGATACGTTTTGTAACTCAATGCGGACTCGTCCGTTGCTTCCTCCTCATCCCCATTCAACGCATAATTCGACAATCGGTTGCTACTCAAAGCAGCCTATCACTCCATCTACTCCGCAGAATGTCCATCATCAAACGAGATGCATGAATGTTGTCACCATGACAACGCCCGATCCAAACTCCGTCTCCATCGGTCTGTTGATGAGTCATTTATCAGAAATATCATCCTGCCGTTATCTCCATTATGATTATCGTTGTCGTCATAATGACCTGCCTAATTAGTCCTGTTGTAAACATCCACGATAGTCATCATTGTCTTCTTCTTGCTCTTCCTCCAACTCTTCTTTGCATTCTTCTTCGCATTTCTCTTCTTCGCATTCTTCTTGTTTCCTGTTTTTGGTATTTCTTCTTCGCATTTTCTTCACATCCTCTCCTTTTTCTCCTCCTCCTCCTCTCCTTCGTCGTCATCGTTATCTTCGTAATTAGAATTTTCGTAATCGACATCACCATCATCATTATCATAACTTTCGTCTTCATGTCATCATTGTCATCGTCAAAGCATCGCCGTCATTAGCAACTTACAATTTCAATTTTAAAAAGTTTTTTCCTGGTTTAGTTGTTAGCTTTAGATTTCCACAGATTTTTGAAACAATAAACGCTTGTCTTTACTCAGGTTCCTACAATTCGTCCACTGGCAACGGAGGATTTTCAGTTCCGTTACGCATGAATGGCGCGAGTCATCTGATAAAAACCACCTGTCACGGTTCAATGAATTCATCCATGACGTCGCAGCATTGGCTCGGGTTACACTGAGTCGGATTTCGAAGTCAGGCGAATGTGTGTGAGATTGAAAATAAACCCAAGACCGGATGATATGTGACCAAAATTTGGCTACGCTCGCAGTAATTCGAGAAAGTATGCCCTGTGATGAAAGCCTTTGAATTTAGAGCGACAGTACGACCCTATGACTAGTCTTATGAGAAGTCTAGGCTACCAGCAGGATAAAAGTACGAGGCTTTAGATTTGGCGCAGTTGGATAGGCCTACAGCTGTCACTTTTGCAGACAGCTACTATTAGGCTTATACCCATAGGTCTTCATACATTGGCCTAAAGGAGTAAGCTAATCCGTACACGTAATTAACGAAAACAGCCTTCCGCGTGACACTTCGTCAATACGTTCACGACTCTTTCTGAAAGCCACCGCTATTATACCCGTCGCGACTAAACTGGCTGACGGTCCAGTGAATAGAACGAAGCAGACGAGCGGCAAAAGAAGACCAGACGATCAATGGATAGAGCAGACGATCGGACAAGAGAGCCGACGACGCGCATGAATACAGTGTTTGCACAGCGGCGCCCACGCGTCTGCAGAGGCAAGATCATATCGACGGCGAATGAGACGGATGAAGGGTTCGGCTGAAAGTTGCCGACTTCTTATGAATTATTATCACAAGATTTTGTTGTGAAACTGTAACACGCGTTTTTCTGCGTTCTGTATGGAAGCGCCGCTTTGCTAAAGAATGCCACGGCGGTGGAACAAAATAGTTGACGCTAAGATGGCTGCAAATTAAAATCAACATCGCTCGTCTTTGTAGACTCTATTTGAGGATTATCGAGTTCTACGGCGGTTGAAGGTTTGCGAAAAGAAGGAAACAACCGATACTCGTATACTAAAGACCTATTAAAATGATCACAATAGCAGAAGCTGCAAGAGTAGCTTCGGGAGAGTTCACAGCGGAACTTGACAGTAGAATAACAAACCAGAGAGCGAGACATCTACGCGACAAAAACAGAACCGTTGTTTGTCACTGAAGCCGGAATTCCGCAGAATCTGTAGGGAGGTTAACCGACCTCAAAAGGTTCAAAACTATTCGAGATGACACTGCGTTCAGATACTTAAGCCCTAGAAGCACAGCAATTAGCTCGGCTTGAGCTACTGTTCGTCGTGATTGGCAGAAAATTACTATTCGTGACGTGAGATATAGGCCTATATACATACATACATATACATACATACATATATATATACATACATATATATATATACATACATATATATATATATATACATACATACATATATATACCTTACCTTACTCTGTCTTTCCTTACATTTGTCTTGTCTTGTCTTCAACCGTAATCGATCCGAAGATTGGCTGCACCACGGATAGGCCTAGACATTATTTTGTGCCCAACTGCTGGCATCTGTCTCTTGTCTCCATCAATAACTGATGGAATGATAGGCCCTAAATAGCCTAAATCCACGACTTTATTTTATCAGTTCATGTTTTCTTATATTTTCCCTGAGCTCTTGATTCCGGAACTGTATCTTACCTTACCTTACTTTATTTCTGCATGCCCCACCCGTGTGAGAACGCCTGGTAGGCCTATCACCATCTGCAGTTCCAAAAGCAAAAAAGTTTGCACAGTCAATCAGCACCGTATTAGGGCTACGTGTTGGGTTACTAGGTATAGTCGCTTTTTAGGTCTAATTGTGGACTAATTCAGTCCATACTTTTGTTTACCAGGATATTATTTAATTCTTATCTTAATAATTGAATTTTCTCACTAATTATTAAAAGTTGTCCGTTTACTAGTCTGTATTCCATTTCCTACATATTATTAGTGGTCAGTGTATTGTATTTCCACAATGGTTTTTGTAAATTATATTATTCTTGTATGTGTTAATGTATTTTCCTTAGGCTACTTTATCCCTTCATGTGCAATTAAGTCACAAATAAACAAACCAAACTCAGCAAAATTCTTTTCATATATCAGGACAGTTTTGTTTCGCAGTTTCCATGCATATTTATTATGGGCTTTGACAACAGTAAATCAGTGTGGGAACGATAGAAAAAAAAGACTGGTGAGGGTTGAGCATTCTATTCGTATTTTGCAAACTTATGTCAACGAAATTTGAAAGCAGCTGATTTCAACGCTAGCAGTTTTGCAAGTCAGACTCGAATCAAAATCAATTCCTCTGTTGAGAGAATTCAAAAATGCATAGTGCATACATGATACAACCACGGATATTTCTTTTGTCAAATAATGTTAAATAACACTAGCACAAATGAAGGGGTTGGAACAGTGAAGACTTAACTGTTGGGTCCTAAGATGGACTAGGGGGTTGAACCCCAACCTTCCCCCCGACAAGTCCCACTCTGCAATAAATATCGTTATAACTCTATTCCTTGATTATGTTCATAAACTTGGGCTGCTCACATCGAACCCATCTAGGCTTAAGGTCAGAAGCCAATTTAACCGACATTTGCAATATCCGACTTTTGGGTGGCGATAAGTGGGCTCGTGGGCTTGAGCTGCCCACGTCGATTTCCATCTGGGCTTGAGGTCACAAGCCCATTAATCGACATTAAATGTTTTGTAGAATCCGATTTTTTATGGGCGACATGTGGGCTCGTAATCTTGGGCTGCCCATGTCGGATCGGACCATGAGGAAGGAGGACATCAAGAAACTGGAGGCGTTCGAGATGTGGATCTGGAAAAGATCAGCTGGGCGGAACATATAACAAATGAAGTGATGGGAAGGATTGTAGAAGAAAGATCCCTGATGTATACAAAAAGAGAGAGAAAGGAAATGGATCGGGCTTAAGCTATACCCCGTGATCGATCGAGTCAGTCGATCAAGTTGGTCGAAACTCGGCCAAGTCGAGTCGGTCGAAAAAATCTTCGACTCGATCGACTTGCAAGTCGAGTCGATCAAATGTTTTGAAAAGTTGAGTCGATCGTTATTTCCTCGACTTGACTCGACTCTGAAATATTTTACTTACTATTTTTGGCGGCTATGTCACCCAATGTCCAAACTCATCTTTCTACGCGATAATTTTCTTTTGCTCAACAACTAACTGTTCATATTGTGAGCGATTGCACACAGGCCTAACTGCAGAACTTCTAACAGTTGACAGAATCTGCAATAGGCGTAGGTTTAAAAACAATCAACAAAAGCAACTGACATGGAATTCGAGCACATTACTGCCTGGGTAAACAGTTGTAACCTAAGCTTTAATATTATGAGCAAGACCCTGCAGTGAAATAGGCCTAAAATTCACGCGTCCTCGGGGGTCCATTGGTGCACCTCCCCCCCATCTTCCATTCTAGATGGCATCGATAGGGTGCACACTCTTAATACTCTTGTTGTCGAGCTTCAGCTTAATCAGAGATGTGGGTCCTCTAGTCACATCAAACATCTTATCATTAAGGCAAGGCAGTCCTTCTACGCTCTCCGGATTTTGAGGTCACATGGCTTTCGGGAACTCTTTAGGCCTAGTGTTTATTGAGGTGATGCGCGCCACTGCAGTTGGCAGGATGCTTTATTGCACGCCCGCGTGGTGAATTTTGCGAGCGGACAGGAGCGCGAGGTCCTGGGGGAATATATAGTCCAAAGGCTGGTGCGTCAGAGGTACTTACCAGTCTTACCTTCATCATTCCCCTCATTTGAGGCACTTTGTAAAAATGCCGACGCTAGTCTCTTTGCTAGTATTTTGCACAATCCCTGCCATGACATTGTATTACGTACTATGCTGCTGCTGATTAAGCTCACTTGCCATTCTCTGCGCCCACGGCACCATAACCGTGAGCTTCCAAGGTATGATAACTTGTCTCAGAAATGCTTCCTCGCTAGGATGCTATACAAATATAGCGTGGGGCGTGGTGGCTCAGTTGTAAGTTCGGCGCCTTGTGACCGGAGGGTTGCAGGTTCGAATCCCATTCTAGCCGCTGCGTATGGACCTTGGGGGCAAGTCCTTCACTCGCAATTGCTCGTGGCGCTTCGGCGTGAAAATTCCGGCACAGTATCAAATGCTGTAGTCGGGAGCGCCTCTGAGTAGTAGTTGACTTCGAGAGGCGCTATAGAAATATCCGGAATAAATAAATAAAAATAAATAAAATAACTATGCTCTCCTTGGATCTGACTACTTTAGTCCTGTCCTCTCGACCCCCTTTTACGTCCCACTTGATTCGTAATAACTTTTCTCTCATATTTGTTTGATTATAACAAGTCTACCATGTTTGATTGTTATATGTTTACCATGTAGGCCTACAGCGCTGTGCATTTGCTAGTGCTTTTTAATCAAGAATAGGCCTATACTTGTTTACGTTTACAATGTTCGGACAATGAATAATAGTTGCAATAATTGTCATATCCTGGGGTAGCTTTGTTTTGCTGTTCTGTTTAACCTTAACCTATGCACTACGGACTACTATAGTAGCTAACTGAGTAATCTTGAGCAGTTTAAAGTTTTTTGTCTGGAATTGGCAGTGTGTAGTATGAATCTTTGAGAGATTAGCTCGTCAACCACAAACAATATCATTATAATGCCTGAAATTTTACTTACCAGTTCAATTACAGTTTAAGAGTTTGATGAAGAGTGTGCAATTGAAATTCATATTTAGGCACTGAAATATAAAAATGCAACAGACGTCAGTAATTTCAAGAGACTAGGCTACAGTCCAAGTCGACAAAGTTGACCAAGTCGATCGTTTATTTGACAAGTCGATCGAGTCAACGAGAGATCGACTAGTCGACAAAATCGATCGAGTCGATCGTCCGCCGAGCCAAGTCGATCGTAGCAGTTCGACTCGATCGATCACGGGGTATAACATATGCTGAGATGGGACTTACTAAGAAATGTAATCGAGGGAAGAATGGAGGGGAGGAGAACAAGGGGAAGATCAAGACAGATGATGCTGGATTGGATGAAGGAGGGATAGAGTAGACTTAAAGAAGAGGCTCGACATCGAGAGGAGTGGCGACGTCGGACGTTTGAACCTGCGTAAGGCAGAGAACTAGTTTGAGCTGTATTTTCATCACTCATCCAGCTTCTAGTTTGAGCTATGTTTTCATCGATAATCCAATTTCTAGTTTGAGCTATATTTTCATCGACAATAGAGCTCAAACTAGAAGTTGGATGGCCGATGAAAATATAGCACAAACTAGAAGCTGGATTCTCGATGATTATTTAAAATATTAGTTATTTATCGTGAGCCACGATAAATACGGGTCATCCCGCTTCTAGTTTGAACTATGTTGACGGGTCAGTGAACCACTCGTCGGATAACCATCTGTCTTGGAACCGAAGTGCAATAATACAAATTTAATGTATTTAATGGAATACATTGAAACAAGACTAAAAATTTATTAACTGAATGCAACAAAAAAGATTACAAAGCAAATCTTGTTTTCTTCCGTTCCGAATACCAGGATTCTGTTCTCGTCATCCGCGCGATTTAATGGTTATGTCGGCGCTCAACTATGTAACATAAAATAAAATACTTGCTTATTGCCCATGCCAGTTGATATAACGCAATCGGTAAAAATCATTGATAAAATAATGTTAAAGTGATTTGATAATCTCTCAGCTGTCCCCTCCCTTGAATGCTAATACAAGTTTCGGTATTGAACCCTCGATATAAAGTTTTCATCGGCGCTCTTATGTCGATGCTCTTTTGTCGGCGCTCTTTTGTCGGCGATCTTTTGTCGACGATCGTTTGTCGGCGCTGTTTTGTCGGGCGCTCTTTTGACGGGTCACCATGTGCCTCAACATTACTGTGCTGGCTTAGAATGTAGGGCGGAAGTGGAAGTTCTGAGAAAAGAGATAGGATTCTATTCAAAAGAATTTGATTCTTCGTAGGGCGAGACTGCTTCCAGCTCGACAACCACTGATATGGAAATGATTCCCGAGGTTTTTTTGCATTCATTGTAATAGGAACTTCTACCTCTTAATTCTTTCTATTTGGAACCCTATTCTGAACTTGCTCATGAATAAGCTGGTGCTATGCGCTTAGCATTCTAGTTAGACCTGAGAGTCGACCACAAACAGCCTTTCATCACTGCACTTTTCAATTTAACGCTGCACATTTTGTGCATCATTGCACGTTAAAACAATCCCTGGGGGTTTGGGGTTTTCATTTTGACGAAGCTACTTACAGGCAGATCTACGTCATGCCAATTAAGTGCTAAATGGGGAAAATGATGGAATTATGGAGCACCACTTGCTAGAGAAATACAAGCAATACAAGTCTTGGGAGGGGGATAGATGAATGGTAACACGCTGGCATAAGAGCATTAGATCTTTTAAAGTCAGTGTATGCCGGGTTTGCTGATACTAGATAATTATCCTTCGTTTCGTAACATGATAAACACACTTGACTCATGATTCAAATTACCAGGTATTTTGTTTGTGTTTATTTTTTTCATACTGCTAATTTATATAGCGCTTCTTCAAGGGTGCCTACTTAGATGCAGCTCTCCGCAATAGCCTATAGATATGATGCTGCAATTTTTGCTGCATTGTTAGACTAACGTTTCACCCCTTGTTTCATTTCAGTTTTTTCTTTCTGGAGAAAGTTTGTTGTGCTGCTTTATGCAAGCGTTGCATACTTTTACAGCGCGGAAATTAATAATTATTTGGAAAACTAAAGGAAGAAGTAAAATTATTTGAGAACTAAAATAGGAATGGATCGATAAGTAAAATTATTTGTGAAGTAAAATTAGAATTAGAAGTAAAATTCAAGAGCTCAGAACTAAATTAAAACTGAATTAGGAATTATTTTTTAGAAGTAAAATATCACTGACTCCTAGGTCTAATTCTAGTGGCGCTTTAGAAATGTGGACAGATTACGATTACGAACACGTACTTTATTATAAACATCTGTTTATAGAGGGTAGGTGGATTTCAGACTCGGTTCTGCGATGATTCAGTAGGGATTCGAACTCTAGTCTTCCAATACCAGTACCACTAACTTTGACCGCTATACAGTACCGCCTCCTAAAGATGATTGTGGTTGAACGGTACCGCGAAGAGCCTGTTAAGCAGCCACCATATATGCGTGGGATCTCCAAGGCGCAGCCTTATAAGCACCTAATTTGGACTTCTTAAAAATGCGGCCGATATAGTGTGCCGAGTGTATAAAAGACCTAATGCAAGTGTTTACGAGGTGAACTCTTTGGACATGGCTCGATGAATAACGTGTTGACCTACAGTATAAAGTATGATTGAAGAATTACGGGGAAACAACAACGGGTCATAGGAGGATATGTCTTGAACACTTCGGTGCCAAAAATATGGCTCGACTCCCGCAACCCTAACAGAGAAGTATGCCCATGGGATGAAAACTATTAATATGCAGTCTATGGTAGGCCCTATGATGATGATCCTTCGATTTCGCGAATAAGTGTCTGCCTGAGATAACGGCGCAATACATGTCATTACATCACATTAAATTAGAAAAGATTCATTATTTTTTGGTCGCAGACGCAATATGAGGTCATCCACAAAGGCGTTCCGTAAGCTATTATCTATAGGCTACTTAGGCTACTTTGGACCCTTCTTCCCCTTGTCCGTATTTGACATTACTCTTATCCCTCTTTTCAGATGTCCGCACTCCAACGGACTACAAAGGCGTAGATTAGGTTACCCTGTTCACAGGGGAGTAACTTTTGTCTAAAAAGTGGGGGAGGGTTACCAATTTCTTCTCCAGTTTCGCTTTTTGCATGGAGACCATTTTGGACATATTACCCTGCCAGTAAGTCAGTAATTAACTGATTTAATATGAAACCCTGATGAGCTTACCTCCATAAGGGCATGTTTGTCGCCTATAATGTCACCGCCTCGTTTTCGCTTCAGAACAAATTTATCAATTTTTCCTATCTGCAAAATCGGAACACGACGTGTAGGCCTATAAGTCAAAATCAACGACATCATAGATACTTATTTTGTGTAACGTAGGGTGCTTTCCTCAGCTAGCCGGCTCGGATATGTTTAACCAAGGACAGTTATTGGGTATGCGGACGTTTCGTCCCCGGACGATTCGTCCCGGACGATTCGTCCCAGGATGATTCGTCCCGAGGACGTTTCGTCCCAGGACGATTCGTCCCAGGACGATTCGTCCCAGGACGAATCCGTCCGAGGATATCATTTAGCGATTTGTGATTGGTGACGATTGCCTATTTAAGGAGTGATTTTAATTTGGTATATGGGGTTCCCTTCTAGCGGGACTTGTCCCTTTTGAGCTGTTGAAAAAACTGTTGTCTGGGAAATTGTTCTGTATTACTAGTTATAAACTGATTGATGTCTTCTAATAAACGGATTTTTAATGTTAAAACTCAACAAAACATCGATTGTCAGAGGATAAAACTCCACTAATGTTAACAGGCAACAAAAGATCGATTGTGACAACCTAAAAAAGACTAATACGATAGATTGTCAGAGGATAAACTCCGCTAATGAGTTTTAACATTAAAAATCCGTTTATTAGAAGACATCAAACAGTTTATAACTAGTAATACAGAACAATTTGCCAGGCAACAGTTTTTTCAACTGCTTTTCGTCCTTTTGATCATGCGCCTTATTTATCATACGCTAATTATTGATTTTCACCCTTTTGATTCCGCCCTTTTCATTTTCGCCCCTTTGATAATAAACCCATTTACACAACCATCGTGACGAACAGTCCGTGACGAATAGACCCGCGTTGAGTTTTATCCTATGACGAATCGTTCTGGGACGAATCGTCCTGGGACGAAACGTCCTCGGGACGAATCGTCCTCGGGACGAATCGTCCCCAAATCAGTTATTGATTCTGAGATTGTGAGGGGACTATAGGGATGAGGGGTCATCAAGGTCGACAATATGAGTGTGGGTAAATATACTGATTTGTAACTGATGGATATAGAATCATGCGCTTTGGCACACCCCGATATGACTAAGATGACAACCATAAGGTGGAGAGTGAGGGTGATGTCAGATCCTTCCAGATAGAGATCTGAGGCGCTTGCGGCCCGATCACGGTCGGGTGACCTGTGTGGGTGTCACTCAGTTCATCTGGCTCCCGGTTTAACTGTGTATCTAAGTACTTTCGTACTTTTGTGGTACATCCTCCTCGCTCTGTGTACATGTATACACGAAACGGAGACTGCGATCTCTGGGAAGGCACAATAATAAAATATCGATTGGCATTGTATGAAAAGTGGAGGGTACGGAACGGGTACCCCAGTCCAATAAGTGGGGTACGGGTACCCCTCGAGCCCCACAAATTACGCCTATGACTGTTCATATTTACAAGGCTAGCAAGTCCATGCAGGGTAGGCCTAATTTGATATTGCCGCGTCTGGGCAAAGGGTCTCTAATTAGATCAACGCTGTAGACAGTATGATGTTTGCCTATATGTTGGTGTTCAATGTACAGTTCCCTGAAATAACTACGTGCCAAATTCAGATGCGTTGGCAATCGCATAACCTTCTAACTTCCAGGCACGTAACTAGGATTTTTCGTTTGGGGGGGGGGCTTAAACCTTGAACATGGCAACATTTATACAGTGTTCATACGAATTTTTAGCCGTAAGCATACAACGGCTTGACTTGTTTGGGGGGGCTTCAACTTCGTTTGGGGGGGGCTTAAGCCCCCCCAAGCCCAACGCTAGTTACGTCCCTGCTAACTTCCCTATTCCGAATCTGAGTGACCTCTCGTCCCCTTTGCGGACATCGTGGCGATCCTGTACAATCGGGGTGCGTAACCCTAGCCCTGAATTTTAAAATCTAGCTTCCACTCGCAGGTATAACTTTTTTAGTCGCACAAATACATAGGCTACACTGACCCTAACCCTAAGCCCTAACCGACCCTCACGACGCTTACCCTGACCCTAACCGACCCTCACGATGCAAAGACACCCACCCATATAGGCACCCCGATTGTACATGTTCGCCGACATCGCTTTTGGGTGACCCCATGTAATTCCAAAGTCAAGGTTGTCCATGCCATTCTAGTTACACAAGGCACGTCAACATATTCCAACTGAGCAGTAAATCGGCCAGATCAACGTCAATGGTGACAGACAGTAGGAACAGCTTATATAGAGTATACCTTAAGACATTGATGAAATTATGACTAGAGGAGAATCAAACGTAAGTTTATAATGTTAAAACAGGTATAATCAACAGACTGAACTATAGACTTGCAAACTAATCTGTTTCTTTGTTCAAGTAAATCAGCTAAACCCATACATTCAAAATATCGGTGGAGCATCACAGCAGTGATGATAATATAATGATAATGTTTGGATGATAACATAATAATAATGTTCTATGAAATCCTTCTCAATTTCAAACATTTTGTCATATATTTAACATCCATATGGTCTGAAAAAATTAAAAGAGCAATAACAACACACACTACTCTAGCCAGGCCCGTAGCCAGTAAGAGGCAAGACGAGGCGAGTGCCTCGTCGTAATTCTGAAGACGAGGCAAGACGAGGCATGCCTCGTCGTCTTGCCTCGTCTTGAGAATTACGAGGCATGCCTCGTCTTACTTCGACATGAGAATTAAGATATCGTGACACTGTAAGGAGTAACAGAGTATTTCAATCTCTTCTAGACACGCACTCCCCTTGGCTCCGCCAGCACTGATTCACCCTATTGTCTCAACCCTACTCCTACTGCCTATCAGTTATCGCTCCAAATTCTCTCTCCCGCCGAAGTGTCACGCCTCCTAAACTCCCTTCCCAACAAGCAGTGCGAACTTGATATCTTCTAAAAGACTGTGACCCTGTTGTCGCGCCTTTAATCACCATAATTATCAATCTCTCACTCTCTAACGGCAACTTCCCAATTGCGTTTAAACACTCCTAGTCTAGTCACTTCCCCCCTCAAAAAAGCAAATCTTGACAAGGAAACCTATCTAACTACCGTCCCATCTCCAATCTTTCCTTCTGTCTAAGTTATCTGAAACGAATTATAGTCCTTGCTCGGCTAAACGACTACCTCTCTTCTGATTCATTTCATAACCACCCACCAATCTGGCTTCACAACACCACACCACAAAAACTTTAGTTGAATCTCTGTTCAATAAACTGATCTCTGCCGTCAACCACATTCACAGCCTCCTCCTTCAACGATTATCTTCTTGCATGGTTTGGCGTCTCTGGCACTGCTCTACTCTGGTTCCAGTCTTATTTGTCTTCCCGATTCTTCTCTGTTAAAGCCTCCAGCCACTGCTGGCAATCCCTCCCACTCTCCTGTGGTGTCCACTACTCTTCATCCTGTTACTGTATGTATACCCACACATTTAAACCATCTCATAAAATCCTCCTCTGTTGACCACCATCTCCTCTGTTGACACCAAACTCAACATATCCCTCTACGCAAGCTCTTTCTCCACCTCCATCACACAATTACTCAACGTGGTTAACCTAATCTCACAGTGGATGTAATCCAATCTCCTCTACCTTTACCATTCCAAAACAGAATTCATCATCCTATACCTTCCTGATCAAATCAAGAAAATCCATGATCCTAAATTGTGGTCTCTAACCTTCACCTCCGCAATCTTGGTATTACTTTTGATCCACACTTCTCCTTCTCTAACCCATAGGCGTAATTTATGGAGGCTACATGGGGTACCCGCACCTTCACTTTTGGACTGGATGGTACCGTACTCCCCACTTTTCATACCCATATACTTTTTGTCCATTTTTATTTTATCTGAGGAAGCCTTCAAGATTCAAAACAATTACCGAGCATTATCGTCAGTGTGATCACCATCATCATCACTCTCATTGTTATTATTTTTATTGTCGCTATTATTATTGTTAGCATCTATATCATCATCATCATCATCATCATCATCATCATCATCATCATCATCATCATCATCATCATCATCATCATCATCATCATCATCATCATCATCATCATCATCATCATCATCATCATCATCATCATCATCATCATCATCGTCATCGTCATCGTCATCGTCATCGTCATCGTCATAGTCATCATCATCATCATCATCATCATCATCATCATCATCAACATCATCAACAAGCCTATAATTATTATAATGCCTGTATTATAAACGATGCCGTTTTCATAATTATTTAACAGTCGCGAAGCTAAAACAATACGAAATTTGGTATCCCCACTTTCTAGACCAAAGTTACGCCCCTGAAATAAAGGCCTATTGGTACATCATTTCAATTATGAAACACGTTTTTGCTAGTAAATTTAAATTTTAAGAATAAAGGCCCATTTTACGTCAATTTAATTATGAAACACGCTGATTGTACAAATTTCAATTTTAAAACCAAAGGCCTATTATTACGTCACTTCAATTACAAAACATATTATTTAGTAACTTTTAGACTTATGCAATAAAGGCCTTTGTTACGTCACTTCAATTATCGAAAAGTCTATTGTCATTATAAGTTTAGATTTAGGGAATACAGGCCTTTGTAACGTCACGTTAATAATGAAACACATTATTTAGTAAGTTTTAGACTTATGCAATAAAGGCCTTTGTTACGTCACTTCAATTATCGAAGTGTATTGTCATTATAGGCCTACGTTGCATTTAGGGAATGAAGGCCTTTGTTACGTCACTTCAGCTATGATAAAATCTACTGTTATTATAACTTTAAATATCGAAAATAGAGGTTTATTGTTACGTCATTCTAATTGTTAAAACGTCTATTATTTTTAATCTCGGATTTCGAGAATAAAGGCCTTGGTTAAATTACCTAAATTATGAAAAGTTTATTGTTACTAAGTTTAAAGTTAGAGAATAAAAGACTAGCAATTGTTACGTAGGCCTACGTCCTTTCGACTAAGAAAACCACGTCTATAATTAGAATTTGTATATTTAGACAATAAAGGCCTTTGTTACGTCACCTCAGTTATGAAAAGTCTATAAAATGTTATTAAATTTAAATGTAGAGAATAAAGGCCTATTGCTACGTCACTTTAATTATGATCGAAACACGTCTCTTCAATAATGAAAACGTCTATTGTTAGTAATTTTAAATTATTATTATTATTATTGTCATTATTATTATATAATTATTGTTGTTTTTGTTATTATATTTATTATTATGCTTATTATCAATATTAAGAGCCTATTATATTTAGTTTCATTATTATTATTATCATTATTATTATTATTATTATTATTATTAATAATAATAATAATTTATTATTATTATTATTATTATTATTATTATCATCATCATCATCATCGTCATCATCCTCATCATCACCATTATTCGAAATTGCGCATAAATGGCGCCAAATATAGAATCATTGGGCGTCATTATAATTATTTAACAGTCTTGAAGGGGAAACAATGCAAAATTTGGTAACCCCTACTTTCTAGTTCAAAGTTACGCCTCTGCTCTAACTACATCTCCAACCTCTCGCGATCCTGTTTCTTGCACATTCGTCACCTCTGACGCATCCGACTCATGCTCGACCTTAAAACTGCCTCCACCATTGCTACCTCCATTGTTCATTCAAAGCTTGATTACTGCAATTCCCTCTTCATCAACTTTGAAATCAGCCAAATCAAGCGTTTGCAACTTATCAAAAACTAACTAGCCAGAACTGTCACTGGAACGCCCAGACATCATCATATCACTCCCATCCTCAAATTAGGCCTACTCCATTGGCTAAAAATCCCAGAGCGAATCCACTACAAAGTCCTATCATTAACCTACAACACCCTACAATATTCCCAGCCCAAGTACCTCCTTGATCTCTTCACCATCGAGGCAACCCGATCCACCAGATCATCCTCATATTTCAGTCTTTCTCGACCCCCAGTCACTACTCGTCTCAAGTTCTCCAACCGAGCCATATAATATCCAACACCACGCCTCTGGAACGACCTCCCCTCTGAATTCCGCAGAATCTCGGTTCCTCCATCATCATTGCATCCCGTCCTTCATCCTCCTCCTCATGTTCCTCTCTCTATCACCCTCCGAACTTTCCACTCAAAACTGAAGTCTCACCTTTTCAAGTACTCTTACCCTTACTCATCCGATCCTCCGTCTTCCAATTATTCTCCCCGTAAACGACACCTCCATCCTCCTCCTCCTCAACTCCGGACTTTCCACTCAAAACTGAAGTATCACCTTTTCAAATACTCCTACCATGAGTCCATGACTCATCTGATCCTCCGCTTTCCAATTCTTGCCCTAAACGACACACGCCTTGACAGCTACTCTGCCTCCTCTCTTGATCTGGCCCTCTGGAACCGGACGCATACCTCTTTTGGACCATTCTCTGGAAAACCTCCTCTGATTTGATGTAGCGCTCGTGATAGGCTGGTGCCCTCGCTTGGCCTTCGAGTGGAGCTTTCTCGCCCTAAACGGCACCCGCCTTAACAACTGCTCTGCCTCCTCTCTTGATCTGGCCCTCTGGAACCGGACTCAGACCTTTTTTGGACCACTCTCTAGAAAACCTCCTCTGATTTGATGTAGCGCTCGTGAATAGGCTGGTACCCTCACTTGGCCTTAGAGTGGCGCTTTAGAAGTTTGGAAATTACAATTTGTACGATTACCTTGTCCGACTTCTTCTCCAAGCGTCAGGTCTAAATAATATTATTGAGTCACCTCTAATGACCTTTATATGTAGGAACGCATTCTAGGTATATATGGAACCAGCCTATACAATTTCAAATCGTCATTTTGCTTTGTTTAGTAGGTTCCGGTAATCGAACATAATTAAAAGATTAACTAGGCCTAACTGTTTTAAAATCCAAATTATAACGAATTAAGTTTAAGAAATAACTTCAAATAAGCTAGGATCAGAAGGCTTAGTGGGCTACAGGACAAGATCATGATGAGTCGACAACCTATAAAACGACTGTTTCTGTTTTTTATTGTCGAATATTAAGAACTAACTTTTTATTTTGTTACATTACATTATTTTGTGTAACACAACTTGAATAGTGTTTGTTATGTAGTTAAATGAAATGTATTAATACACCTTAGAAGTTAGAACAAGTTGAACTACCAAGTAGAGTCCTGCAAAAAATCCAAAAAATTTAATGTTTACTTCAAAAACTTGCTTCGGCTTCAGGTATGATCTTAGATACAGATAGGCTTTTACAGAACATTCCAAGAACATACTTAGGCATTACAAAATGCTGCTTTTGTTGGCTTTAAAGTGCTCTAAAACTCACCTACGAGCGTCTACAATAAAAAAAAAATTTTCGGAGGTGATACCCCCGGACCTCCACAGTCCCCACTTAAAGGGAAGAGGCTGAGGAGGAGATGGGAAAAGTTTGGGAAGGGGAATTGGGTGGCAATAGGGCGGGATGGGGAAGGCAGGGATGGGCAGGGGAGGGGAAAAGGAGGGGTAAGGATAGGGAGGACGGGAGGGCGGGGGAATGGGAGGGGATTTGCCTCGTCTTGATTTTGCCTCTGGCTACGGGCCTGACTCTAGCATGTGCTCCAGAAAATCGTTTTAAACTGGACTATGATTAGTCCTCTGCTTAGGAAGATCTTGCAAGATTTCTGTAGTTGACAACTGTTTTCCATCAACACAGATTTCATGATCAGTAGGCCTATATGTACTGAATCTCTTACAAAAAGTGCTTGAATGGCAGATTCGTGCCATGTTCGGCACTATGAATTCATAGAATTCACTCTCACATAATAATGTTTTACCAGTATGGGAACTGGCCTGGTAGCCGAGGCACTCCGTGCAATGCTACATCACATAAATTACACAGCTGTGGCTCTTACCAAGTCTGTCTCCTTGACTGCGTTTTCAGAGCGTCACTCCTTGTAAATGGTTTGTTACATAGTGCATTTGTAGGCTACAGTTTTTCTCCGTTGTGGGTTTATGCATTTCGGAGAGAATATAGGCCTATCTGTGTAAATGATTTTTGACATAGGCCCTACAGTGCACGTTAGGGTGCCAATGAAAAAGTTTTTATTTTCTGTGGTCTCACCCTCTGAAAATGTTCATTTCTATATGAAAGTTAGAGAAAAATTTAACTAAATATTTTAATATTTAAAGGTTGCACAATGCTCCTCAAGGCGTATGTAAGTTGCACAATGCTCCTCAAGGCGTAGGCCTATGTGGGTCATTATCCGAAATGTGCAGAATTGATGTCCCACGCTGGTTTTTTGAGTTTTTTGGATAATTTCTTCAAATTTTTTGCCTATCCTTCAAAGAATGAGCAGATTAACATTTGCCATCATTGTTTTAGCTGCTAGATTTTGGAAAATTACTAAATGTATGCAAAATATCATTACCATTCTCTGTCCGAGACGGTGTAGGCCTACAATGCTTTAAATTCAGCTTTACGCAAACTTATTCCATTACAATCTGTAACAAAGGTATATTATTTTGATTAATTAGTAGCTAACATATGCAGTAATTAAACATTTAGACTCATTTTCATAACATTTATTTCTTTTTGGGCCTATTTATACTTGTCCATAGAAGTAAGCATCATAGCCCTCTCAATTTTTCGGAAGCCTATAACTTTTAGAGAACGTGCTTACTTACTAAAAGAAAAACATCAGGAACAAGATACTGTCAACTATTATTGGAATCACACAGATTTAAGTTGAAATTCATAATGTTTTATTTTTAATTTAAGTTTGTGTGTTCCAAATTACAAAAAGGGGCCATCCATATATTACGTACACAAAAATCCGGGAAAATTGGACCCCCTCCCCCCCTGTTCGCAAGCGTACTTTCTTCCCCCCCCCCTGAGTACGTACGTTTGACGCACCCCCCCCCCCCCCCGATGACCAGCTGCAGAAAGTGTCTCCAGGCAGCCTGTCTGCACTTTAGGCCAGATTATTGAAGGGCCAATATAGACAAATTATAGGTGTCGTTCACAGCACAGAATAACTGCACATGGCTTTTATATAATGTAATAAAATGCCATGGGACGACTATAGGATAATACAGAGTTATAAATAGGCTAATGTGGACGTCATAATTAGAAATTTATTTTGGGTACGTACACATTTTGTTACCCCCCCTCCCCCCCGTTCGCACCCGTACGCAAAATCGCCAAAATCCGACCCCCCTCCCCCCCCTAAGTGCGTACGTAATATGTGGATGGCCCCAAAAGTAAATTTCTGTTTCATTACCATCTCGTGCTGTATTTCCTGGTTTAGGTAGATTATAACATTGATAACTTATTTTATTTACCGCTTTTGTTGAACTGATTTAAATTACTTATCTGACAGAGTAATTCAAATGAAAATATTTGACGGCTGTCATAAATTTCATCATTTTATCATTACCATCCAGCGGTTGTTTTTCATCATTACCATCCGAATACATCAGATTTCTGCTATTTTCTCATGACAGTCGCATCTTGCCACGGATGGTAATGACGCATTGCTGAGAGTGAATTACATGTATTTTTTGTGAATTATTTGATATACAAATAAATTGCAAGTAATTAGAATTTACTAGCAACTCTCAAAATGTTGTTCAACTTGCATCTAATGCATATAACATACAGTTATAGCTAATGCTGCACAGATTTTTTTCTGAAGCTAAAAATAACCTTTTTTTAATAATTTCGAAAAATGTCTTAATTTCTTGACACCAGACTAATATTTTATGTGAAGGAAAGGCCTGTTGTATTCCTACTTAATGCTGGCATCATCTTTTAGGAAATTGCCATTTTATAAGCACCAGTAGAATATTTCAGGTCTTTGTGATTAAATATGATTACACAAAAAGGTCGGACTGTAATGAAAAGAGGCGTTTTGTCTTTATAAATTCTGAAAAAAAATTAACTTATGATTACAAATATAGTGGATTTCTTTCAAATTAGTTAAATTTAACTATGTACGTGACTAAAAAAAACACAACCAATTTTGGGGGAAAAAAATTTCTGTTTTTCGGAGACGAAATTTGTAACATTTCGGATAATGGCCCATGTAATTTTTTTTAATGCTAATGAATTTCTGGCATATTGGTCTGATATATCATTGAAAACTTGTTAACTTTGTGGATTACTAAGCAGTTTTGGATATATCTGTGCTTTAATACATCTATAGTTCTATACTATATCTGCTGCATTGATTCACATTGACAATTCATTCCATGAGTGTGCGATGAAAGACAAAACAATGACCGCTGAACACAAGCCACTGAAAACAACTTACTGCTATTTTTTCGTCAGCAGCCGCAACAGTTTCATCCAGAGATGACTATAAGGAGTTGTTGCAGTTGTCACTATTGCTTCTAGGGGATGAGCCTTCTCCCAGCATCCATATCAACGCATGTGGAGCTTACCACAGGGCTCGATGGATGGAAAAAATTATCTAGTCTTAAAATTAATTTGTTTCGCTCACAGTTTCGTTTGACAGCTTCTGAACTCTCTGGGCTACCCCCAGTCGAAAAAGTGGGGGGTACGGGTACCCCTCGTACCCTCCACAAATTACGCCTATTATTGTATTGTATTTAAACATTTTTACAGCACCTCTAGTAGGGTGAACCGTTCAGAGGTGCTCCCTGGATTGCAAGGCCAAAAGAAAAGATATGACTTGAGGAAAGCAAAAAAGACGAGGGTTACCTACTAATATTTGAGAGCGAGTAGGACACAGTGCATTCCAGAGAGAGGGACCAATTGAGGCAAAAGTTCTGGACCGAGACATAGCTGTTCTAGTATGAGGAACTGAACGATCCAATCTGTTTGAGGAGCGAAGTGGACGATGCGAGGAGACAGAAAGAGGCCGGTGAATTGCATCAGTTCAATATTTGGGGGCAAGACCTTGCTGTGTCTTGTTCATGCTTTTGGAACACCAATGAAGCATACACCACAGCACAGTGCAGGTTTAAAAAAATGAGGTGGTAAACGACACAACCGAACGGGGCGCCACACTAATGCAGACATTCAATTCCGCTATTACAAACCAGGAGGAGCAGAAGCAATAATCTTCTTCAGGTGGTTGAGAGCCATCGCCAGCAGTTTCCAGAACTCCCCAAAATTTAATCGTTAAAAAAATATGCAGCCGGTAACATTTATTAAACAGTGTAACAATGAGCAACATTGCATGTGTACATAGCGCCTTATGATTGTAATACCACATTGCAGTGTTTGAAAACTTTACAGGTCTTGTACGACCAGTAAATGTTATGTGATTGCTACAAAACTTGATGTCTTTCAGTTTTATGGCCAAATGAACAAAACTAAGGCGTGAGACCTGAAAAACTGTAAACTTTATTTTTCATTGGCACCCTAGTGCACGTGCATATTTGTTATCCAATGTAGTACTTATAAAGCATTTTAGAGCACCACTGTGTGCAAATCGTTTGTGAAATAAACAGCACTTGTATGGCTTTCTCCAGTGTGAGTTCTTATATGGTGATCTAGGTCCTATTCTAGGACACCCTTCGATGCAAATTCTTTGTGACATAAATTGCAAGTTTATGGTTTTCTCCCAGTGTGGGTTCTTGTAAGGAAGGGGTTCCAGATGATATTCCAGATGATTTTCCTCTGCCAATGCTGTGACAAAAATTTGATTTTTATGGTTTTTCTCCAGTGTGGTTTTTTTTAAGGCATTCCATATGAGTTTTCTGTGCAAATGGTTTCTGATATTACATTTTTATTTTTTTCTGCAACGTGAGTTCCTTTATGGCGTTCCAGATGAAATTTCTGCGCAAATGCTTTATGGCATAAATCGCACATGTATTGTTTTTCTCCAGTGTGGGTTCTTTTATGGCGTTCCAGAGTAGTCTTCTCTGCAAATGATTTGTGACATAAAATGCATATGTATGGTTTTTCTCCAATATGGATTCTTCTATGGCTTTTCAGAGTAGTACTGCGTGCAAATACTTTGTGACATGAAATGCACATGTATGGTTTTTCTCCAGTGTGTGTTCTTTTATGGTATTCCAGATGAGATTTCTGTGCAAATTCTTTGTGACATAAATTGCACTTGTATGGTTTTTCTCCAGTGTGGGTTCTTTTATGGCGTTCCAGATGAGTTTTCCATGCAAATTCTTTGTGACATAAATTGCACTTGTATGGTTTTTCTCCTGTGTGGGTTCTGTTATGGCGTTCCAGAGTAGCCTTCTGTGTAAATGATTTGTGACATAAAATACACATGTATGGTTTTTCTCCAATATGGGTTCTTCTATGGCACTCCAAATTAGTAATCCATGCAAATGCTTTGTGACATGAATTGCATATGTATGGTTTTTCTCCAGTGTGGGTTCTTTTATGGTATACCAGATAAGATTTATGTGCAAATTCTTTGTAACATAAATTGCACTTGCATCGTTTTTCTCCAGTGTGGGTTCTTTTATGGTATTCCAGATGAGTTTTCCGTGCAAAATCTTTGTGACATAAATTGCACTTGTATGGTTTTTCTCCAATGTGGGTTTTTTTGTGGATTTTCAGACCAGATTTCCGTGTAAATGTTTTGTTACAAATATCACATATGTATGTGTTTGGTATGTTGTGGCTACTTGCTTGCATCTTGAGATCTTGAACACAATGCAAATATTGCATTTATTTATAGGTTGATTTTATTACTGCATTTCCATGTTATTGCAAACCTACCATGAATTAGAAAATGCACCTGTTAATATGAAATTATTGAAGGAAGATGGGATGCAATAAGAAACAAAGCCAAAGTCATGAACTAAAAGTATGCAGAGATGTCACAAGGATGATATTAGAGGGTGAATGGTAGTGCAGCCAAGGTGTTACTGGAGAGATGACTTAAACATTGGAAACACTTTTCTGCTACCATCTGTAAATCTGAGATCACTGAACTGATATTTTAAAATTTTCTTTCCCTTTGTAAATGTGTGACTATGCTTTGAAGATATGGTGATAGAAAGTTTGGAACAGGCAGTCTAGCAACACGAAAATATGCTGGACAAGGATAGATCTCCTACTGCTAATATATGACAGAGACACAGGAAGTGGATTGGTCACATATTGAGAGGTTTTCGCTTCTCAGAACTATCATACAGAAAACAATGTGGAGAAGAGGATGAGAGGAAGACCTAGATGGATGCTGCTGGACTGGATTGTGGTGGAGGGATACTAGGGGTCCACCGGAAACCGCCTCGGATATTCGCTTCCGCCGGAAATCCCGTTTCCGGAAGTATTCGCCTCGGCAAATATGATAGACGCAAATAGTTGCAAAAAAATTTTCTTTAAAAAAAAATTTTTTCTTTAAAAACTTATTCAATAAACTTACGTATATAAAATTATAAATGTTGAACCTTAAAACAATTACACAGAAAACTTCACAACTGCACAGAAATGACTACAATTCAAATTGTATTAGTCACTTATTACAAGTACACAAATTTATGTTGATAATTTCTTATTACATGCAAATGTGAAGCTTCGCATATGGAACAAATGGTATCCGGTTCGTTACCGGATCCGGCAAAAATACATCCAAATACTCGGAATCGGTTTCCGGCGGAAAATGTCTTACCGGTGGACCCCTAATGGATACATTAAACTCAATGAGGAATCCCATTATCGGGAGGGGTGGAGCCATTGGACGTTTGAACCTGCCTATGGCATAGAACTTGAAGAAATAGGTCCTTGCAATCTAACCCTGTTTGGAAATCCAGAGTGCAGTGCCATAGACAAAAGCACTGCACATAGTTGCTTCATTAGATTTCATCTATGAGTGCTTGCTAAATTGCAAAACAATATTGTAGTTTGTTAATATTTACACTGTATAATATATACCATTTGCTACTTTAAGTCACTGGGTTAAAAGTGACAAGGTTTCTTTTTCCAAAGGAGTTATTTCTATACTTTTTCACAGAACTGCAATTAGTCCGTATAATTTTCGCACAGACTGCAAAACAATAAGGAAAACAGTCAGATCTGGAAATCAGCACATGATTGCATAGATAACCGACGTGGTTAAGTTTCGCTGAATAAAAAAATCCGACTAAGTTAGCCTAAATTGCATTCGTCAGTATGCGTAATAAAGGCCTATTAAGATGAGATTACAAATCGAAGGCGCATAGTTAGGTGAAATAAAATAGTGATTTAATTATATTATATAAATATCTTCTTCTTTATGTTCTCTGCTCACCGGCAGGTTCGTATGACCAATGACGCCATCGTTCTCTGTCTTGTGCTCTTCTCTTCAGTCCACTGTATCCTTCTTCTTTTGTCATCATCCAGTCTAGCAGCATTGCCCTCGGTCTTCCTCGCGTCTTTTCCCCTCCATCCTTCCCTCCATGATGTCTCTTAACAGTGTCTCACTCCTTAGGATGTGCCTGATCCATTTCCTTTGTCGTCCGCGTATAGTACTTATGAGTGATCTTTGCTCTTCTACCATTTGCAGGATTTCCTCGTTCGACCTCCGTTCCGCCCAGCTAACTCTCTCCATTCTGCGCCACACCCACATCTCGAAGGCTTCCAATCTTTTTATGTCGTCCTTCCTCATTGTCCATGTCTCGGAGCCGTACAGAACAACACTCCACACCAGTGTCTTTACCATTCTCTTCTTTAGACTCTTGCTTAAACCTCCTCTCATCAGCTCTCCTCTTTTATAAAATGCATCTTTTCCCATGGATATTCTTCTTTTTATTTCCTCGTGGCATCTTGCATCGTCTGTGATCACACTTCCTAGATAGCAAAACTTCTCCACCTGTTCTATTTCTTCTCCGTTTAGTGTGATCTTTATTGTTTGTGGTGTTATACCGCTTCTTTTGCTTATCTTCATTACCTTTTTCTTCTTTACGTTTATTTTCATTTCATATTCCAGCGATACCGTGTTTAGACGATCCATCATCCTTTGTAAGCCCTCCTGGCTAGTTGCCAGCATCGCCTGGTCATCTGCAAATCTCAATGCCTTCACCCTTCTTCCTCCTACCTTTATCCCCTCCTCCATATCCTCTAGCGTTTCTCTTATGATCTCTTCTATATAGATGTTGAATAGGATTGGTGACAGTGGGCATCCTTGTCTTACCCCTCTTCCTATTTTTCCTGGTTCTGAGTAGTCTCCATCAACTCTTATTTTCACTCTTTGTCCCATGTATAGATTACCTATCTATACATATAAATATATACATATAATAACAGTTATTACTTAGATGTATGCAGTCTTGTCCTCGAGACCAAAGTCTTGGTCTCGAGTGCACTCGAGTTCGTTTTTAAAAGTCTTGGTCTTGGTCTTGGTCTTGAGGTTCAAGGTCTTGGTCTTGGTCTTGAGGTCCAAGGTCTTGGTCTTGGTCTTGGTCTTGAGGTTCAAAGTCTTGGTCTTGGCCTCGCAAGACCAAGACCAAGACCGGCTGTTGGTATGAACAGTCATTTAACAGAACTCAAGAATTCTGTATCAAGCCTGCTTGCATCATACGACCAATATCTATGGATGGATACAAGTCATGTTGGTCAGGAAAACCTATTGGCAGCAGCAACAGTTATTCTGTATCAGACGGTATGATAAACCATGGGAAGATTTCAAAAGGACTCACTATCTGTACATTTAGATCCAGTGCTTGAAAAGCTACTGTGTGTGTGTGTGTGTGTGTAGGTGTGTGTGTGTGTGTGCGTGTGCGTGTGTGTGTGTGTCAGCGACTTCGGCACCTGTAGAACGTATTTTTTCACATGGCGGAATTTTTATTAGGCCCACCAGGCACGTCTTGGTCAGAAAATTCTGAGCGAATTGGTTTTTATAAAATACAAAAGGCATTTGGTATAAGAGTTTGCATGAAGGACTTTTGAATGCAAATTCGCATTTCTCTGCAGTTTGCACTTAAAGTTAACTTGCTTGAATAAAATAAAAGACTCATGTTTTCATTAAAATAGTGAATATTCTGACTTTACAAATTTTAGAAGTCTTGACCTGATTTCGATTTTTTGGGTCTTGGTCTTGGTCTTGGTCTTGAGGTTCAAGGTCTTGGTCTTGGTCTTGAGGTTCAAAGTCTTGGTCTTGGTCTCGAGGTTCAAGGTCTTGGTCTTGAGGTTCAAGGTCTTGGTCTTGGTCTTGGTCTTGAGGTTTAGGGTCTTGACAACAAGACTGGATGTATGCTATATGTATAGTATTCTTATCTTAGACATAGAACGACATCTGATTTACCAGCAAATAAAAGCAGAAGGCAAAAGTAACGTATCAAAACGTAGTATGTACTTCTAATTATAGGCCTAACGAAAAGATAATAGTTACATGAATCGTTTTCTTTATGAGGTTAAATCATTGGCGTAGGCTATATTAGGCAACCGTTTCACAAAATTACATTCCAAAATGCGAAAAAACTAATCGTAATCTTAAACTCCAAACTAATAAAGCGCCACTCAAAGCCAAGAGCAGGGCACCAGCTTATTCACAAGCGCTGAATCAGAGGTTCCAGAAGGTAGTCAAAGGAGGACAAAACAAAAAGTTCCGGTTCAAGTCCTGTTTGCGAATGGGTCCAGATCAAGAGAGGAATCAGGGCAGCTGTTAAGGCGGGTGTCGTTTAGATCGAGGAGATGTCATTTGGGGCGGGGAAATGGTTAACACGCTGGCACGAAGATATCAGATATCACGCTGGCACGAAGAGATCAGAAGGACGCGGGTTCGATACAGTGCAGTGTGGCTTGAAAGATCAACTTCAGAAAATCTGTTCTGTACTCAATATAATTAGGGATAGGTCGTCTACTTAAATTATCATTTCTAATACAACTTATTTAACAATATATAACATTTTTAATAAATTTTTGTTTCGGCTGACTGTTTTTTTAAGTTCACTTTTCACATTCTGTGCTTAATTCTCGACAGGTAGTAACGGAGCGGAACTTTATATGGTAATTTTTTTTATGTAATTTTGATGTTATGAGCATATTTTAAAGACAACATCATAAATATTTTAATGTTTTTTTGTTCATTTGATCACTGGGAATGATTGGCTCAAGTGATTTTTATTTTGTTATTTGGCCCAAAAAATACATTCAACTTTACATTGATTAGATCCCCTACTTTTCTTTCGGCAACGGAGTGGAATTTCTTAACAAAATTTAAAATGTGATGGAATTAAATAATCATTTGTATTTTAATTTCTTTTATATTTATTTTATAAACATTAATATTAAAAATATATTGGCATGTCAAACTACGCAGTAGGAAGCTGTAAACTATATATAAATAGCTCATATGTGTTTGGTAACGGAGTAACGGAGTGGACAAACATTTTAGTAGGGCTATTTTTTTCTGCTAAAAACGTCATAATTTTACATATTAATGCAAAACCAAATATATATTAGTGAAATAGAAATATTAAAGATTTGCTCCAAACAAAAATCAATGTAATTTGCCAAAAAAATTTTTGCTTCTTCAATTACTGAATGTGACAAGTTACCGGAAAATGACTCATTTGTTGCAACCTGTTCGAAATTAGCGCTATCTGAGTGTTCAGCCGTTGGAACGCTGAGCCAATCTGTTTGCTCACGAGACATTGTTGAAACATGGTACCCGCAGTTGTGTAATATTCATTTTGTTTAGCGGTAATGAGATTTACGAAGGTAATTTACGTGTTTAAGTTGTTGCTATATGTATTTTAACCAATCACCTTACACATCACATAAATGTATTCTCAGGATTAAGGAAAATTCAACATTATAACTAATTTCTTAAAAATGTTGACGTTGCTTCCAAGGTGACGGATCGCGTGGTAAGGAAGTAAGTTTGGCAAGCATGCGCAGAATTTAACATAATTGTATTAGACAGCGATAGACAAAGGTTGAAGCTCTGTAAGGTTGAAGGTGACAGACGAGTAGAGATAAAAACTGCTTTAGTTATTTTAGTATTTGAGTAGACTGAACAGGTTAAAGATACAAGATTGCACAATTGTTTATGCGTATAATTTATGCTGCTACAGAAACTCGTCACACGGGTAGTCAAAGTGTGAGGGTTCTTTCGGTTAAAGCGCAAACACTATACCAAGAACAGGGTACCGTTTCAGAGTAGTTCTATACTATAAGCTGTGGGTAATGTTTGTCTTTAGCGTCCGAAATTATTTCAATGTAAATGGTCGTTTCATAATTCCAACTTGTAGTTTGACTTTTATTATGTAATATTTTAATCGATCATCCGGCTTCTAGTTTCATTGAAATTTTCATCAATCTTCCAACTTCTAGTTTGACTTTTATTATGTAATATTTTAATCGATCATCCGGCTTCTAGTTTCATTGATATTTTCATCAATCTTCCAACTTCTTGTTTGACTTTAACTGTGAAACGTTTTCATCGCTCATGCGATGTAAATAATTTAAACGCGGAGACGCTCAAAACACGTAGCTTAAAACACGGAGTATATATTATAGGATGCTACATTGAAATAATTTCGGACGCTAAAGACAAACATTACCAAGCTGTGTATATAAAGTGTACACCTAGCTTAAGACTCGTCTAGTGCAACAATACACATATACAAAACTAAAACATTCTGCATTTGTTCAATAATATGCACCTCTGTCCTAGCATTCATATATAACAGAAAAGCAGAGCAGTCCCTTAACACTTTAAGGACGAGAGTGTACTAAAAGCACCTGGAAACCAATGCAGCTCACCGTTAAAGTGTTACGTTAGCCATGAAAGGCAGTCATGGCTATGAAGTGCGTGCGACTTCATTTTTCTTAGCCTTGGCCTATGAGGGCGGATAGCCAGCCCTATTCGTTGCTGTTTGATCTTACCACTGACAGTGTATGGTCAGTGTGCTCATTATAGCTGCACCTGTGGAGTAAAATATTGAAACAAATTTTTGTCCAAGCAGGATTTGAACCTCTGACCTCTCGATTGACAGTCCAGCACACTAGCCACTCTCGAGACTATCAAGCAAATACAATAATAAAAATAATAATTTGTTTACTATTGATTATGATTTAAATTGCTGTGGTAAGTCACAGATATTCTTGTGTTATCATCAGGATGGCAGAGGCTGTTAAGGTTATGGTACGATGTCGTCCCATGAATGCGAGAGAGAACGGGCTTGGATGTAAAGACGTGATCTGCATAGACGAACGCCTCGCTCAGTGTTCAATAAAAAATCCGCATGATGGCAGAGCGCCCCCAAAGGCCTTTACTTTTGATGGTTCTTATGGAGTCAAATCAACAACTCAGCAGATTTATGCTGAAATCGGTTTTCCACTTGTTGAGGTAATTGATTATTTTCTGTTATGACCTTTTTCATGCTAATTTAGTACATTTAAAAACTTCAGGTTGAGTAACAATTAGCCAGAAAATTAAGTTTTCTCGAAAGTGGATATGAGGATATCATTGTGACAGAATCTAGTGCAGAAATGAGCTACTGAGAAATTTTGAAACTGCTTTCAAACTTCCTAGAAATTTTTTAGGCTATTGCGATAAATAATTTATCAAGCATGATAAATGCAATTTATGACATTCAGAAAGATAATTATAAATTCTTTTCGAAAGTTACTGGTTGCTTGTGGTTAATACGCTCGTGCATAGCTCCTCAGTTGGTTTGTACTTTATTAATGTGAACAATTACTGGTACTGGGAAGTAGTTATCCAATCTGATATAGCTAAATTAATCTGCTTCTATGTAACAACCTAACCAAATGTAAGCAATAGGATAAATTGGATATTGAGGAGTATGATATTGCAATGGTTACAACTGAAATGCAAATTCTTGAGTCGATTAAAATCCATGCTTATCAGGATTCCAGATTGCAGCTTGCCTATCAGTTTCATTTGGCAACAACCAACAGTAGCTGACATTATGTATGCATGATTTTTTTTGTTGCTCTCACACCTTAGCTTGTTTTCCAATTTGTTTTTCATTTCATATTCTTGGTTGTGCTATGTATGTATTGTACATGTGTACGTTGGCATTAACTTTAGCACCTTTAAGTATCGTGCGACCTAACTGATGGTAATGTAATGTAATAAAACATTTATACAGCACCCGTTAAGAACCTCTCAGAGGCGCAAAAAAAGACAATAAGAAGAAAAAGTGATTCAATACATGGACAGTGCTCTAATAGTTAGAAGAGTCGCCACTGACATACGTTGACTTGCATGCAGAGCCAATTATTCTGATCCACAGCTGATAGTAGACTCAATGTTTGGAGTTTCTGGGCTCCATTCCATGCCCACTGCTGTTAGCAAGGCTCAAAGATTCAAGATCAAGACAAGCCATAGTCTGACACAGCCTGGCATCCTGCCCCATGGATTAAATAGAGACCTAGACAATGGCTGTGGGATATCAGGAAAGAGAAGGAAACAAAGATATGAGATTCAAGACAGTCCTAGACTGAGGGTTTTGAAAATAAATTCTAGTGGCTAGAAAATGAGAGATCATGAACAATTACATTTAGTTAGTTTGTGGAATTGATATTTTCAAGCACCATATGCGTTTTTAACACCATTACATTTATGACCTCGCTGGATTCATTCTATGCTTTGCTGCATTTGATTTTTATTCAGTCATTAACCTGTGCCATTTGCTGTAACCACTGCAGAGGAGGCTGAAATCCACACTTTTGTATTACAAATAACCAATAGACTACTTTGTCATTTGTGGCAGGGTAGAGCTGCACACAATTCAAGAAAGATGCTTTAAAGAAGTTTCAGTGCCTTTGCACTTCTCACTTCTGGGCTACCAGTTCATATTGGAGCAGGTCCATTTTGTAGTGCAAGACACCAAACAGGTTTCAAGACTGCTTTTTCAAGACAGAACGAGACTTGCTTCAAGCAGTTTCCAGAATGCCAAGTTATGACCTTAAGACTGAGACCAAGACTATATATGTTCTCAAGACAATGTGTTCTCTAAGAAATCAAAAACATGTCTTGAGACATCTGGAAACTGAAACTGGACCTTAAAACCATACAACCCAAACCGTACCATTACATTCCCTGCTGTTAGCCAATTTTCTTGTCTACTTGGACTTTAGTTTATCATTCACCTTCTGTGAGACTAGTATTGATTTGTTCTTTGAGACCAGCAGCTAATTAAGTCAGTCAGATATCGCCATTTCTACCTGTAACATGGCACCTGTATGCTAATACCTGTGTGCTTTTTAATGTGTTCATGCTGTTCAAAATTAATGTGCACCTTTAATCCTTTAACAACGAGAAGTATTGTTTACACATTAGCTTTTAGTTTCTCCTCACCTGTGAAGGATTTAGTTAAACAACTCCATGTTGCTTAACACTGTAAAACTTTACTCCCTGGATTCTGTTGTTGTTATCAAAGACCATTCATTATGTATGTGTATCTTTATTAGAAATGTGGGCTTTGCTTTTATAGAATTTGAGCTGCAATACTAGAATTGTGACAGACACAGGCAGACAGAAATACAGGCAGGCATACAGAAATACAGGCAGGCATACAGGCATACAGACAGGCATATGCTTACACAGATACACTGGAAGCAGGTATAATCACAAAGGCTGACCTGTCATACAACCACACATACATAAAGACACATATGGGAAAGATGGAGGATTTATACATTGATGTAATCAGAACAAGTCATATAAAATGATTAACGGTATTTTACTTTTAGTATGGTTTTACTGAGTCAACCATTGATTGATGCTTTGTGCATTGTGGTAGTGGCACTATGGAAGTCATTAGATTAGATTAGATTAGTGTAGATTAATATAAGCGTGTGTGTGTGTGTGTGTGACTTGTGCAGGGTGTGACGGAGGGCTACAACGGTACGATATTTGCCTATGGCCAGACGGGGAGTGGAAAATCCTTTACAATGCAGGGCATCATGGATCCTGCAACACAAAAAGGCATCATTCCAAGGTCCATTTCTTAATTTCTCCTCTGTATAGCAATGATACTCATGCCTTGCCATGTAACTTTGTGTACAGTACTACAATTGTACTTTGAATTAAGATTCCTGGAAAGATTTTTAATTAGTATGTATGGACTGTTGCCAAGTATGAGCAGTTCTAAATCATGCTAACTGATTCGTCACTGTGGAGGGATCTTTCAGTCAATTGCACTTCTGCTCTGTTATTCATTCAGTCAGTTTTAAATACAAAGTGTACCTAACAACATCAGGAAGTTGAACTTTAACTTCTGTTGCTTATCTTCATGAGTAATGATGATGCATAAATGGACTGACAGAGGCTTGTAAATTAAGGATAAGAGTTTAATTACTTTTTGTTTTTAAGCTATGTATGTATCAGAGCAATGAGCAATCAGAGCTCTTGTATAGCGCCCTTTAAGTAACTCTTAAGGGTGCTCCTGTATGGTTACCTAGGGGTCCTATGTTTGAATTTAATTGAGGTGTGGTTTTAATGGTCGCAGAGCCTTTGACCATGTGTTTGAGAAAATACAAGTCACGGAGGGAGCCAAGTATCTTATCCATGCATCCTATCTGGAAATCTATAACGAGGAGATTCGTGATCTGCTTGGGAAAGACATTAAGCAGAAGCTCGAGCTGAAAGAACATCCGGACAAAGGTGTCTACGTTCAAAGTAAGGGTGCATTCTGTCTTCTTTGTCTGTTTTCATTAGCTGATTGTAATCTGAACTTCTGTAACTTGGCATTTGACCTGTAGACCTGGGACTTCTCTATGGTCTCTTGAGTTCAGGCTTGAGGCTATTTGTTCAAATTACACTAGTTTTAGACTTTCGTTTTAGAACAGGTCTGAAGTCAGCTGAAGTGAGTTCAAAAACACCTTAATCTGCTCTTTTAAATTCATAAGGAGTTCTTAATCTGTTGGCGCCTTGATGTTGTTTTAGTTTCCTTGCCAGAATCTTTCTTTGCCATTTGTTCTTCATTTGTGTTCTGTGATGCGGGGCGGGATGGTGTGAAGAGAAACGATGAAGTATGTAGTGGCTGGGTAGTGATGATCATTGTTTTAGCCATTATTTTAAATTCTATTGCTTAGCATTGGTTTTATGCCAGGTTTATCCATGCACCTGTGTAAGAACGTTAGAACTTGTGAACAAGTGATGGAGCATGGATGGAAGAACCGTTCAACAGGGGCCACACTCATGAATGCTGATTCATCGCGCAGTCATTCCATATTCACGATCCACATGGAAAGGGCCGAGACTGATGGTAAAGGGGAGGAACATATCCGAGTTGCGAAACTCAACCTGGTTGATTTGGCTGGTAGTGAACGTCAAGGAAAAACTGGTAAGTTTCAACGATGCTTCTGATGTATGAGGTATTTAGAGAGTTGCACTTTCTGCTGAAAATGCAAAATTTTCAAGGCTTTGAATGTGACTTATAGATCGATTCTCAAATTTTGCTTTTGCTGGAGTTTAATAAGGTTGAGTTTTGAGTTTCTGTTTAAATCATAATATTGTTCCTATTTAAATTGTGCCATTTAGATAATTTGACCCTCAGGATTGTTTTACTTTTAATTTTCTTTTAATTTGCCTTTGAAAGAGTTTAAATGCTGAATCATTTTCTGAAAGTTGTTCTTAACAACTCAACAGAACACATAATCTTAACTTTTTACCGTTTTTGTAATATGCACATAATTATGATGTACAGTTTCTTGCACTGTTTTGTCTTCAAACATTTATTTTTATAGCTTAAGTGTGTGCTTAACTGATGAAAATGAACAGTTGGTGCCTGATAAGATGTTACAGCGCATGTTTAAATTGTAGGTTAACAATAATAATTGTCTGACCTGATTACGACTTGTTCTCCATGCACCTTTTGTTGATGCCTTTTGCAGATGTCGTTTAGACACCAATGCTATAGAAGTTTCAGATGAATAATATAATATAATATAATTAAATAGTAATAATAGTGCAGCTGTAATGAAAAGTACATTATGTATGCTTGATAACCATTACCAGTTGTCATGTACTGGAAATCTGTAAAAACATCAGAGCTCTGTTGTCAACCTCAGACTGTGTGCCATTTGGTTATCATATGTTTTCTTTCCGTATATTTTGACTCCCTTGAAGTACTGAGATGTGTCTAAGGTAAGAAAAGGTAAATGATTGTTCATGTATCATTATTAGCCTTGGCTGACATTAATTAGTCCTTTCTTTCCAACTGAGCATTGTGTCTTAATGCAATAATTTACTGGTCAAGTGCCTTTAAGTTATATTATGAGCTAACCACTCTTGTTGCTTCAGCTTTGCACCACTTAGGCTGACGTTTGACATAAAGCACCACAGAAGTAGCCAGCTATTTATGATGCTGCATTAATTGCTGTTACATTACAACTCTAGCCAATGTTTTTGTATCAAGGCGCAACCGGAGATCGACTGAAGGAAGCAACAAAAATCAATTTGTCTCTATCAGCTCTTGGTAATGTCATCTCCTCTCTTGTTGACGGCAAGTCAACTCACATTCCCTATCGAGACTCAAAGTTGACTCGTCTTCTGCAGGACTCACTGGGGGGCAACACAAAGACATTGATGGTGGCCTGTCTCTCACCCGCCGACAACAACTATGAGGAAACGCTGAGTACCCTGCGTTATGCCAACCGCGCAAAGAACATCAAGAACAAGCCCAAAATCAACGAAGACCCGAAGGATGCCCTGCTTCGGGAGTATCAGGATGAGATCAAACGGTTGAAGGCGATGCTTACAGGACAGTTACCTCTACAGCTACCACCAGGTAGAGTCATAGCTTCATAGCTCTGTTTCCAACTTATGATGGGAATTGATGCTACAACCTTTGTTACTGCTGCATTCTGGCAGCTATCTACGATTGAATAAATGAATAATACTTTGATGAAAGGGTGACCCTACTAGTTGAGACTTGTTTCCATTTAGGGTTTCTGCTTTACTCCCATTGTTTCGCATTGATTAGTGAAATGTTGCAGTGATTAGTGAAATGTTTGTAATTATGAAGTTTTTTTGCTCTTCTTCTGTTGCTGTCGGAAACAATAAAAAACCTATGGTTATGGTTATATCCAATACAATACATTCCATATTCTAAGTTCTGTCCTTGCTATGGCTTGAAAAGATAGCGTGGTTTTTGTTGGTGGATGTAAAGTTACAGCTTATGTTGACTGGTTAAAGCCTCCAAATACAGTTAGATGAACAAATAGAAATGGCACTTGGTTTTAAATTACATTACATAATCATGTTATGAGTACATTTTAACAGGACATGTTTAGCTGATTTACAAAAACTGGAAATCTTGAACTTGAGGAATTTCTGTTGCTTGCAGGGCCGCATTAAGGCTAGTGCGGGCCCGGGTGCTGTGATTACCTATATAGCCATCAGCGCGAGGCCCAATTACAAGTACAATAAAAAAATTTATTGTACTTCCGAAAAATGCGGGCCCCTCAAAACTGCGGGCCCGGTTGCTGCAGCACCCTTAGCACCGTCCTTAATGCGGGCTTGGTTGTTTATCCATCCAGTTTGATGATAACTCCAGGTGAACCCATTCTAACTGTTTAACCCAATTCTGCAGTTGATTATTACTGTGATAATTTTTAAATTATCTTTTAATTGAATCTTTAAATATTAGATCTTTTCCTGGCAAGCATTGTCCAATTGCTTTGTTGACATATGAATTGTAAGAGATTAACGTTCCAGAATCCGGGTCATGGTCGGTTGCATAGGGGAGGGAAATGTTGGATGGTGAGAGAAAAAAAACTAATTGACCAATGAGTTCAAGAAATGAAAAGTTAAATATAGATATTTCATATCTGTAAAAAGTACGTAATGTTGTTTCTGTTGTCTGGGGTCAGAGTTCACTTTTGAACTATTGTAAGGGAGTGCATTATTTTATTTCAGTTGTATTGCATTGCATTCCATGGTATTGTATTGTATTAAATTGGCTGAAAAGGTGAAACAGGTCGAGAGAAGGCGAAAAACTTGGCGAACCGCTCTGGTCTAAACGAAACCAACCAGAAGCTAGAGCTTGAAAAAGAAAAACGGAAAATAAAAGAGGCAAGAGTGATTTCTAGTTGATGATGTTTTCCTCTGAGATGTTGTTTCTGCTTTTAATGCAACATCTTTCTATTCTTAGCAGCAGTCACATATGCATCCATGCATTGGACCTGTGACTGTTCTACCTGAGATTATTACTAGTCTAAGGTCTTGAGGTTTTTGTTTTTCTTCTGCAATCATTTCGTAGAGTACCTGTTATCTCCGCTAAAGTCTTGAATTCTTCAGTATTTATTTATTTCTATATTTTTATTGCATGTATTACATGGATATGGTCAGTGATTCTGAATGTGAAAAAATTGATATTTTAAATGCTTCATGTCTTCAGGAGTTTGAAAATGAAATGAGGCAACTGAAAGAAGAGTTGTCTACTGTGAAGGCATCGAAAGATGAAGTGGAGCTGATGATGAACAATCTTCGGAGCCAGTATGACGAGAAAGTTGCGGAGGCTGAAAAAGTTTCACAAAGCAGTGAGTCATAACACACTCATTTGAAAGCAGATTGTGGAACATGGTGGTGGGAACGTGGATCTTGGAACAGTCAGCTTTGCTTAATGGCTTCATTGCAGTGCAGCCTCGTTGTATAAATTGGTATTTTACGTAGTTACCAAATTTAGATTTCTGAGTGAGTTTGGAATAATAAAAATATTGCTGATAATGCAACCCTGGTTAGCTCTTCAAGCACTTCTGACCTCTGTAGATAGGTGCTTTTCATGCATCGAACATTGTTTTCATATGCATCGAACATTGTTTTACTTGACATAGGTGGAAAGATGTTTATGAGGTGTTTGTCATTGTCATCATCATCTTCCTCCTTGTCTTCGTCATTAGTGTCATCTTAGTTTGGAGTATTTAGAATATTGCTGAAAATGCAACCCTGGTTAGCACTTCAAGCACTTCTGACCTCTGTAGATAGGTGCTCTTTGTGCATTTGAGTTTGAGGTAATGACAATATTGCTTCCTCCTCCTCGTCCTCTTCCTGTTCCTCCTCTGCCTTCTGCTCCTATGCCTGCTCTTTCTGCTCATCCTTATCTTTGTTGACATCAATGTTATTCCTCCTACATCCTAGGTCTTCCTCTGGCACCTTCTATGACCGCCTGAAAACTGCTCTTTTTCGCCGTGCTGGAGTTGGGAGCGTCTCTGAATAGTTCCCTTGAAGAGGCGCTATATAAATCTATGAATGAATGACTGAACGATGCAAATCTGCTGTTTTTGTGTCAATCAATTTGTTTGGATTACAGAACAAATCAAGTCAAGAAGATCTGATCTTATGGACGAGACGGAGAAAAATTTTACGAGAACTGATACTTTCACTTCCGCTAGCTGTAAGTTCTTAACGGCTGCATCTGTGAGGTCACTCTTCTCTTTCTTCTGTGACACCTACATCTTTTGCACCATTTCAAAGTCACTCTTGATAATCTGTACACTGTGTACAGCAAAAGTTAGTGTGTTGCTTTATTTATTTCATATGGATGTATGTTTACACATATGTATCTGAGTGTTTGTAGCACGTTGTTCGAAAATCTCTCACAAATTTTGTACAATTCTATATTGTATCTGAGTGTTTGTAGCACGTTGTACGAAAATCTCTCACAAATTTTGTACAATTCTATAATGGTGCAAGTTTTTAACAAACTTTGTTGATTCAAATTTCTATGCTATTTTTCTGTTCAGTATATTCCATTATTAAATTAGTTTTCAAGATTTAAAGTCATGAAAACTTGGTCATTACTTCGTTTCATTATTCTTCAAGTCCACTACTCTGTGCAGGTCTTTATGGCTGTTTTTTTAACTGTGATGGACCTATTTCTTTTTTGCTGCGGTATCCATTCATTATCATCTAAAAATTATTTTTATTATTACAACTGAAAGGTAATGAAAAAGTGTCAACAAATAATTATAGTGATGATGGTAGCAGTTTCTTGCTCTTGTTTGGCTCAAGAAATCTTTGGAGTTGATGCTAAATCATATCATCCTTAAGCTAAATATTAAAATAATATAATAATTTTCATATGCAGAAATTATTATAAATATAATTGGTGACACACTAATGTGTTCTTTTGCTGTTGTTTGCATCTGTTTTTTGGCACTGTGTTAAATTTTGTAATTTTTGGAGGGCCTAAGAGGTGCTTTGTAAATAATGAGTTACTCAGTAATACAATGTCATGATCTTAAATAAAAAATTAGTGTTTACTGCACGTTACGCTTTCTCAGTGTTGATACACGTAGTGAAAGCAGCAATATGGGTGGTGGTGGTTTTGGGTAGTTGTTATGGTCCTGGTAGTGATGGACCTGGTGGTTGTGGTGGTCATGGTAGTAGTGGTAATAGTGAAGGTGGTGGTCGCGATGATGGTTGCAGTGGTGGTCGTCATAGTCATGGCCCCGTCACGTCATGGGGAGACGGAGAGGGAGAGAGAAAGTGCAGAACAGTAATGATTATTAAGTTATAAATTATGTGATTGTGATAGAAAGAAAGGAATGTGCACATATTTATCTTTGTTTAAGTTTGTTTTCAATTATTTGCACATACTTCTTGTTTTGGCTTAATGTGTTTTGCTTAATTCACCTGAGTGTTTGCTTTTTTGTTGTTTCTCATTTGTTTGAATTGTCACCAGTAGATGATGACCGATCTGACCGAACAGAGCTGCCGACCAATGTAAGCCACATCTCCGGCTTCTCTTTTTCTGCCTGCTTCTTGCTTGAGTGGTTAGAGTGCTCAGCTTGTAATGCGGAGAGGACGGGTTCGAGTCTTGCTTGAGATGGTTACCTTGTAGGGACCTTGAGCAAGTCTTTCACTCAGAACTGCTTTGCACATCAGATTCAAATTTACTGACATGCATAATATGGGCAGTATGACGATGATGATGACGATGATGATGGTTGTAACGATAATTAATATCTTATGTAGCATAAGACCACTTCTCAACAGTTTGACACCAAAGCCAGTTTCCTAATTTGGTAACATTTTATACCATTAGAAAAACAGTTTATACCATAAAAAATCCTTATTGCAAACATTAGTTTTGAGGTTTTAAATTGTCAGCCATTGTGTTGATGACCTGGGCATATGAATGCAAATGGTAATTCCCTTCTTCAGCTTGCCTTGCATCTCCTTTTTTCAATTTCTTGTGAATTGTCATTTGTTTACACTTCTTTGTTTGGCCTGGCATGCAGTTTCTTGCACTATTGGCTTATTCGGACTTTCAAGGTGACCAACACTTTGCCAATTCTGAACAGAACACAATCTGTTGATTAAAGAGATGAAACAAGTGTTTATCTAGAATTCTGGATTTATAGCATATAAAACTGCCTAATCAAATGTATCTGAGGCATAAGGCCTAATCTGCTAATGTTTTAAGAATTTTCCTTATGTTTACACTTTTAACAGCTTTAATTATTGGTAGCTTAATTAATGAGTCAGTTTTAACTGGTTTTGAAAAATCATACCAAACACAGCACTGAAGTAACCACCAAGTGATCATCAGTCAATTAATGTAATATGCAGCATATCAGTGGTGCATGTAAACTTTCTTTAATTAGATCAAACTTTTTACCCAAAGAAGCTGCTTCTTGTTCCTAGTGAATCTGTATGTTACTGATTTTGGTTATGTTGTGAAATTTATCAGTTTGATCGAGAATGTGATATGGATGATCTAAGTGTGCAATCAGACAAAATCATTTCAAATGACAAGCGACAGGTGCCAGCAAGTAGGACGTCAAGCCTCACGACACGACTCCCAGATGATGATGTCATGAAAAGGTAACCTGATGAAAATGTTAGAGTACAGACCAAGTAGGATTTGTAGACAACTTTATGGATTTTATTAACAAAGAGTGCCAAACCCAGGCCTAAATTATTTGGAATAGAAGTTTATGCCTATGAAGTTAGTTTAAGGTACTAATACTAAATTATTGTAAATAAAGTTGGTTGTTTTTGAGTGTCAAAAATTCTGATTCTTTGATGCTGTGGTTCCATTAGACTCGCGGAACTTGAGGAGACGATGGTTGGAGGAGAAGAAATCAATAACGAAGAAGTGAAAGAACGACATCGAAAGAAAAAGAAATTCGCAGAGGAACGATCAAATCAACTGCGTGGTAAGCCAATCCACTTGGACTTCTTTCCTGAAGAAATCATACAGTTATATTCGGTTTTAAATTTTAACATTTTAATGAGGAGCTACATTGGTTTCTTTGTGATTTGTAGTACACGCTTGCCATTAATGTGTTAAACTCTGGTGGTTGATTTATATCATACTAACATTTTTAAAATTCATTGTCTTTAAGAATAAAGTGAAAACTTTAACATGGCATTGGATTTATCATTTCTGGACTAGTGTATATTGTCGTTGTTACCAGAGTGTTGTCATTCGTCCCAATCTGGCGCTTGTCTCGAGTTTGCTGGAGTTTAGTAGGCAACAATGTGACTCGAATCCCAAAGTCTGGGATTTATTTTTTTACTCCTCTGCAAGATACGCAGGATTTTAAAAAATTTCAATAGATTATGAATTTCATCTGGACCAGCAAGTATTCCTCAAGCTCTATTTTTATTTATTTTTTATATTTTACTTAAGGTAGGTATTATTAAAACAAAGGAAGAAATTCAGAAATTAAGAAAAATTTATTGTTATTAGAGTGGCGCTTGTGGAAAGGAAATTCTGTAGAATGATTATTGGTGCATCGACTATACGGTCGATGAGAAGAGTGGTTGGTGAGGTTCATGTATAACCACCTGCTCTCGTATGCCAGGGCTGAGAATATGAAGTTGTAAGAGCGTCATTCTCATGGCTGCCTGACATAATTTGACCTAAGAAACTAATCATTGTCTTTTCAATTGGATGACGAGTTTCTTGTGCTTTTCTTTTTTCAGATGCTTTGGCGCTGATGGACGGAGAGGAGATCATGATTGGTATCTACGAAAACGTTCAAGACAAGCTCAGAGTCGTGGAAAAGAAACTGAAGAAAGAAACTGAGAGAGTAACGTGTCTAGCTGATGATCTCTTTGTTTCTATTCTATAATTAATGAAACATTAAATTTATGTTTAGAAATACTGTTCTGCAGTTAGAACAAATTTTGCTTGTATTATTAACCATTTATACAGAGCCATTTCGTATGAAATCCTATGCAAATTAATAGCAAATCACTGCTGCAGTTTGTTGTGCCTTGTGCATGAGATTTTGTTGCTATTTGTTTTTATTGATCAGTTAAAATTATAATTATCTGCCGTTTTAAAATTGGAATAAATTTTCTTTATGGAATAGCAGCTATCAGATTTTAGTTTTGAATAATGATTAGATTTAAGGCTTTCCACTTTCAAACCTGTACCGATGACCACGACTCTTAAAAGGCATTCTAGAAATACTTTGATGCAGACATATGATATGAACTCTGAAAGCTTTGTTGAGTTTTTTCTAAATCGTTTCCTTTGATTTCTTTGTTTTTAGTCAGAATCACTTGAGTGCGAGATTGGCGATCTTCAGTCAGAATTTGAGTCGGATCGTAGAGATTACCTCGATACAATAAGAAAACAGGAAATGAATATCAAATGGTTAGAAGGTGTAATCGATCGAATTCATCCAACCCTTCGATCTGGCTGCAACTTTACTAATCTTGATCGAATTCGAGCGCAATCAAAGTGGGATGAGGATGAAGCCATTTGGACTCTGCCGAAGCTGACCATTGAAAAAGTCCAATTGCCTTCTGCTAACAGTGGTACGTGTACAAGCTGCCTTGTTTTGACTTCGGTGCCACATTTGTATTTATGAACAGTTCTGTATATGACTTTATAAGGACATTTCTATCAATGTACCGTAAAATGTCAAGGAAGACTGTATAGTTCATAAATAGTGAAATGAAGCTTGCACTGGGAGACATGAAGATTGTATGAGATTTCAAATAGAGATCTCCATCAGAGAACAGTACATTGTTTTCATTACGGTTTCATCTGAAGTAATCATCAATTGATGTATGCCTTATGCTTTATGATAATGGCACTATAGAAGTTGTTTGATTAGATTGTATTAAACAATACCCACTGAAAACCCATCTTCAGTTAAAAGTTGAGTACTATTCAGATTCCCTGGTCCTCTTCATCCGGGCCAGCCCTAGCCCAAATGGCACCACAGGCAAAGCACACATTTGGTGCCTCAGACCCCCACTCCACAGTCCAACCCACGTCACAAGACACATTTTTTGTGTGAAAATGACGCCCCATAGATTTTGGTGCCCCAAGCAACTGCCTGCTTTGCCTGTCCCTGGGGCTAGCACTGCTCTTCATAGTGCCTATTTTGCCCTAACCTTACCATGATATTTTGCGATTTATGTCGCACATCTTAACCTGAGGGGTAGAATTATTTTGCAAGGTGTCAAGTCTAGCTGATCTGTTTGTCTGCTCTAGTATCAACAGGGAAGTCTCAATTAACTCAATACACTGCTTGAATTTTAGGTGCACTTGTGCATGGTGAGCCTGGTGATAGCTCACTGGGTTTTGCTAGACAACGTAGCAGTTATCAGGATTTGAGAAGCTCCAGCAGCTTTGTTTCAGACCCAGAAGAAGACTTTTTAAGAGAGGTAATATTAATTTAGATACCGGTAATTAATTATTTTCATCATTACCATTAATGCATTATTATATATAATTAATGTATTACTACATGGAAACATAATTAGTGTTATAATCGTAGATGAAGAGAAGAGCAGCCCCTTGTGCTAGCCTTAGAGGCAGCCATGGGTCTGAAGTGTTAAGCAACGTAATTTTCTTAGCCCTGGCATGAGGGCAGGTGGCCAGTTCTCTCCCATGCCATCTGATCTTCCCACCAACATTTACTCATTGTAGCTGAGTTTGCTAGGGGTGCAGACAGAGCAGAAATCTAGAAAGATTTCTCTCCAGTCGAAGATTTTAACCTCCAGCCTCTTGGTTGAAGCATGCTAACCACTATCCCTGATTATCATTATAATCTTAATAATCATTATAACCATTAATAATCATAATTTTGCAATACCCTTTCTGACTAGGTTGAGTGCTCGCGATTACCAACGCACGTACTTACGAGACGTGGTGCCGTGTAGCCAAATCATAAGTTCAGATTAAGCAGCAAGCAATTGTGCTGTCATTAACTAAATTAACAAGCACTTATTGAGAAAACAAATGAATGTTGGATATTTAAATAATTAGTTAAATTCACAAGGAAAAATCCCATTGTGGATCAAATGATTGTTAACAATTTGTAGAAGTTACTGGCGAGTGAACAACAGCAACTTGCCAATAACTACTTCGGCAGAAATCGTGCTAAAGAGCTGCTTGACAAGGGACGCCAAAGAAGTAAGAATATTAATCAAAGGTTTTAGTCTCTGCCCTTGTTTGACAAGGGTTTTAACTAAAATATTAAATTGTATAAGATGATATCATAACCAGCTGGTTCCATGTAGATCTGAATATTTTTGTAAGAGTCACTCTAATTGTGTTGGAGGCCATTCAATTTTTTCATCTGAGAATAACGTGCATATCGTAGATTCATACAGACGTGTATGACTATATATTATAGAGTCATCCAAACTATACATGTTCTATAGCATCTGATAGCAAGGTTATGCATAATCAGGGTATGCATAATCATGGTATGCATAATCATGGTATGCATAATTGAGTTAGCATTAAGTGTAATATTATAAAATTCTTTTCAAACACTTATCTGATTTCTGTGCTATAGCTTTGCTCAGCTATTTTTGCCTAGATAATGGCGAGTTTGCTTGATTTTTAGTTTCACAATAAATTAGAAATTTTGGACAGATGCCCGATTGCCTTCTATGCATGCATTTATGTAACTGGTTGTTTATTTAGCACCTTTTCAACTTCTCAGATGTGCAAAAAGGTGTCTTTATTTGATTGCTGGTATAGTGTCACATCTTCAAGGCATTTTGTTGATACCAGAAGAAAACGAATAAAGCTTTATGTATTAGAAGATAGTAACCATCAAACTGCTTTTATTCAAATTTTACTGGTCAAACCAAAGCTACCAGAAACCACTGCCATGTATATTCCTGGTATGTTTTGCTAATGATATTTCTTGTGTTTCTGTTGACGGTTTTCTTGCAGGTAGTAACCTAAGCCCCATTACTGGCAGCTACTCCTCTGTTGGTGCTACAAGTGCGCCACTTGCCAGCAGGGCATCACAACCAAGCGAATCGACCCTGACCAATCTACGGAAACCAGTGCGTCTTGAATCGCTTCCAAACATGTCCGTCTTGAAGCCAGACAAGAAACACTATCGTAAAACATGACCAAATGATGGTGTTCGAATATTTATAAGCATTGAAGTTAACCAAGGCACAGTGTGTGGATCTCAGTTTGCTTAGGTTCATTAATAATCCTGCTTGTGATGACCTGCACGAGGTAATATGATGATTTTAGGTCAGGATGTATATAAGGAATTTATGGTAATTCTTTTGGCAAACTGATTGAAGCTTTTTTGGACGCGAACAAGGCACTTCTTAAAAATTACTTAATAGTGCTCCTGTAAGTCGTACTACTAGGTTCTGTTGCCCACCCATGAGTGTCCAGTTCTTGCTGATCATTAGTTTCCTTGGTCACTTCAGCAGTCTTCGATAATCGTGACTAATGGCCAGTTACAGTAAAAATTTCTGACTAATGTTGAATGAGTTAAAGATGTGCAATTTCCAGCTAATTTTGGATGATTCAAAACTGAACATTGAGTGTCTTTCACGTGGATGTGAGGTGACAGAGTTTAGAAAGCAGCATAAACTGAAACGTTTTACTTATCACTGTGTAAAACACCAGCAATGTAACTGTTAGAGTAAATGCAGGTTAGAAAACGAGTTGGCAGTAATATTCCTGACTTGAGTTTTAGATTATTGCAATTGTAAATTCAGTATTTCTCGTGTGTCCAAAAACAATGATTTATAGTCAAGAAAACTGACAGGTTTATTGTATACCCGTGGTGACGAGGGTAGTGGTGATGATGTATGATGGTGAAGAATAAGAAGATGATGATAATTGGTTAGGATGTTCAGAGTTCATTTTATTAGCTCAGGAGTGCATAATGAAGATTTTCTCTTGAAAAGAGTTCTGTCTGACTGTGCAACTACAATTGACAACTTCAGTTAAATTGACTCGTAAAACAACAACATTGTACTTGCAATGTAATGAGCAGTTTTAGTACTATTAAAAAATTGCAATTATCAAACTGTTTCTAAGGCATCTTGTTAGTATATTTCTAAGACTATAAAAGCAGAAAACCCAGGACATCTGAAATCGTCTTTAAAGTTCTCAGTTTCAAAATTAAACAGCAACATGTATTTAAAGAACTCTAAAATCATAATATTTCATTTATTATACATGTATTATGCATTGTATAAACAAGGCAATATTGTGTAATTTCTGATTATAGGCCTACATTTTTCACAGTTTAACCACAGTGACATATAGTTAGCACCTTTAATGCACCTTAGTAACGTATAAATTTACTAAGATTTTACGTTTACGACCGAAGAAACAGTTAAGCTTACTTACTTGCATCCAGGGCTGTAGTGGTAAAATTTGAGGTGAGTATACGCTACCGGTGACCAGCGGTGTAAAAAAAATTTGAAGACCTTTTTTTAGGAAAAATTTCTGACTTTTCACCAATTCTCGGAAAATTTTCAGACTTTTTACCGATTTTGTCTCTGAAAAAGTTGATGACCTTTTTTTTTTTTTTTTTTTAGTCATTCGCCCTAAAAACCTTCAAAAACCTCTCTTTTTTTGAAAAATTTTCGTTCCCAGAGGTAAGTATACGCTGTATACCCGCGTATACCCTCGTCTACAGCCATGAGTATACGCTCTCAAATTTCTCTAGAGGTAAGTATACGCTGTATACCCGCGTATACGCTCGACTACAGCCCTGCTTTCATCATGCATGTCTGTCTTCTGAAGTGCTGTGGTAGGCGTGTTTGCGATTATCAAGTGGACGCACGGCATGTCTTGCTGCGGAAGAGTAAGGACAAGACGTACGAAAGATTAAATCACATTAGGCACAATAAGAATCGTTAGGCGACATCAGCAAATTGGCGATAAGTGCTGATGCTGCTAATGAATGACGAGCGTGTTATAATATTTTGTACGTATCCATGGTCAAGGCATCAACTGCTGATGTATCCAAATCAATCCAAAAACCAGGTCAATTGCGAGGTCAAACACAGACCGATCGAGAGTCTTGTCACCCGGTCATATCCTAAAATAAGGACATGCTCCTATAGCTACTAAAATAATCCCGCTGGTTGAAAATCCACTCAAAAGTTTTTCACTGACGTCCCATCCTCCGCCATTCTATTTTTCAGCCGGAACACAACCCATCGTGATAGTCTTCTTCCAGCAATTGATTAACCGAATCTATAGTTTGTCACACGGTAGCCTAGATGGAGGCATATCATGGAGAGTGTGAAAATAAAATTGGGAGCATGGCGGATAAATAAAAATGTACGTTTTGCTATAATAATAATAATAATAATAATAATAATAATAATAATAATAATAATAATAATAATAATAATAATAATAATAATTTCGTTTAATATTTTCAAACTGACAATTACGCAGTATGATTACAAATCATGAACGGACGATCACAAGTTATTACAGGAGTCGAATTTAACTGTATACGCAGTGCTCGAAATGGACCGGAACGCACCGGAACGCCGTTCCGGTTCGTCAGCGTTCCGTTCCGGTTCGTCAAATGAATTATTGTGGAAAATACTTGAAATTAACGTGAATGCTCCCATATCTTTGACTAGCGTTCCGTTTCGTAAAATTTTCCATTTCGAGCACTAGCTGTGTATACGGCAGCCATGCAAGGCGCCCATCACGTCCTACATCTCATATTTAACAACGCGCCATCTCGCGAATGAAAATAGGTTGAATGGACCTTTTTGGGAGGGTTACGGGAAGAGATCCCGCTACCGCTTGCTCTTCATAGCTACCTATGACCTCGAGCCCTCGACATTGCTCAGTTTTCGAAGAATTTATGGGGTGAGATCTTTCACCACTAGCTGTTGGCCATTGAAAGGGCGCCACACCATTTGAGTAGGTCTATAGGCCCCTAGTTATGATTGGTAAAAACTTGGTACTGCCTGACTATAACTCCTATAGGCTTTGGATCTTGACTTGGAACCGATCTCACCCCCGCCTATCGATTTTGATGTGACTAAGCGCCTGTGAAATTGTGAATAAGCTGGTTCCCGCGACTTCGCTGTTGTGGGCGCTGTAGAAATCTCAAGAGTCAAGATTACGATTATATTCGTACGACGACCACGTCACCACGTGCGTATCTTCTGACAGCCACATTTGTTGAGCTTGAGCCCACATGGGCCCATAGCTGGTAAATAATAATTATCACCAGTGACGCAGCGCAGGTCCAACTTGGCTCTCCTGGTCTGGACAAACCTTGACGCAATGCCCGTGAATAAACGTTTTGTGACCCGGTCATATCCTATAGGCCTAGTGCTCCTAGCCGTACTCCGCTTACTTATCAAGTAGTGTTTCAGAAAATTTGAGCTTACGACTTCAAACATATAAATGCTCAACATGCTGAGATGGAGTAAAAACAATGAGGTAGGGCCTAATAGAAGAACGGAGTAAAAAGCGAGTTGATCAAAATGTATAAATTATTGTAAGTTGTTAAGTTCCCCGGACAAGGATGCTTACTCCACCTAATGTGAATGTCCATACAGGGCTCCTTAGGCGGATGTGACGTTGAGAGGAGTGTCAAAGTCTCTGGTATACATTCTTGTGTAATGGTGGCAGAGATCGATTCTTCATTATAATTATAATGATCTGCTTATAATTTCTTCTGTTTAGATTTTGAACGGCGGAAGTTAGGCCATAGTTTTAATTTCTGTTCGGCAATGGCGATGAAAATTATGCCGAAGACGATCGTCGGACAGTTGCACGCCCTAAATAAGGGCGCTTGCGATTGGGGTTGGCAAGGTCTTGTGGCCTACGGTTGTCAGAATTGTGTTGTCGTTGTCGACCCTGTCACCGTTCAGGTTGCCCAGGTACTCGATCGGCATCGTGGATACGTTGTGAAAGTGAAATGGGCTCGCGAGAATTACCGTCACGACCTCGCCAGCCCTTACAGTCTTCGTCTGGCGTCAGCAGACTATAACGGTAAGATTCTTATATGGGACGTGGCAAGTGGAGTTGTAGGCGCTGAATGCAGCGAAGGGAGCAAACCAGTGGCGGAGATGGAGTGGGTCAGCATGCAAGATATCTCACACGATCTGCTCGTTGCACTTCATCCACCGTCAACCCTTGTATTGTGGAACACGGAAAATGGAAGCAAACTGTGGAAGAAGACATATGGAGAAGTGTTGCAGTCGTTTTCTTTTGATCCATTTGATTCCAGCAGACTGGCATTCCTTGGACAGGACTGTGTGCTATTCGTTGATGACTTTTCATTATCAAAAGTGCCATCGAGTAATGGGAAGAAATTCTACTTGTCAAGCCCAAGCAGCCAGGCCACTGGCTCGATCAGTCACTCCTCAAGCTACGACAAGCTGTCCGAAAAACGTGTCTCGAAGTCTGCCATTCGTCGCATGAGTGGAATACTTGTGGGCGAGGGAAAACGAAACCAGGAGGAGGAGACGTCTAGCATGAGCGAGTGCTTAGAACTGGCTTATCACAAGGCCTGTCGACATCATCTGATACTTGTCTATGCCAAAGAGGTACTTGTCTTAGACTTGGACATCAATCAGACGGTGAGCATTATCCCAACTGAGAGGACAGGATCGCCGTTTATGCAGGTTATTCCGGTGCGCCAGAGAGACGTTCTGATCTGTTTGCACGAGACTGGAAGTCTTTCGCTAAAGGCAAGGCGTTGGCAGATGCAGACATCACCCGCAATGCAGTCGATGGCTGATGACGGCGGTTCTCCAAGCAGCGGCTTCGACATTTTCTACGACCATCGATGCCAGTCGGATCCTCTTCGGGTGACGTTGCATAACCGTGTTTATGGTGCAGCATGCTGTCCGGTGAGCGAGAACAAAGTGGCGCTTGTCATGAGCAACGGAAAGCTGCTCGTCTGGGAGTTGAACACTGTAGAGATTGATGCAGCCAGTAAATGTCTCGAGGTGTCTCCACTGTATACACCTGGAACTGGCGTCAGATCGTCAGGGGACATGGTGCCGTCAGTTGCTGAAGGTCACGGACTCAATCTTGGATCAACTATTCAACTTCCTAAACTGGTACTGTGTGACCTCATCAGTAGCCATATGCCCACTGGTGAGTTGCAGGGCACGGAAAAGCATGGAGTTCTTCTCAAGTTCATTTTGGTTGGTCTTCTGAATGGACTGGCTTCTCCGCCAGTTGTGATTCGAATGTGTCCTCCGCTGACTACAAAGAATTTCAGTACTTATCAGCCGCTGATGGCTGTTGGATCAAATACAGGACTTGTTCAGGTGTATAACCTCTCGAGCGGACAGATGTCGCGTGAGTTCAGCGTCCATTCGTGTGCGGTGCGTGGAATCGAATGGGTCGGCTTGCGTGGATTTCTGTCATATGCATATCCTACGCTGATCACTAATAACAACCTGGTCAAAAATGAGTTAATGCTGACTGATATTGACACGGGTCGTAGCACTCAGCTGCGATCGAACACTGAGGAGGAATCGCCGATCGAGCTGATCAAGGTCTCATATCTGAAGCAGTACTTTATCATAGTGTTTAAGGACAAACCATTTGAAGTCTGGGACCTGCGATCTCACACACTGTTGCGTCAAATGCCAAAGAACTTCCCAACTGTAACTGCTCTGGAGTGGTCACCATCGCACAACATAAAGAGTCTGAAGAAAAAGGTCACCCAGCCGGAAACCAACGGCACTGACGGGAACCTAGCTACCGCTTCTGGTGCCGGGTCTTCACTTCTTGATCTCGCGTCTACCACGCCGTCTTCAACGACACCCACCACAGAATCATCTTCAGAAACCAAACTTGTCGTGGTTTCAGTGAGAGAGCATTTTGTCTTTACCGACGGAAATGGACTGCTTTATCATTATATTGTGGATGGTAATCTTATCAAAGAAGGATCAAAAATCCCTCCCGATGCCAGCATGGGAAGTATAACCTGTATCGCCTGGAAATCGGAGACGCTGGTTCTTAGTGATGTCGATGGTAACATAAACCTCTGGGACTTGAAAGCACGAGTGTCAAGAACAATTCCAACTGCCCGAGGTTGGATCCGAAAGATCAAATTTGCTCCGGGACGAGGGAACATGAAACTTCTGATTATGTTTAACGATGGTGTTGACGTTTGGGATGCTAAAGACGTGGAGCGTGTTACGTCAGTCAAATCTCCAAAAGACCGAGCAAAGGTAGTGGATGTGGACTGGGCTGCCTCTGATCGCCCGGTCTTGGCCTGTGCAGATGGCTGCCTGCACATCATGGATTTAATGTGCATATCAGGCTGTTCTACGATGGAAGACAGCCAGCTGCTAGAACCGATGTTTTGTCCGCACATGCTCCCTGCCAAGGCAAGTTTTGTTTTGAAATGTCTACTGCAGCATCAGCCGTGGAGGGAGAAGTACTCTTTGGATCCGGAAGAATTGGAAGATTCGGCAGAGGCAGCCCCCTTAGTCACAGACCAGCTTTATCTCCTGGATACGTATCTGAGAAACTTCCTTGTGCAGTGTCCGTTCTCCACAGCACAAAGGTGTTACCTCACGGCTCAGCTTTATGGCGACGAGGCCGAGATGACGTTCTGGGCCGTGGCCTTGCACTACCTGCGAGCAGAGAAGGCAGAACCAGCAAGCAAAAGGATAAATCCTTCATCGTCAAAGTCGGTGAGCGATTTGTTTGTGCCGACGACTCCTGGAAAAGAAAGTCAGGATCTCTTGGTGTTCGATGATGCACGAAAGCAGTCTGCAAAGGAAACGCCTTCGGAGAAGATTTCGTGGGCATTCACGAAAGACAAACCTCTCGAAATGTGCTATGATGTGATCTGCGACAGCCAGACATTCCGCACTTACGAACTGAGACGTGTCTCGTTGCACGACAACAAACGAGTGACAAACGAACACACCAGAAAGTGTGCCGAAAACTTGATTCTGTTGGGCCAGGCCGACAGGGCAGTGCAGCTTTTGCTCGAAACGGAGCCAGACAGTGCGAACTATTATGTGGACTCATTGCGGGCATGCCTCGTGGCGAGCATACGCTCCTCTGGGGCATCTCAAAGTACGATTAAACTGGTTGCAACCAATCTGATTGCAAATGGCCGTCTGTCAGAGGGAGTGCAGCTGCTCTGTCTCATCGACAAGGGTTTGGATGCTTGCCGTTATCTCCAGACTTACGATCAGTGGCACCAGGCCGCTTGGCTGGCCAAGGTGACGCTCGACTATTCCGAGTGCTTGGAGGTGATGAAGCGCTGGGCTGACCATCTCGCTTCTCCGCAGGTCGACCAGAAGAACAAGGCAATGCTTGTTCTGCTGTCGCTTGGTCAGTTCACTCGAGTCATAGAGCTCCTCTACAGCCAGCGGTATTTTGATCGGGCGGCTCTTTTCATCGAAGCCTGTCGGGAGTTTGGCTTGTTGAACGTAAACGACGATATACGAGGCTTGGTGGAATCCGTCTTCCTTGAGTATGCCAGGTTCCTCTTGAGCCTTGGACTAACTAAGGCATGTGAATACTATTGCAAACAGGCCGGGCAAAAGGGCCAAGCACTACTAAATGAACTAAAATCCTAGTTAGAACAGCTTTTGCACCGTATTTTGTTAATAACCGTCGGTGCTGGATTTAGGCATAAGTTAAAAAATCTACAGCTTAGAGCCTCACAATCTGCAGGGGCCTAAAAAATTCAGATTTTGGGGGCTTTTAAAATAGATATATGTGGAACCTTCTTAGGCAGTTTGTGTTACAAATTCCATCTTGCCTGAGTAAATGCTTTCATTTGAAAATAATTTGAATTTTTCACTTTTTCACATTTTTCACTTCAAATGCTATTGAATAATTAAAACGCATATATGTTTTCAAGTTTTGTGAGACCTGGTGTAATTTTTTAACAAGGGCTCTGAGCTTTGTATAGCTTAGGGCCTCACCGAGTCTAAATCCGGCACTGATAACCACATAGTTTTTCTTGAGTAGGAGAAGGAAAAACACTGAAAGAACAAAATCTCGGTAATTTGCCCAATCTGTTTAAATTTGTAGATAAGGTGCTTGTGACAAAATCAGACTGTTTAAGTGTTTATCCTCTTCAAAATGTGCCAGATTTCGTGTCATGACTTCAGCCAATTGTGTTTCTGGATAACAGAATTTGCTGTGAATTCTGAACATGAACTGGTTTGTGCAATAGGTTTTAAATATGCTGTTCAGCTCTTGTGTTGTGGGCTTGTATGCCCTGGTACCAATGTCTTGCTCTGATGTTGATTGCAGTAAGTTAGTAGGGTTTCCAAATGATGGCACTGACATTTCTGAGAACCTTTTGGTTAAGACTTGAATTGCTACATTATACATCTATTGTAGAAATTTCTTTGTAGAATCGTACCGAATGCTTGGCATTTGAGGAAGAACAATAGGTTGTTTTTAAATGGAAAATGAGAATCTGTTGTGCGATTGAGAGAGATGAATGTTTCTAAGCACTTGGGAATATGTGTTTTAACTTGGGGCTGTTGAGGGGTGTTTTGATGTAAACACGTAAATGCAGTTCGTTATGTAGTCTGTTTATGTTGCTATGGAGTTTTTGATTGTTTTCATAAATCAGAGGATGTTTGCAAAATATCTCAGTCACAAGTCAGTGCACGAAATGGAGGGTGATTGAGTTTCAGGTGAAGCAGTCATGTGCCATGTAAAGTTTGTAAACCTTGAAATGCCAAAAATGTTCATAAATATGTATTGACATTCTGTGGTTGTATGTGTGCTGTTTGACGGAGTAGACTTCGATCATATGGTTTTTGCTGATCTCATTCCATTGCAGTCTTGTTACTGCATATGTAAGCAGTTCAGTCATCTTACTGAAACTTTCCATAATTTAAGCAGTGATCGATTAAAAATACCATTTTAAATACTTCTCAAGAGTATTTTAGCTATAACTGAATTTGAGCATGAGTGAAAGTTTTTCTTGTTCAGTGGTATGGAGTGTAAGCGGGAAATGTGTAGTGCTCTATAAAATAAATATGTTGTTGATTCAGTGGGTACTGATGCTGTTTCTATTGATGGCTAATTGGTTTTGATTCTTTTGTTGTTTCTGTTGGTGTTCCTCTGGAGGTTTGATGGTTACGGGCAACACACACTTTGTTATACACCAGAGGCTTGTAATAACAAGCCGCGTTTAAACATGAATTCTTATGTAATGAATGGATCTCAGATTTAATTCCACTGTAGCAATTGACCATTATAATGCAGTTTCGTTATAAGGTGGTCCCTGACATGGCTGCAAAATGCAGTGCTAAAACAAGTTTCTAGTGTAATAATGTGCCAGTGATTTATGACATTGATACGTTAAACCGGGCATACCGATGTTGCATTAGATGAGAAAAAATATGAGACGATGGTAAACAGTCTGGTATGAGTACAGACTGCACTTGGGATTCAAAGAATGTTTTGATGATAAGTTGTATGCATTTTTTAATTACATTTGCCTGAGGTCAGGTTTGCACGTTCTGCAATTTTTCATATCTCTTTTCTTCCTTAGACATTGCCAGAATTAATTATTCTTTTATTGAGGAATGATTTTTGTTCTAGAGGAAGCTTCATGTAGTCGAAGCTTTTGAACGTTGTGTTCGGACTGAAGTATTTGATATCGTGATAAAACCTGTAGTCAAATCAGCAGTGAAATACCCATTCCCTTAGTTTTTAACATCCTTTTTTAGTGCATGGATACAGTCATGACTAAATCAAACAAATAAACCTAGTTGTTTTAGTTATAGAGACATCACGCCATGTCCAATGTGCACGTTTTAAAAGTATTCCACTGAAAATTAACTATTAATTATTGCTTAGTGATTTTCTTGTTAGTTCAAAGTTTTTTCTTGATTATTACTTTGTAACTGGTATTTCGATATATATTTAGTGATAATTACAGCACATACTTTCATTTATCTGCTAGTGATGGATACATTATTTGTTTCGTCATTACTTCATTTATCTTTGATAGTGTGGTTACTTTAGTAAGGGTGTGTATGTCTGGGATTCAAGGTGTAGTGTACATTATCAATTGATTTGCTCAGGTATACAACCTGTAATGAAGCATTGTCTGGCTTATGCCCAATGAACTGATACATATGGATGAGTTTAATTTTATTGCATAGAATAATTTTATGTCGTTTAGAGTATGCCGATGTATGCTGTGCTGTGGGAAAGCCCAAGTAATACTGTGTCATTTTGTGGTTGTCTCACACTTGTAGAATTTCTTAGGGAAGGAAAATGTGGATGGGCAGTTGCAAATGTTGATGTTAAAATTTTTTGAAATTATTTACTGCTCTGCAATTGTGTTAATAAGAATGAAATAGTAAGACTTATTGGATTTGTGTTATGTCTTGGTTATGGCAAGCTCTTGTGAATGTTCGTAGAAACCAGAGCTGCCTAGCAGTAAGGATCAAAAGCTTACTGGTGGATGATTTTGCTGTTAAACTCGTAACCAATTAAGGTTGCTGCCAACTTGTAAGTAAAAATACAGATGAACATGGGTAATTAATAGAGTTGTGGAAAGTGTTATGCTATGTTTTAGCTGTTGTGTTTACAAGGTCTGTGGAAAATCCCCAGGTGCAAAGATGAGTGTTGTGCAGCTTTTAATTGTGCTTATAAGTGGCCTATAGATGTCTTTTTGTGTACAAGACAACACTACATTTGAAGCACAGCTTGTTTAAGACAGGCATTGTATGGCTATCTTGTTGTACTGCTGTGTATACCGGTGTTAAAATATGGGGTAAGGTAAGATAAGCTATGGCAGCCATGTTCTTAAGACTAATCATAAACTTCAAATTTCTAGAAGGCTACTCTAAAGCTAAGCACAAAGCACCAGCTTATTCATGAACGTTGTGTCGTATCCAAGGGGTTGTTCAGAGATCATTGTCCACTGAAGGTCAAATACTACTACACATGGCATCTTGCCTGTCATTTATAAATATCTATCAATGTACAGTTAGAAACATCCTTGTATGAAGGCTCTCCGAAATGTGGTATTAGGACTTGAATAACTTGCAACTGAAGCTTGAATAATACCACTGCAACTCAACAGGATACCTTTTGTAACCTCCCAACTTGCGTTGTTATGCGCATAAGCCAAAACAAAACGATACAGGACCAGGGGTTGACCCAGGTGGCATGCTATGACCTGAGAAAGACAATCAGATGACCTCGTTGAATAATGAATAACTATGTGAACGAGCGATTTTGGATATGATCAGTTTGGTATGTGTCAAGGAAGCCTCAGTAGGAAATGGCTTTTTCTTGATCAGCTTACATGTAACTGAATTGTAATTCAAAAGAACCTTGTTACCACAATTACCAACTAGCAGGTGTAATGTCGAGATACAGTAGGGGTATGGGAAATACTGCAACTTACTACATTTAGTGTCGTTCAGACCACAATTTATCGTCTAACACTCTAACTGAGTGCAGAACCATTTGTACCTGAACAGTTCATTTTAAATTCAGATATTGCGGATAGCTTCAGTTAGCCTAGACATTGTTGATAATGAACTTCAACACCTGCAATGAAGCTCGTTCTCTTGGCATGATGTTATGATTATGATTATGCCAGTCTGTCTGTCTGTCTGCCCCTCTGTCTGCCCCTCTGTCTGTCTCTCTGTCTCTCTGTCTCTCTATCTCTATCTCTCTCTATATATATATATATATATATATATATATATATATATATATATATATATATCTCTCTCTCTCTCTCTCCCTCTCTCCTTTCGTTAGACAGAAAGGTGTCATTAAGGCCGTACGCAAAGAGGAGGAAGGAATAGTGACACCAATAGGGCACGGGGAGACGGCTTGGCCCAGCCAGTGCGGACATCCGTTTCTATATTTGGTATATATAGGCCTACAGTTAATTCAGTGCAGTGTGGCGTAAAAGATCAACTTCAGGAAATCTGTTCTGTACTCAATAATAATTAGGGTCCTTTTGCTGGACGCAGAAGTATAACATTACCCCACTCAGCAGCACAGTTAACCCTATACAAGGTGAACAGGATAGCCTAATCTAGGCCTTAGTATTTCGCTGAAGAGCGGACGTCCGCAAAGTGAGATGGGAGTGCCAATTGCGGCTTATCTTCTGGATATTGACCTGATTACGGCTTGTGTGCCATTGGTTGATGCCTTGTGCATTAGACACCGGCGCAATAGAAGTTACTAATTACAATTACTAGAGGGATGGAAATGTTACGGGTAGGCCTATTTCATTATGCGGACGTCCTTTATAGACGTAGCCTTACGGTAAAGCGGTAAAGAAACTAGAAAAGCAGACGCTTAAGCGAACCCTACAGGCAAACCATGTGTATGAAGTGTTAGCGACTTCATTTTCTTAGCCTTGGCGCATGACGTGAGCGTCATGTCTTGCCCCACCGCCGCCGGAGCTTCATACTGATACGGTGTTAATTTATACAGCCGTGTTCGCTACGTGGCGCTAGTGTAGCAGAATTCGCCTAGATCTTAAATTCTGTCCTGCCAGGGACCCGAACCGCCGCAATTTTATGAGAAATCATCACACAGCCTACTATCACATAGGCTTACAATCGTAGCCATATAGGGGCCTACCTATAGTCTTCTCTTTGTTTGAAAACAATAGTAACCACATCTACGTATCGTATTTCTTTGAAAATAGTAACCATATCTAGGCCTAGGGGCCTACGTATATATAGGCCTATATTTGTTTGAAAACAATAGAGACCATGTCGATGTATTCTATTTGTTTGAAACAACCGTAATCATATATGCCTAACAACGTAGACCTTTCTCTTTGTGTAAAAACAATTGTAACCATATTTCTACGTAGGCTATTTTCTTTGTGTGAAGACAATTGATCGTAACCATGGCGACGTTTTCTCCTAGGCCCTATTTGAACAGTATAGTAATCATAATATTATATGATATATCTACGTATTCTGTTTGTTTGAAAACAATCGTAACGACATATATGATAGGTAGTCTACGTATTTTGTTTGTTTGAAGACAATCGTAACCATGTTTACGCATAGGCCTACTCTTCTGGTTGAAGACAATCGTAACCATAGGCCTATGCAATCGTAACCATGGCTACGTTTTCTTCTACTATTTGAAGGTAACAGTAATCATATATCTACGTATCCTGTTTGTTTGAAAACAGTCGTAACCATGGCTACGTTTTCTCCTATTTGAAGATATATATTAATCATTATATCTACGCTTTCTGTTTGTTTGAAAACAATCGTAACCACTTAGCTAGGCCCTACATATTCTTCTGTTTGAAGACAATCTTAACCATGGCTGCGTTTTCTTCTATTTGAAGATAGGCATAGGCCTAATAGGCCTAGTAATCATACGTGTATCTAGGGCCTATGTATTCTGTTTGTTTGAAAACAATCGTAGCCATATCTACGTATTCTACTGTTTGAAAACAATCGTAACCATGGCTACGTTTTCTCCTATTTGAAGGTTATATGATCGTATATCTACGTAATCTGTTTGTTTGAAAACAATCGTAACCCCATAGGCCTAGCAACGTATTCTTCTGTTTGAAGACATTCTTAACCATGGCTACGTTTTGTTCTATTGAAGATAGGCCTAATAGTAATCATATATCTACGTGTTCTCTTTGTTTGAAGACAATCATAACCATATTTAATATTCTCTTTGTTTGAAGAGAATTGTTACTGATTTCTTAAATAATTTATTTACGCATAGGGGGGGGGGGGCTACCGTGTATTTGGCCTACAGAAGAAGAGCAGTCCTTTACGCTAGCCCCGAAATTAAGGCAGCCACAGGTATGAATTAAGTGTTATAGCCTCGACTTAATACGATAACGGGTGGACAGTATAGTCTTCCATACCCCCGGATTTCCCCACAGTTGGTGTACGACCAGTATACTCGCTATGGATGAGTTGGCTATAGGAGGCGCAAGGGGAGCAGATATCTTGCTACAAATTTGTGCCCTGGCAGGGATTTGAACCCCCGCTCTCGGTCCAACGCGCTAACCACTAGGCTATCACGCATTTTAATTGCGATTATTTCAAAAGCAAATCTTGACAGTTTAAAGCGAATGACTGACTACCTGTCTATGCAACAAATTTAGGTTGAGATATTTTAATTATAGGCCTATTAGGAGCGATTTAATTTATTTAAAGAAATTATTTCAGAGTCGAATGTAGCCAGTGCTAGTATACATGTAGGCCCATAGGGTTTTAACCCATGATCAGTCCCCTTCTCAAATACGGCCCTCCAATTAGGGGGCCAACCATTACTGTGATATCAATGAGCGCATACTGCCACATGTCATATTAAGTTATGCTTGCAATATTATTGAATTGATGGTTTTGCCAACCAGTCATCAGTCTTTTCTAGCCCAGCATGACTTCGCGCGGAATGTGAGTTGTGCGAGAACTGACAACCAATTCCAAGTGATGCACTGGTGTGTGAGTACGCTGAAGAAGCTAGAATGAGATAGCAGCTGCAGCGGCGTGCTGCTGAAGCTGGCACTGAAGCCAATAACTTGACGCACACGTGTTTGTCCGGGGGATGGAGCGCATGACCCACATAATTATGCTGCATCCTTAGCCGTATAGTATAACAGAACAGGTTTTGCGGTTGATTGTCTGCACAGATGGCCAGAGATCACCCGATCCATTCAGTCTGTTGTAGAAATAATGTCAGTAGGGTGAGAGAGAGAGAAAAACAACGGTTTACGAAGTCATCGACCGTTCACAGAAAAGTAGAGCAACAAGTAAACTATTCCCTTTCATTTGAAATCAGGCTGTCGTTATTTTGCAAGCTACGTCTTAGTTATGTAGAACTGAATCCTTGCACAAAGGACTACAGGACTGAAGGTTACTTTGTACTACGTTGCCATCACTTGTGCTGATGGTACAAGCATGGGCGTAATTTGTGGGGGGTACGAGGGGTACCCGTACCCCCACTTTTTGGACTGGGGGGTACCGTACCCCCCACTTTTGAACAATGCCAATGAATATTTTATTAGTGTGCCTTTCCACAGATTGCAGTATCCGCCTTTCTTCGTGTATGTAAGCAATTGGTACTCCCCACTTTTTCGACCAAAGTTACGCCCCTGGGTACAAGTAAAGTAACCTTAGAAGTAATCTTCCATTAATGAATTCCCAAATCTCGTATACGCTTATTTCCTTTCGTACAGCGCCGGACACATTTTCATACTGATTTTGTTTTGACTCGCAGATAACATTCACAACCGCTAATAATGTCATGTTGACGACACTGAGGTCATGATAGAGTTACGCAACACGTTGCTTGAACTTGCTTGAATCAAAAACAACGCTATTATGTCGCAACAAATATTTCAGCACAGATCACAACCACTTTTAATAGAGTTGGTAACCGGACACATTAATTGTCACAATACAAAGTGACGCCTTGTATGACTCGTTGCTTCTTTGGTACCAAATCGCTTCTGGCAGAGACAACACAGTATACTATATAGCCTATGCCTATATAATTAAACACTAATGATTTTCATGAGGTCATTACACTGAGTCTGCTCAGATAATCGTAATCAGAATCTCCAAACTTCTAAAGCGCCACTCGAAGGCCAAGCGCAGGGCACCAGCCTATTCACGAGCGATGCGTCAAATCAGAGGGGGTTTTCCAAAGAGTAGATCAAAGGAGATCCGAGTCCGGTTACCATGGGGGCAGATCAAGATAGAGGCAGAGCAGCTGCTAAGGCGGGTGTCGTATAGGGCGAGGAGAATTGGAAGGCGAAGGGTCAGAAGAGTCAGTATATAGGAGTTATTGAAAAGGTGAGAGTGAGACTTCAGTTTTGAGTGGAGAGCCCACGGGGAGTGACTTGATAACCGTGATATATAGAGGGGCATGAAAAGGATGATGGAGGACGGGTTGCAATGATGATGGAGGAACCGAGAATCTGCGGAACTTATACGTGGGAGATCTTGCAAGAGGCGTGGTGCTGCATGTGTTGGATATGGCTCGGTTGGACAACTTGAGAGGAGTAGTGACCGGGGGTCGAGAGAGACTGAGATAGGAGGAGGAGGATCGGGTGGAACTGGTTGCCTGGATGGTGAAGACGTCACGGAAATACTTAGCCTGGGAATATTGCAGGGAGTTGTAGGTCAGTGATACGGTAGGAATTTGAAGTGGATTCGCTCGAACAGCGCAGCACAATCTCACACTGACTGTACCTGCGTTTGAGCATGACCTCTCCAGATTTTGACCTGGCACAGAAACTAACCCAGCAGCCGGGTTTCTGCGGATTTGATTCAACTGAGCGTTGGTTAGGCCTAAAAGCAGGTCTTCCTTGTGAAGTTTATGTCAGATCTTGTGACAGGAAATTCCGAGATATAAGGCCTGCTTTCGAAACATTTGATGAACTAAGTTCTCATGACCAGTAGCCTACATCTGGGAAAGCCCATATTGCGCAATAAAGAAAATTGAAGATTGACGGATTCTAAAAGTTTTCGATGCTGAGGGGTGGGGAACCTTTGACGCCCCTGTGACCAAGACTATGACAGCATGCAGAGGAAATATTGGCGAGAAACTCGATCCAGAAACTGCGAAGAATCCGAGAAAAATCAAGGGAACATTTCAGTGGTCACATATTCTGTTCCTGCAAAACTCTTTTGACATTAGGCCTATTTTGTTTACCAAGAATTTTCTGTTCTAAGGTACACGCATACATACATACATAGGCCTACATACATAGGCCTACATACATACATACATACATACATACATACATACATACATACATACATACATACATACATACATACATACATACATACATACATACATACATACATACATTGTCATACATACATACATACATTGCCATACATACATATATATGTGTACATACATACATACATATGTGTACATACATACATAGGCACATGCATGCACAGTCGCACATACAAGTATACACCTACGTACATACATACATGCATACATACATACATACATACATACATACATACATACATACATACATACATACATACATACATACATACATACATATATACATGCATACACGTTTGCATACATACATGTATACGTACGTAAATACATACATAGGCCTACACACAGACACACACATAATAACACATACATATCATTCAGGTAGTCCGCGTGAGGGTATGTCGTGGCTGTGGTGGTTAGGCCTGTGAGTTTCTGACTCACCTTTGTCTGACGATGAGGCGTCATCGGTTGTCTTCACCTGGCCAAAGTCCAAAGTCATGAGATGTCGCAATGCGTTCAAACACAGAGGCCACGTTGATTACCCGGCAACACACGACCTATGGTGTTAGTTGTGGCTATCGGATATAAACAACACTCTTTGTGATATATACAATATAATGCATATATTGTTGTATTGCAATTAAATTTTCAACTAGACAGTTCGATATATGGACACTAAAAGCGTATCTAACTTATTAACTGGTACTGTAACGTATTCATTTAGTCGGCTACAATTAGTCCAGTCAAACTAACCATTTAACCTATAGGTCCCACACTGTATAGTATGTTTCCTACGGCCTAGTGCATTATTACGCAGGCCTAGTGCATTATTACGCAGGCCTAGTGCATTATTACGCAGGCCTAGTGAATTATTACGCAGGCCTGGCGTTACTGTGTGGGTATGTGCACTAACACCTGAAATTTCCTTCCTGGTTGATGGGCCATCCTGTGGAACAACGTATACCTGGTAGCGTCGTCATTATGTGTCTACCTTGCACCTTTTAAAAAAGCACGCAATGGTAGGCCCTACATACTGTTCACTGAATTATACTGAATGAAACTGAATGATATCAGATGACATTGGATGATATTGTATTATATTAAGTGATAATGGATGATATCGAATGATGATGAATGATCATGGATGATAAATGATGTTGAATGATACTGGATGATATTGAATGATATTGGATGATTTTGAATGACAATGATTAGTAACGAATATCGATTGAAATTGGATACTTAATGATATTGAATAATAATGGATGATATTCGTTTCAATGAGTGCTGAATGATATTGAATAAAAATGGATGACATTAATTGAAATTGGATATTGAATGGTATTGAATAATTTTGGTTGATACTGGGTTATCTTGAATGATAGGCCTATTGGATGATATTGAATGATATTATTGACGTTGTCTGTAACAAATTCAGAAAGTAATCGTGTAAGTGCAACTATATAGCGTCTTCGGAGTACAGAGGCCTACCTTTTTGCTATTGCAATCTGATTGCATTGTGCATGAAACTTGGTGTTCAATTAAAATGTTTCGTTTTGATTTTAATCTGACTATAATTACGGCTTTGCGTCAGTCTATGTCGCCAAGAAAGTTCCTGCAGTTGGCGCAAAAAAGGCAAGGCTTGAACGCGAACTCTAGGTCTTAAGTTCTCAAGACAAATCAGGAATCACATCAACCGTACCAAGTCATCAAAGGTCGTCCCTGAAGGATGTCCATAAAATATGACTTAGGGCCTACTTTGAATTCCTCCCTTTATCCGCATTTGGCATTACCCTCCACATTGCCCTTCCCGTTTGCAGACGTCCCCATTCCGGCTGAATACCAAGGCCCAGATTAGGCTGCCCTGTTGATCTTTAAGGGCTAATTCGACGGGATGGGGTAGGCCTACTTTGATAGGCCTACTGCTTCGTCTTGCGAAGAGACATAAGATCAAACGCAATAAGTATACTGTTCTTCTGTCTGGCTGAGATTGGTGTTTAAGGTACAGGCTGCTCTGAGAGAACTGTATGTATCAAAACTAGATGCGTATGTTCGCCTTGGGCAGAATCCCTCCTACTTTGTCCGCATTTTGGTAACCCCTCTCAGCCTTTAACAGACTTCCTTAATGTTCAATCCATTATTAGGCTATGCCATTTACAGGCTTGGCCATGTGTGTAAGCCTAACAGACGTACATTTATGTGTATTATTGACGTTTTTAAGTCGCCAAGATTTAAACGATTGACGGTTGACCTCTGGTGTTAATCAAACAGCGATTGCATTGTAAACAGTCTGCCTGCGTCGAAAGTGGTTCAGTTCAAATCAGTCAGATGAAATATTCGTTTAATGAAAGATTCCCGTCGACACAGATGCCATGGGGTTACACAGTTTTACAAAAACAATAATTGCAAGTGATGATAAATAGATAACAGTTAGTGAAGGAGACTACTCGTGGACTACTTGGCCCCCCAATGTACGATGTAGTGACAGCTACCACAGTGGCGAGGATGACATACGCTGCGTCGGCTTGGTGGGGTTATGTGGGGCAGAGGGGACGTGAGAGACTGCAGGGAATTTTTAGGAGACTGATTAAAGCTGGTTATCTTCCTGTGGACTACCCTAGATTCGACCAATTGATCCGAACTGCTGATTCTAAACTTTTCACGGTCGTCCTAACATGTCCTACACATGTGCTTCATGTGCTATTACCTCCTGTTACGCATACCGGTTATACTTTGCGACCCCGTGTTCATAAGCGGGTTCTCCCGACTGCTGACAGTCTGGCTCGTAAATCTTTCATAATGAGGATGATTTTCACCGGAATATAGGCCTTAGTACTTTAACCTGGACGTGATATACACGTGTAAACCAAAATGCGGTTAGCAGTTGGATTAATAAAGGATATACTTACTTACTTACTTACTTACTTACTTACTTACTTACTTACTTACTTACTTACTTACTTACTTACTTACTTACTTACTTACTTACTTACTTACTTACTTACTTACTTACTTACTTACTTACTTACTTACTAAACAGATTAATGGATTTGAGAAAAAGGTAATCGTAATCGTAATCTCGAGATTTCTACATCGCCCAAAAAAGCGAAGTCGCGAGAACCAGCTTATTCGCAGGCGCTCAGTCAAATATTAATCGATAGGCGGGGGTGAAGTCGGTTCCAGGTCAAGATCCAAAGGGGTCAATCAGGCAGAAAGTCAGACGGCTAAGGTGGGTGGTGTTTAGGGTTGAAACGGCGAGGGAGGTAAGAAGAGGAGGAATCGGGATAGGATTTGTGGAAGAGTACGCAGTGTTTTCTGTTTTGAGTGAAAGGCCTGTGGAGAAACAGCAAGAGGTGAGGTTTTGGTGAGTTATAGTAGGATGGATCTGATATTTCTCGTAGTACTGGTGAGAGTTTGTTCCAGAGGGGTGGGACAGCTATGGCTATGGAACGATTCACAAATTCTAGCGTATAGCCTAAGCCTACATAAACGAAAACAGTATAGTGATAAAATAGTTATCGTAAATAAGTGTTTTTATAGAGCACATGGGAGATAACGTTTTTGTCATGTTCATCAGGTAATGTGAAATTATGAGTCCGTGGCGGGAGATTATTAGGGATATTGCGATCAGATGGAAAATAGGGTCGCAGAACATGGCGGGGGTTTGCAGTTTTGCCAAGTCAGAAGCGCTTTGAATGGATGGGGAAAGTAGGTCAGAACGTCGCATTTTCCTCAGCAGTTTCTCAACCCCCTCTCTGTGTCCTACTTGGGTATAACCCCACCAGTACGGTTAACAACCGTTATTATCAGGATGACATATAGATAGACAAGTAGGATGGATTTTCGAAGCAAAAGCGAAAATATGCAAAGCCAAAAATGCTTCGATGTCTATACTTGCTCAAGGTCTATAAAAGTTAATCGGTTTGAGCCGGGCGTTGATCGACACACGTGTCGGAATCTGGCCACTTGAGAACGCAATGTCATAAACCAGTTGGAAAGTGGTTTAAAGCCGCCGCAGTCTGCCTAATCAGTGATCGATCGAGTGCCGTTGAAATCGATCATCATCGACTTATACAGCGGTGCGTCATATACGCGGCAATAGATCCACTTAAATCTGTATGGTCTTTATGGAAATTATGACGTTGCCAAGGACCGTATAATTGACCTTGATGTTAACGTTAATCACACAAAGAATGCGGTGTAGCCGGGTAGCTGAGCTGAATAGCAATTGTTTGTGTCCGCACTCGACCGCACAGTCTCTCACAGTTGGCTGTGTAAACCACGTCATGGGTTCACGATGATAGATTAGGCTGTAACAGGAAGTTTTGTCCGATTTCGTCCCATGCATTTCCATGTTTACTGTGCACAAGGCTTCCTCATAGGGCTATCGTAATCGTAATCGTAATCTCAAAACTTCTAAAGCGCCACTCGAAGGTCAAGCGTCAAGCACCAGCCTATTCACGAGCGCTGTATTGACCACTCAGTTCTGCTTCTAATGATGTTAGTTTTGTAGCGCAAGAACATCCCGGTAGTTCTGCTTTTCCTGTCCATAGTTTTATATCGCAAGCCTACTCCATAGAAACCTTGGAGCAAATGCTCCATCCAAAAATTAGGAGGGGGATTCTGTCAGTGTGTATGCCATCATTAATAAGGGGAAGGCAGGGGGAAAAGGAAGGGAGGGAGGGGAAGTTGCTCCAATGACTTCGGAGGGGATAGACGCCTCTGATCGCAAGACACAATAGTTCTGCTTCTAATGTTCCTAGTTTTGTAGCCTGACATTGTTTCTGGCGATTCATGTCGGCCCCATAACAATGGTTGGCAGCAAGCAACATTGGATCATGGGCAAGATGCCGTTCTTTGCAGTTTATCCCCGGTTTTCATCAACCTCTGGCAACCGATTTTGCCCGACGTTCTCATTATGCAACCCGGATTAATGGGACGATGTTCGACGGGTTTTAAACTAAGCCACACAGTCTAATAGGCCTGTGTTTCTACTATGTAGGTCTAAAGACTAAACCTATGTCTATGGGTGTCTACATGTATGGTCCAATTTCGCAACGACCTTCCGGCTGCAGCCTTAGACAGCTACGTAGAAATAAACTACGCAGAACCTATAGCCTAACACGTGGTCCATTGTTTTGAAAACCCTACTGTTATCATATGATGGGCAGGGTCACGATAGTATCGACACGACATTAGTAAGAGAACCTCCTAATTATGCGCAAAACATTCTGACGTAACCCGCATACATACTCAGAAACAGACACGCGTAAATAGAGGCAAACGTACAAACACACACACACACACACACACACAAACACACACACACACACACACACACACACACACACACACACACACACACACACACACACCTACACACACACACACACACACACACACAAACACACACACACAGTTGGGCCATATGATCATTCTATCATCATATTTTCATAGACAAATTTCGCGTTACCAGGCTGTATTTTGATTAACACAGGGCGCTTGAAACAAGTTCATTGACATCACTGTTCACTGTTAATCGTTCAAGTCTGGAGTCTCTTGGTATTTATAGGCCTAGGCTCCTCTAGCCTACACGTAATAGACCTAGGTCCATAAAAATTATTTACAGCCATAATTCGCTTGTACAAATAAATCATTTAAACTATCACATGAAATTCTCTAAGAGATCATAAATAGTTCTCAGTAATAATTATTATAGCCCTTCTATTATATTGGCTGAATATGAAACTGCGTTCAAAAGTAAGCCTAGGACTACATCGTAAAATGTCGAGAAAAAACAGTTATTAAAACGTAGGCCTATGTGTCTAAAGTATCTACAATAGCAAGTTGAAATCAGAACACGAGAGGTGGACGACGCTACTGTACAAGTCGATTGGTTGACTCGTCATTAGCAGCATAGCTTCAAAGTTCGGCGTCCTTTGTCCACCAAAATTAACACGTTTCCATTCAATGATTATTGCGGGGAAGGTAGCATGGTACGGACGAATAAAGGAATTGTTTTATAAATATAAAAAGAAATAAGTGTATTTTTCTTTTAAATCATTTTATAATCCTTTTCACATAGGCGGGATATTAAACCGGCTTCAGTACTAAGGGTATGTATTTGGCGACCATGGCCAACGGCATTTTCTTAGATAGGAATGATTAATTGAAATTAGCATCGCATATCGAACAGCATTGCAAATGTGTGGAATGGACCAACATCACACTGACAATGCCAGTGGCAACAAATGCATCTTAAAAAGTCCAGTCTGGTCCCACTCAAGGCTGTAGACTCACTCACTCACTCACTCACTCACTCACTCACTCACTCACTCACTCACTCACTCACTCACTCACTCACTCACTCACTCACTCACTCACTCACTCACTCACTCACTCACTCACTCACTCACTCACTCACTCACTCACTCACTCACTCACTCACTCACTCACTCACTCACTCACTCACTCACTCACTCATTTACTCATTCACTCGCTCACTATATAGCTCGCTCGCTCACAAGCTCACTCTCTCACCAGCTCACCTACCCACTCAGATGACGTCATCCATGCAGGAAGGTGTTCAATAGGACACGACCTGAGATAATTCGCCGCGGTTACTGGTAGTACAGGCATGTGTGCTATTGAAATAGAAGTTTGAACCAGTTTGGTATTTGACCTACCTGTGTGATGTGGTTACTTAGACAGGTATGCAGTGTATTTGCGTGCATATGGCTCACTCCTATGTGTCAGCTGTATACAATTAGTTGGCAGTAACCCTAGGACTACACGCTATTGTCTGACCAGTCACATACAATTCATGACCCCGTGAAGTACATGCCTTTCAGCGCTGCTCACTGAGCAATATGTTACTCAATCCTCAGTGTCCAACTAAATCAATTCTTCTGCTAACTCGAAGGAAACCATGACGAATTTATGATGCACTAGATGTCTTCTGTTCGTGCACTTCTTTTCATGACCGCAACTGGTTATAATGACCACGATGATGACGATGATGATGAAGGTGGTAGTGGTGGTGATGACAACGGTGATAATAATGAAGACGACGACGACAATGATAATGACGACGACGATCATAGCGACGACAAAGATGATGACGATGACGACGACGACGATGATAATGACGATGATGAATGACGATGACGCCGACTGTGATGACAATTCATTTGATAGTACAATCGCACTAAAGACAATGGACATCAGCTTGAACCTAGTTGACAGCAACACATTTTATGGCGCGTGGCAGTTAAATCCAGTCTAGTTATCAAGTCACATATTCTAAATTCGCAGACAACATATCATGGTATCAATCTGTGTGAATCACATGCATTAACTTGTGAGAATACTTCATTGGCGAGCGAGCGAGTGAGCGAATGATGATGGTGATGATTTTTCATTTTCATTTTCATTTTTTATTCGGTAACCATCCAGAGAAACAAAAAAAAACAATGATGCAATAATACTTAGCAAAACAGTATTACTGGGTTACACTGGAGACCCCGAAAGGGTCGCAGACCCCGCTAGATAGGGCCACCTTATAATAGTAGAATATTACAGAGAAAGGGGTGGCCTAAATTGTTCGTAGGCAAAAGTGTCAAAAGTAAACGAAAAAACTTTAACATAATCAAGGACACTACATCATGCACACGTATGGTAGACAAAATATCAACAGTAAAAGAAACATCTTAACAATTAACGGGATCCGGAGAGATCCCCCCCGGAAATTTCCCCCCCCCGGAGATTTCCCCCCGGACAATTCCCCCCCGGAAATTTCCCCCCCCTAGGAAAATTCCCCCCGGACATTTTCCCCCCGACGATCACTACCTAGCATAAACATTTCATTTGCTATTTTATATCAACAACCAAAAACTCACCATATGATACGAATATGATAAAACATTATTTCAAACGATTATTGTTGATAATCTAAGTTAAAAATATAAAGGTAAAAACGTAACTGAAAAAGACTACTAGTGTTCATAGCAAATGTTTTAAGTGTTAGCCCAACAACAGGCGACTGTGTTCAGAAGACAGCTACATAGGCCGTCTTCGACGTAATCGACGAGCAAATCCAATATTCGAGAAACACATATGGAATGTGCATTCACGCGTGGCAAACGACTTGCCACGAACGAATAATGCGGTTGAGGGCAGGAATCGGAAGACGCAGTCCGCTGTGTCGAGCCATCATCCCAATATATGGGACTCCGCATTTTCATGTGAGAACACAGTCTCAGCAACGTCGCTTTGGACCAGCTATTCGGTGGACATACGCCACAACCGCCCAAGAAGAAGTATCTATAGCTTCTTCTGGGAGAATCTCAAATATTGTGGCAGACTTTGAGAATCGCAGCATCATAGATTTCTTGAGAGCAATTGCTATGAACATTAATTTCTGAACATAGTCGCCTGTTGCTGGGTTAACACTTTAAACCAGGCATGGGCAACTTCTTTTAACAGAGGGCCGCCCTAAGATTTTAAGGGCAGCTCAGGGGCCGTATGCCAATCGCGGGCTAATTTTGGCAGATTCATTTACCCAAGAAAATAAGACAATATTAATTTTATTCAAACTACTATTGCGATATAACCGTTACGGTTAAATTTTATGATAAACTAAATGAAGATAATTTTATAATGAACACATAATTATCCTAATTACCTGCAGTCCTACACTACAATAAAATACTAAATATGTTATAAGTTTCTTCAGTTTAAAAAATACATAAAACTGTTAATGTACAATGTATCCACTTGCTTGGTGTGCTATATGTAATGATTAATGTGAAATCTGACACTTCTTCTCACGACACAATTTATCCAGTATGGTTGCTTTAATGTTCGAAGTGGCAATTCAAATTTCATTGGTAAGATTGTCATCTGTTAGTCTGCATCCGTTTTCGCATTTTTTTTAGTTTCATCTTTGAGAAGAACTGTTCACAAGTATAGGTGCTTGAAAACAGTGCAACCATTTTCAGGGCATGAAATCTAAGTGAAGGTGGCTTCCAAAGTTTCGAACCTACCCACTCTGTGGTATTGTTTCATGCAGAGAGTAATTACATTGGTGAATGAGTAGTGAACTAGACTAGATTAGAGGCTGGATTCTTAATAAGTAAGAAACAGATGTTTTAATGTCGTACAGAGATCCAGACATTCATGTAGGACCAGATAAAAGGGTCCCAAGTGCCAGATTCAATGCTAATATTAAAGACATGTCAAGGGCCGGCTGAAAAGTTCCCGGGGGCCGGATCCGGCCCGCGGGCCGTATGTTGCCCACCCCTGCTTTAAACATTTGCTATGACCACTAGGCCTAGTAGTCTTTTTCAGTTACGTTTTTACCTTTATATTTTTAACTTAGATTAACAACAATAATCGTTTGAAATAATGTTTTATCATATTGGTGAGTTTTTGGTTGTTGACATAAAATAGCAAATGAAATGTTTATGCTAGGTAAGTAATCGTCGGGGGGAAAATGTCCGGGGGGAATTTTCCTAGGGGGGAAATTTCCGTGGGGGAATTGTCCGGGGGAAATCTCCGCGGGGGAAATTTCCGGGGGATCTCTCCTAGACCCACAATTAACTTATCTAAAGACACTACATCACGCATGGAAGATAATGAATGTTCACCTGACCATGACTATAGGGTGTTAGAAATTTATTTATTTATTTATTTATTCCGGATATTTCTATAGCGCCTCTCGAAGTCAACTACTACTCAGAGGCGCTCCCGACTACAGCATTTGATACTGTGCCGGAATTTTCACGCCGAAGCGCCACGAGCAATTGCGAGTGAAGGACTTGCCCAAGGTCCGTACGCAGCGGCTAGAGTGGGATTCGAACCTGCAACCCTCCGGTCACAAGGCGCCGAACTTACCACTGAGCCACCACACCCCACAAATGACTATGGTGCTAGCATATTATGGGGTTCGATGATTCCGTCAATTAGGAAAGAATGGAACTTTCGTTTAAATAACTGGAGGCTGGGTAGTTGGCGGATAGATGTAGGTATCTCGTTCCATGATCGGACCCCAGCAAATCTAACGGAAAAAACCCGGTTGTTGGTATGGGCATAAGGTAGGTGATATGACTTGAGGCTTCTTGTGAGGTGTGCGTGAACGGGGAACGGACATTATCCCCCCGGACATTATCCCCCGGACATTATCCCCGGACATTATCCCCGGACAGAATCCCCCGATTTTAGCTAGGACATTATCCACCCGGACAAAATCCCCCCTCTGTGTAATAATCCCGTGTGCGTCATGTATGTATGCTTGTATGTATGTATGCATGTATGTATTTATGTATGTATGCATGTATGTATTTATGTGTGTATATATGTATGTATGTATGTATATATGTATGTATATATGTATATATGCATGTATATATGTATATATGTAGGTATATATGTATATATGTATATTATGCATGTATGTATATATGTATATATGTGTGTATAGATGTATATATGTATGTATGTATATATGTATATATGTATATATGCATGTATATATGTAGGTACATGTATATGTGTATATATGTATATTATGCATGTATGTATATATGTATGCATGATATATATGTGTGAAATATAGGTTATTATTTCCTAGCCTGGGGGGATTATGTCCTACCCCGGGGATTCTGTCCGGGGGATAATGTCCGGGGGGATAATGTCCGCGGGATAATGTCCTACACTCGCGTGAACGTCTGTGTTGTGTTGGAAGAAATTTTTATAGGCTAAGGGCAGTAGACTACGATCGTGACGGTACATAAACTCCCCGAGTCGAAAGGGTACCATTACAGCTGACTATTTGAGAACGATGATAATGATTATGATAATGATGAATGATGATGATGATTATGATGATGATGATGATGATGATGATGATGATGATGATGATGACGACGACGACGACGACCACGACGATGATGATGATGATGATGATGATGATGATGATGATGATGATGATGATGATGATGATGATGATGATGACAACGATGATGATTATTATGATGAGTGTGGGATGATGGTGGTGATGATGATGATGATGATGATGATGACGATGATGATGATGATGACGATGATGAATGATAAAGATGACGATAAATGATGATCATGACAATGATGAATGATGATGATGACGATGTTATGATGCTGCTGCTACTGCTGCTGCTGCTGATGATGATGATGATGATGCTGATGATGCTGATGATGATGATGATGCTGATGATGCTGCTGATGATGATGATGATGATGACGACGACGATGATGATGATGATGATGATGATGATGATGATGATGCTGCTGATGATGATGATGACAGTGACTCAGACTTGTTGCAACGATTTACTAAAGTGTGACCACAGAGACAGTTAGGCCTAACCTACAGGCCTATAAATCTGGGTCAGCTGTAGATTCTATTCCGAGGTACTGTCAGAGCCTATCCCCGCTTGGCTTTGTGTCTAGCGAAATCTATTCCATTTCTAACAAAACATGCCTTCATAGGACCTCCACTGACTGGGACAGAACTTTCAATAACCAAGAAACCAGTAGTGACCATATTGAAAGCGGATTGAATTCAACCATTTATTTTAATTTGACTGCTTGAATTGATTGCGCACATAGCGCATATTTTTTGACGCAGTTTTGCTGTCATCCATTTATCCTCAACGCAATAATTATCTTTGTATGTAGGCCTAGGCCAGTGCATCGCCTGCTCTGCATGGTCCTTTATTCGTAGGTCAACCTCTCGGGAAGGCATTGACATTTGACACCGCCGTACACAACCGAAAGTAGGCCCAGACCTAGACCTAGGTTAGAAGCTGCAGGCAATGACTTTCATCGTCTTGTTTATACACGGCCGTCTAATTAAATCATAATGGTAGGAGCGCTAGTGGGATGTGCTAGCCTACTGTACTCTGTCTCTGCTCAAACTCGTACCACATGCGCCTATACCGGGCCAGCCTTGGAATAGTAATAAAAATACGGCTCTTCTTCCATCGTGCATACGCTGGTCCCATTATGCTTTGGACTGTCTCGGGCTGGTACTGCTGCTGATGAGGATGGCGTCGGGAATTTCATAGACTCATTAAATCAACACAGGCATTATGCAGGCAACACGATCATGTTCTGTGGCACAGTGAACGCAAGTTCGGCCCACAATGCAACACGCGTTGAACGCACATTGGGTTAAACTGACAAATTAGACCAAGCGGATTCGGGGAATTACAGTTTTTGCCTACTCATACACAGGGCTGTAGTCGAGGGTATACGCGAGTATACAGCGTGTACTCACCTCTAGAGACCGTTTACTGACCTCACAAAATATTTGTAGGCCTACTCACCTCTAATATGTTTCGGAAAAATGACCATTAGCGTATACTCACCTGAGTCACCTCCAATTTGATTCGAAAAACTAACCGGGAGCGTGCACCTCTAATTTTACCACTACAGCCATGCTCATACAGCATAGGCCTAGCTACCTAGGTCTTCTGTCGGGCTACCTTAATGTGATATATAGGCCTAAGACGATGGCTAATAATTAGGCTTGTGCATAATTATTACGAGATTCCATTATGCTTTTATCAAGCTTGCTAGAATTCTAATGATTTCATCATTTAGCTTTTACTTTCCCAGACGCTAATTCCCAGCTCATCTTCAGTTCGTAACCCATTACTGCCCATTAGACATTGATTCTATTCACTAACTCCACCGTTTCCATCTATTCGCGAGACATCCCAGCCCATTCTTTGGTCATTTCCATGCCATTCGTGTACTATTCACCCACGCTCCACCAACCCACGCAAAAGGCGGATGTCCCGTTTAGACTACAGATCGAAACTATGCGGTTGGCTTCAATGCAGTCGCGGCAAATACGTGTCACGGTGTGTGTACAATGATTTTTATACAGGCTCTAACTATTGCCAGTTTGTGCAAATAGGAAAGAACTCGATCCATACGCTTAGCATTAAATTTTCTTCTGTGTGAGTTTGTGCCGTAAAATAAGAGATGAATTACTCGTGGCCAGTGACGTTCAAAATAATTGTCCTATAGCTAATACTATTTAGTCTAATATTAGGGGTCAGCAGGAAACCGCCTCGGACATTTGCCTCGCCCGAATATCCCGTTTTTTTGCACTCTTCGGAAGTATTCGCCTCGGCAAATACTGTACACACAAATAGTTGCTTGTTTGCCTCACTTGCCGGAATTTGTAGGCTCATAATTTCAGCTTTCAGCTTCATCTAGCATATATAGGCCTACTTTTAAGAAGAAAAGTACAAAAAACACCAACATCGGAAGTCCACAACAGATGTCAAGTCCATTTAATTGATTATTTATTTTAAAATTCAAAATGTATTAGTCAGTTATTACAAGTACAGAAATTTATTTCGATAAGTGTTCATTACATGAAAATGTGAAGCTTTGCATATGGAACAAATGATGCTCGGTCCGTACCCGGATCCGGCAAATAGTACATCCAATTACTCGGATTCGGTACTCGGTGGAAAATGTCTACCCGGCTGACCCCTATCTAATATCTGCACCAGTGAATTCGTGGAAACATTATGACCTTAACTTTAGCCTTCTACTGGCTGATTGCCAGCCGCGGAGGAGCTATATAAACTCGATTCTTAGCGGCGATTCAATTCAGCTGAAGATTACCAGAAAACCACTTTGGAGTATTTTTATTTTCCCTGTTGCGAGTATATGCAGCGGTAAAAATAAAATCCTTTAGTCGACTTGACTCGACTAAAGAAAGCAGAACATCAACAGCCACAACGCTGAAGAGAGGCAAAGTCAATGACCGGCCGTTTCTGAGAAGTGGGAAGCGACGCCTCTCAGCAAGCAGTGTTATATAAAAAGAGTATAAAATACACCACAAAGAATCACACGCGCTTGTTCTTAAATCTCCACTGTAGCCTATAGGCCATTTTACTGCAAGCCTTGATATATTAATCATCTCCGCGGCATTACAGCCGGTGTTGACGCCATAATATACCGCGGTACTACCTCTTTCCCATTACCCTCTTTCCCAGTAGGTTGCTCGATATAGGTATTGAACTAAGCAATCATCTCTTATGATGACTATGTCCGGCCAGCCTCCCATATTGTACATTGCCTCTGAGTGAACCTGAACTGGTGGATGAGGTCGTTGAATTGGAGAAATTCAATATTTTAATAAATCAAACTTTGCATTGCACACGTATCCGCCTATTTTGACAAAAAACAGCCAATTTTCACGTTTACTCACATATATACGTTCTGCATATATTCACACTTCACATACATTTTGCACATGTTATGAATCACCATACATTTAACATATATTAGCAGTTCGCATAGGCCTACATAATGCATATCTTATGCATATATATAGGGCCTACGCTGCGAGTATAGGGCCTATCCATATCCATAGGACTGGAAATTTGGAAAGCGCATTTTGATCGCGTCCACGTTCAACGCCTTTCGATATGGGATAACACACAAGGTGACCTGATGCGCTTCACGAGATCAACACGGTACGTGACAGGGCCTAAAATAGTGATTTCTCACACAAAGTGTGCTGTTGATTTGTCTGGAGTCTGTAGTGTGTAGTACGAATTTTTAGAGATTAGCTCTAGTCAAATACGTGTGCTCACGATTCAACAGGCCTAGGCCTATTCGAGGTTTACTTACCAGCTCAAGTACAGTTTGATAGTTTGGAGAAGAGTGTGCAGTTTACATTTCTGAGTATTTTAGGCACCAGCTCATGATAGTTTGTTGCTGTTTAACGACACTGTGTCATAGCAAAGATGATTAACGTCGCCCTCCTCCTTTCTACAGGCTTGGGACTGGCATTGTCAGAGTACGAAAGGTGACGTAGTTCCCCCGGGCCAGGGCTCATGACATCTGAAAAATATATATAGTAATAGTCTAAACCTTATACAAAGTAAGGGCAAACCATTCAAACCGTCCCGAACAAGGGCTTCGGGCAATGGCGGCGCCAGCTATACCATTTCAGCAGGTCGCATCATGGCAATGAAAGCTATTCAGCAGATCTAAAAAAGTTTGAGTTTGACGCATCGAGCAACATAACCTCAACAGAAGCAGCATAAATTACATGTAGATCTATAAAACTAATCTTTAAAGATTTGAAAGCACTGAATTAAACTCAGAATATCATGAACATGTATGGTAATAAGACATACGACATTTTACAGAAACATTACAGAAACAGTCAACCACACCTGTCAAGAGTGAAATAGGCAGGTCATAAGGCAGGTCAAGAGTACAATAGGCAGGTCAAATGACCTGCTGCGACTCAAGGTAGCGCCGCCACTGGCTTCACGTTTTGCTCTCTGGAACCGTTAAACCTTGGGTATGATAATAGTGTAGCATAGTCAATACGCCAATCATCGTTCATAGGAAGGCGTCGTAAAATAAACGTTGCAAAAAATCAATCCGAAATTTATCGACTAACGATAAACATTAGTCATATGTCCAACATCTAATTCAATTTCCCTGCATTATTTTGATTGAACTCAAAGAGACACCTAACGTCGACTTATGTGTCTAAACAAGCTTAGTGTTGGTGCTAATCCTGACACTCACATTAATGTGGATTTCGCTCCTGTGAATATTCGCCTATAGTCCTTGGTCAGAATAATTAATATAGGTCAAGAAACGACAAGCTATAAATTTCCAATGTGCAGATGAGTGGCGCTTTATGTTACCAGTGAATTAGCGTCCCTGGAATGCCCAAAAGGTAATATGATAGGCGTTTTAGTTTACCAGTGAAACGCCTGAGGTCTAGTTCCACCACCCAGGGTCCCAAAGTCCAAGGGAGTCGCCTGTGTTAGGTCTTGTGGGGGTAAACTGGTTCATCTGGTCGAACCATGGTCCATCTGGTCGAACCATGGTCCATCGTCTTTGAACTTAATAATCCAAACAATTCTTTAAGTGTGGAGATAACTGGCTAAGTGGATGGTTTGGTGTTCAACAGGGGGTTAGACGTCCGCTAAACGTGTTATCTTGCTATTATCACTAATGGGGTCGTTTACAGTCTCGAGGTTATCAAAGACAAGATCATTCTGAAGGCGTTTAGACTCAGAATACAGGTGTCTCTTGTAGCCCCCCCCCCCCCCGTTGTATCAAGTAGGCTAAATGTGGGGTACCAGGTATAATAATTATATTAACACTACCCTCCAGCTTAGGCTGAGTTGGCAGAGCGGCTAATACCTCGGCTTTCACCTCTTCGGGTTCGAATCTTGCGTTCGTCATGTGATCTCGACTGTACGCATTGTCGAGCCATGGGACCTCTTTGTGTCCAGCGTGCTGCAATTTTTGGTAGAAAAGGATGAACTGCTTCAGAACAGCTCGTAGTTCCTCATAGATGTCGCTCCTGTCCAACGATTTCACCCCACCGTTCAGACTATCTCTCATTGTAGGTACATTTCCCCTTATATTTCGCTCCTGCCAATAGGGGTTCCCCTCTACTACCAACCACAAGCGTACCATAGTGGGCAGCATCGAAATTAAGACTGTTGTTTTCTAGAAATCCTTTCACAACGTTCAACAAATACTGAAAGCAATGGAGTTCTGCGAACTGCTGACGTAGTTCGCTACACGAAAGACGCTGTCATGCCTCTGCGTTTACGATTTGGGCGGATATAAATCAGACTGTCTCGATTTGTCATCGACCACGCAAGTCTTTCTTCATAACCTATAGTTTCAATACGTGCATATGAAACCTTGATTAATGTACTCGACAAACGACTGAGTTGAGTTCTTCAATGTTTAAATAAGGAACATTCTCTCAAGCTATAACCCCTAAAGGCGGCCATCGATATGAAGTGTTTTATGCGGGCGGTGACGACCAGCTCTCTCCCTCGTCGCATGGTCTTCCCACTGATAGCCGTAATCTCCCTCGGCGCATGGACTTCCCACTGATAGCCGTAATCTCCCTCGTCGCATGGTCTTCCCACTGATAGCCGTAATCTCCCTCGTCGCATGGTCTTCCCACTGATAGCCGTAATCTCCCTCGTCGCATGGTCTTCTCACTGATAGCCGTAATCTCCCCCGTCGCATGGTCTTCCCACTGATAGCCGTAATCTCCCTCGTCGCATGGTCTTCCCACTGATAGCCGTAATCTCCCTCGTCGCATGGTCTTCTCACTGATAGCCGTAATCTCCCCCGTCGCATGGTCTTCCCACTGATAGCCGCAATCGGGAAGCAAATATCTGCCCAGGCCGGGATTTGAACACTCGACCTCAAGACTTACAGTCTAGTACGCTACCCAATAGACTATCGTGCAGCTCCGTTTAAATATAGACGCAGGCTGTAATATTCAAATTTCGGTCGCACTTCGTATGCAACGGTGTCGACGCCCATCGTCTTTCAAAATTCAAACGAAGGCGTTGTGTTTGCATGCACATAAACGGTACACCTAACTGCGTAAATATATACACACCAACATTAAACGCCTATAGATAGGGGCTTATAGGTACTTTGTGTTTCTATGTAGGGCCTAGAGAATGGGTTTGTTTACAAGCTACAGCTTTAATTTTACAGCGTCTTCAGAAAATACTACTAAAAGACTGATTTCTCAAGTAGAAATACGCGAGCTACAGAGAAAGTATCTTTGCAGTTCAAGTAGGCGCTCGATAAGACAAGTAGTCTGTTGCTCGACTGCGAACTGTTTTCGTTCAGGATTCTAAGTAAGTCTCGATATTGCGCGGTTGGCAACTGTTGCCAACCACATAATATCGAGCCTAATATCTTCATACGGTTTAACCGTGTGAAGATATATCTTTGGTGACAGAATCTGATAGTCTGAATCAGTGTAGAAGTCGAGTGCCTCTTTACACTAAAGAAGACAAATGTAGTCCCTGGCCTAAGCTAACTATAACAGACAGGCAAGGGTATGAATTACTATAGCCACTTCATTTTCTTAACCTTGGCATATGAGATCGAGGTCGCCGAGCCGAGGTCGCGTGGCTGGTCCTACCCCTCGCCTTATGGTCTCCCACCGACAGTTTGCGGTCACTGTAGTCATTTTTTGTAGCCAAGTCCATTGAACAGAAATCTTGAAACTTATTTCTGCTCTGGCGAGGATTTCAACCCCAACATCTCGCTTGACGGTCCAACACAGAAACCACTTGACTGTCGGGAAACCAGCCAACCACCTACTTGCCCCTATAAATCTGTGTTTTAGTCGTTATGTTTCATTAATCCCTTCCTTCATTCAAACGGGCAGACCTTGTTTTCACCTGTAGGCCTATACTTAGAAATGCTTTTGTCGTTAATTTCTGCGCCTCATTCAAACAAAGTGACAACAATCTGATTACTATTCATTGCCTAAGATAGTGTTTTCTGACGCGAAGTGTTCAGTTGACATTGTCAAGTGTGTAGCTGGTCGACTTGTCTGGAGTAGAGTGTTGTGTGAATTTTTGAGAGATTATCTCAAGTCAGCGACAAACGATTTCTGTCTAATATCCGAAACTTTACTTAACAGTTCAAGTACGTACAGTTTGACAGTTTGAGGAAGTGTGCTGTTGACGTTTCTAAGTATTCTACAGACGCTGTTGCATGTAGCCTACTACCTGCATGGGGCTTTGTGTATGTATTGAAAATTGCACATACCAGTATTCAGATTTACTGGAACATGTTTCATTTTAAATACAATATAATACAACTATTTTTATATCGCTCTCCTTCAAAAGTTCAAAGCTGCACACACGACGATTCGGTGGCATATCAACGGCGCTGACCACCTCAGGGGAGGCTTGAACCCCTCATCTCAATGTTACAAGCCAAGCGTTGGAATCGATCGGCTGCCGTGCCCGTGATTGGCTGCGTACTGGTCTAGTGACACAGTTTTCAAGTTCGAACAGTTTCCTGAACTTTCCTCTGAGACGCTGACATTTAAGAGACGGAGGAAGGTCCTACCCTGAGGGTTGAGCAAAATAATCTGTAAGCTAAGGTCGACGTCAACGACTCAGGCAGTCATAAGATGTCGTTAAACATTGGACTACTATTGGGTTGAGCAGGTCCTTACACCTGTCAGAACTGAACGCACAACTTAATTAATTCTCATCGCTACCGAGTGCTGCTCAATCATCGTATAATTGCGCTAGATAAATTTATCAAAAGGCTATAATTACTGTCTGTCTGGTGCTAGCCTTGAGCTAACTTCAGCGGATTTGGATACCCAAATAATTGTTGAAAATAGTAAAAGACCTCTAGCAAACATCGAAAATTCAGGTCTTGTGGATGTCCATTTGTTCTAAATGTTTCCGCATTGCTCTCGTCATTGTAATCGTAATCGTGAACTAAAATTTCTGAAGCGCTACTTGAAAGCTAACCGCAGGGCACCAGCTTATTCACGAGCGCTGCGTCGTGCCAAAGTCCAGCGATATCAAACGGAGATCCAGGTTCGGTTGCAAGAGAGACAAGTGAGAGGGGGCAGAGGACCTGCTAAAGTGGGTTTCGTCTAGGATGAGAAAGATGGGAATTGGTGGATGACTGGATGGCCCAAGGTAAGAATTCTTGAAGAGGTGAGACTTTAATTTGGAGCGAGAGCTTGACAGGAGATCGATAGAGCAACATGAGGCAGATAATGGTACAGTGAACGGCGATATTGGTGGAGGAACCGAAGAATTTGTGAAATTGGGAGGGAGGTCGTTTCTCAGTCGTTGTGCCCACCCGAGATGGCGCATAATATATATAAGGCCAGACCTAAATGCGCAGATCTATAATAATTGTCTGGCACTTTAGAAGTTGGTGATAAATATTGTATCGTGATAATCAATTACTGGAATGCCATCGTGCAAGTCCATTAAAGGCTAAAATCAGCCAGACAGTAATTATATCCTTTGACCTTGGGACATGCTTCCTATTCCCATTCTAATAATTGCAACGGCCAGTGGCAGCGATCTTGTCTGAAAGGTGGGGGGGGGACAAAGTCGGCCATATATAGTCTGGTCGATGACCTTTTTTAGGAATTCATGTCCCAACAAAATTTCTTAAACTTTTTAGGAATTCATGTCCCAACAAAAAATTTATAAAACTTGTTAGCAAAAACTTTAAGACTTTTCTACGAATTCATCTCCCTGCAAAATTTTTTTCGCTTTTTTAACGAATTTCTTCTTCTTTCTGAGATTTTTCGGGGGGACACTTCTGCTCAAATGTTGTGTTTTTACCTCATATGGTCAATAAGGCAGCGAAAACCTTCACGCGCAATTACATTTCTCCGCCTTCTTTGGTGTTTCTTCAAAATTTCTGGGTGGGGGGACAAATGTATGGCGTGTCCCCCACTCTTTAAGGTGGGGGGACATGTCCCCCTCGTCCCCCCATGATCGCCGCCCATGGCAACGGCAACTACTATGTTGGCAAATGTCCTTCCTGAAATGCTCTGGTGTCGCTTATGCATGAGGGGACATCTCTACGACTGGCACAACATTAATCATATATTGCATTACATCGTGGCTTGCTGCTCTAAACGAGGTTTTGTTATCGTCTGAACGACCGTTTCAGCCACAACACACTAGGCCTCTTCTGGCCTAGTTGCGACAAATTCAGTGCAGCCACGCCATGGGCTGCGTTTAGGAAATGGCTGCTCGAGCAACGCCTGATAATCACGTGGACCTCAAGCAAACCGAGACAGACACACAGACACACGCACACGCACACCTGCACACACAAGGATATAGGACTCGCTGTCGACCTCTCTAGTGCGGGTTATGGATTTCGCTGGTTGAGCTGTAGTCTGTTGTAAGCCAACCAATACGTAAACAGGTCAATTCTGGCTTCATCTGCTGCTTGGCCAGACCAGATATTTATAAAGCGCCTTCATACAGTGACTCCTTGGAAACTCCTATTTGCTGAACGGATATAGACTTGTTGGGCTAATGACTCCTTATTCTTTTTATTTGGCACCTTTACTGCGACTCCTTGGATACCCCCAGTCAATATGGCATTTTATGAGACTGGTAGTTGTCACGCCTGTGTACACAAACAAGCAAACCGCACGTGCGCACACCACACACCTGCACTACACCGCACAATCACGCACGACAAAACGCTGAAGTAACAACATAGCCTATTAATCAGGGCCTATAGGCCTACGATTGTGACGCGTTAAAGGGTGTTCTGAAGATAATGTGCCATATGGTGTGTGATACAACTCACAGGGCTTCTGTATTTTACACCCATATAGGCTGATATAGCCCTATCAATACTAGTGTACGCCCATAGGCGTAATTTGTGGGGGTACGATGGGTACCCGTACCCCCACTTTTGGACAGGGGTACCGTACCCCTCACTTTTTGAACAATGCCAATGAATATTTTGTTATTGTGCCTTCCCGGAGATCGCAATCTCAGCCTTGCTTCGTGTATGTAAGAAATTGGTACCCCCCCACTGTTCAGACCAAAGTTACGCTCCTGTGTACGCCTAGCTAATTAAATGGATTCCTGCTTACAGAGACCATAAGTGTAGCCTACGTCTACCGGTCTAATAAAATTTGTGCGCGCACTTTATTTAAATTTCAGCTCATAAATTGCAATGTGCCTTAAACAGTCGCGATTTCGACTGAATAAAATGAACACTCAGCCGCTTGATTTTCCTGTAACCGATATATTCCAAATCGATTTGTTACGCATGTAGGCCAATGCCAGTGTACACATTGTAGGCTTAGCCTACGTGGCGTTTAACTATTATAAATGACCGCGTCGCATGCAAGGACAACCACGCCCTGGAACATGGCAGGACGCAGAAATTTATATCCATAGTCTCAGAAGCATTTAGAAATTAGGACAATAATCGTAATATTATTATATTAGGCCTAATCTCCAATTTTCTAAAGCGCCACTTTAAAGCTAGGCGCTAAGCGCCAGCTGCTTACTCGCGAACGCAGCGTCGTATCCGAGGGATTGTCCAGAGATCGATGTCCATTGAAATAATGCAATAACCTGACGGATGTATGATTTATAATAGGTCCATCTAGTTTTCCTTCAATTAATTTATGTGCTACGTGTCACAAATAGACCAACGGGCGTGGGCACAGTGCCCATAATCGCTTCATCCTTTAGCAAGGACATTTTAATATACGGATTCTACGCACCAGATGGAAGGTCATTGTACGGTTGTTTACGATTTGATTGTGTTTAACGAAATCGAGGGCTGCAGGTAACCTCGCTCTCGATTCATTGGTCCAGTCAAATGTCTGTAAGTTTCCGTTAACTTAAATTTATTTAGCCGAATCTGTTGGCCAGCTGATGAGGTAGGTCGATGCGTAAAAATTTAAATTATCTTCGTAATTTATTCCAGCGATGCGTAGGCAGACCTCTGTCAGCCGCCGGATGTCGTACCCGTTCCCGTACGCATCTATTCATTCATGTTCTTCCGTAACGGCTGTTGTAGGCCTACCACAATTTATAATATTGCACAATTATACGCGCAATGGGCGGAATTCTGCGTCATGGCATGAGCCAGAACTTCGACGAAAAATTGCCTAGCGCTAAAAATAGTCTGCATACGCTTAGCATAATTACCTATTTTGCAAGGCTAGACAACTGTAGTGACGTAGCAAAAAAGCACAACAACTTTGAAAGCTGTAGCAGCCAATCGGCTTCGCAGGCAACGTAATCCGCAAATTAAATGTACGAATGTGACTAATCTTAATCTAAAAATATCCTTGAGGCATAAGATTAACTAAAAACAAAACTCAACAGTATAAACTGTATGCTAAAATTTCCACGAACAACGCATTTTACGAGTGTTTTCTGTTCGCAGTCCAAATAAGTAGTCCGGTGTATCATTGCGCGGACCAGCTCTATAAAACCGGCCCGCCGTTGGGCCGCCATTATTTCCTGTATGGTCGTCTTTGCGAAAGTGTAGAAATTTGTTCGTTCCCGCAGTCGCCGGTCTTTTCGTTTCTTTTTGGTTTTAACAGTTTGGAAAATTCTGCTAGAAGCCGAGCAAAAAGAGGGGGAAGCTTCAATTCAGGTGAGGACCGAAAATGTCGTTTTGTGTTCAATTATTCGGGGAGAGAATGTTGCCATGCTGTTCGGACGAAATTTGGTCGGCATGCTCAATACTTCTACAAGACGCGTGATCGAAAAGTCAAGATTAGTGTGAGAAAATGGGCGTCGTAGCTGTTGCTGGTTTGAAAGATACGACGACTGCTTTAAAGACTGGTGTTGAGAGTTTTACTTTTGGAATTCTTGGGACCATGCGAGTAGTGAGAGGTTGCGGGCTCGTTGACCGTTGAGAACCGGTTGGGACTGGTTTGCGTGTACTAGACCCACATTGTCATGGCCGGCGGTTGTCCTTAGAACAACTGTTGTCTGGCACGATGGTGTGAGTGAGCTCAAGGATATAAACGACCCCCCTGTGGCCTTTAGTTAGTACTCCGAAAGAATTTTAAGTGTAAGCTCACACGATGATAATGAATTATTTCAAGATAAGTGGATTATCTGTATAATGTGTTGCTGTTCGCCTTGTAGGCAGCAACTGTTGTTAGTGCCGGCTTATGTAGAGCAATTCCTTGCCCGCTTGCGATTGTGTTAGTTGAGAGTGTTGTTTTACAGCATTACTTTGTTCCATAGCAGTGCACAAATGTGCTTCATGTCGAAAGGTTGTAGTTCTTGCTTAGGTTATTATTATCTTTTTGCACCTTAAACTGGGGGTTTTCAGCTGTTAGTTTTTGTACTATCTGTTAAAATGGCTAAATTGGAATGAACAAAAAAATTTGTTTCCGTCAAGTTTATTCAGGTGAGATAAATTTTTTTTAGCTGATTGCATAGCAGTTTAATTTCTAATGTGCTGCTCCAGCCAATCTACTGCAGAGCAACAAAATTTTAATATTTTATTTTTCTGTTTAAATCTAGAATAATATTGTGTAATATTGAAATAGCTCGTGCATGTACCTTCACATTAATTTTAGCAAATTTATTTTACTGCCTGCAATGTCTGATCTTGAAGAAGATTGGATTGGGCCAAACACTTGTATGTTAAATCATTTGAATTTCATGATATTTTCTGCAAAATAAATGGGTTAATATAGGATTGAAATTCTTTAAAATTAAAGATCTATGTCTACAAATTGTTGGCAACATTATATTTGCATTGTATAAAAATCCTGGTGTTAAAACTAAAACTAATCCTCATGATTTGATATTTAAAGTAAGAAATTTTTAGAGAGTTCATTTTTGTGTTTCAAAACAAAATTGTTGTAAAATTTTGGTTTCATTTAGTGTATATTAAGTAAGTTTAAGCAGTTGTAGATTCTGTATAATGAAAGAAATTAGGGATCTAGAAGGCAGATATTTATGATGTCATTTGCAAAATAAATGTTGATATACTAGGATTAAATTGCATAGTTTTTAAAGGGTTCTATTTCTACAAATTGTTGGCAACAGTACATGTGCATTGTACAAAATTCATGGCTTAAAACTAATCCTCATGATGTGATATCTATTGGAGTAATTTTTGGAGAATTCATTTTGTGTTTAAAACAAAATTGTTATAAAATTATGGTTTCATTTCAGTGTATATTAAGTAAGCTTAAGCAGAACTTTATAGATTCTGTATATGAAATAAATTAGGGATTTAGGAAACAGATATTTGTGATGCCATTTCTTTTTATCCATAAAAATGCAGTTCTGCTTTCAATTTGAACTCCTGTCCGATAATTCAACTTCTGATTTTTTTAAATCTTATACTTGTGAAGGATTGATGATTGACCATAACTACCAGCTCTTTCTTTCATCCTGTTGTTCTCTGTGCACTAGTGTGTCATTGTCTGATCATCCTCATTTGTTAAAATGATTGGTACCTGCTAAGAACTTGCTAGCCTTCTGGGTGAATGTACATAATATGTTTTATACATTCGTCATCCGTACCCCAAAGGATAATTAGATAATTACGCTAGTACATAATCATGCATGCAGAGCATTTTGGCATTGAATATAATGTGCACCTGTATGTGCATGCACCATACTTGCACCTGTGTGTGATAGGTATAGAGTTTCAGTTGTGGATAAATTTTAAATTGGGGTAATAGAACCATTGTATTTTATGTAGAGGTAGGGTCCAGTGTACAATCTTAGCTTTTTTTGTGAAAGTGCTTACAAACTAGGTCAATTTGTTTAATGATAAAAATCCAAATTTCTTCAGTTTTAGATGCATGGGTTGTTTCTTTTCTCTTTTATTTGCAGCGAGTGCTTATAAAGTGGATGATTACTGATAGCTATATTCTGTCACAGTTGCTTAGTTTACTTGAATTTAACATTTTGATATATATTTGTGTAATCCTATAGCTGAGAATAAATATGAAATTCTCAAGGCCATCCTTATCAGATGAATCCCAAATTGAGTTCAGATGAGTTCAGATGTAAAAAATTATTTTATTACTAAAGAACCTCACTATAAGATGGTTCATGATGTGGTCCTCAAATACAGTGTTGTAAGGAGGTGTATTCCTATGAAATATTTGCTTGAATCTAGCGTGTTTGTGTATATGTGTTCAGGGCAATTTTGCTTGGAGATTGTTTGCAAGCCCTGAGGGCTCCTGCCTCTACAAGTATCAATTAGACTACAGGCCTGAGCCACCTTGGGAACCCAGTTGAAGCGGTTCAGCTGAGCAGGCGTCTCATCTGGATAAGTAAGTGATTGTGACATTTCCTTTATTAACTGCTAGTTGTTGTAACTTAATTATTAGACAGGACACTGACTTGTTCACAGTGCTAGAACTAAGTGATGTAGCATTCATGAATTGCTGGTCTAGATTCAGGTGCCGTAATGTTTTGTTTTTGAAGATGATTTCTATAATCTTGTTTTGTCATAAATTCGTGCTTTTGGGTATTATTAAACCATGAAGTTTCCGAATGATGTTGAATACCTAGCATGTAAAAGGTTGTTCAATTTCATAACGACTTTTTCATAACTGAGCACACTTAGTTCTGTTTAATTAAGTGCTCTGGTTAGCAAAGTCTTAAAATATGACAACCATTCTGTATTGAGCTGATGTAATCACAGGCCACACAAGTAACATACAAAAAAGCTGTCTTCAGTTTTCATGTTTTAGACCACACAGTTCTAAGGCCATTATACAGTAACTGGTCAAGGTGAAATGTTTGCCTTACTATTTTTATAGATTTATGTAGATAGCGACACCACTTGAACCAGTATTGGCCTGTGCTATAAAAAGATAGGCTGTAATAATGTTAGTGTACTGTTGCAAGCAAATTACTTGTTATGGTTTGACTACTAATAGTTTTCTGAATTGTCACAACTTGCAACTTGAGATTTTATGAAATATTAGGATAGTACACTGTAAATAGGTCATAAAGAAAAATATGACTGCTTCGAGTGGCTGTTTATGCTTATCTTGGAGATAGTGTTGTGGCTGGGGTTAGTAACCTGATGTGGCCAGTGTTAATGACCTGATAAAGACGCAGATAAACTTAACTTGCCTGTGTCTGAATTTGTATAGCTTGTCAATAAAGCAGATCAATGGATTTGTATATTTTGATGTCTCAAGTTTGATTTCTTCAGTGACTTAGTTGTCAGGAAGTTTCATGCCTCTGCTTCTGTTGCATTAAATAGCCTTTGTGACGCTTATGAAAATATGGAACGTGTTTGAAGAATTTATAGTTGCTGTAATGTGGTACTTCGCATTTGTTCTTGGTAGGTATGACTGGTTTTATTCCTGTCACTGAATTGGTTGGTATGTTTGGGTGACCAGGTTTTTGGTTTTACTTACAGCTGACCTTTTCTATACAACAATACACCATGAAGCAATTACTGACAAACAAGGCTAGAGTTGAAGTAGTGAACGAGAGTGCGTCGTCTGTCATCGCGAGCAAGATCCGTTCTCGTGGAAATGAGGTGTGTTGCAGCAGTTGTAATTAATTCTGTTGCATGGACAGTTTAATTTGAAATTAACTGATCACCATATCTGGTTTGTGTAAGTATAGTTAGTGTTGCTGTTATTTTTTTATACTTGAATTAGGATGTTGTACATTATCAGTTAGCCTGTGTCCTGTTGACTTTATAATGCTCATAAAACTTGCAAATGAAGAAATGTGACCCTGAAACCCCTGGTCTGGAGAAGCTGTTTCTGTCTATTGTGTGGGGTAGGATGTGATTGTCTGAGCCGTTTAGGTAATACATGTTAAGTCAACTGCTGGTTTTGTGCTAGTATGTTGCTATAGGCAGTCTTGAATGCTAGGGTCTTTGCTTCTACAGATCCATGTTCATTAGCGCTGCAGCTTTTCATCAGAAACGTGGCTTTAATTGAATTCCAAATAGAACTTTGTAATTCTGTTAAAACTTTAACGACGAGCGTGTACTAAAATGTATGGAAAAACTAATCCCTCTCGTAGTTAGTGTTGTCATAATTTACCAGGTGTTAATTAACAGATTCCTTAGTTAATGTAATTCTTTATAGGTGAGAAGTGCTAATGAAATAATTTACTCTTGTAAATTTTATTTCTTCAGGAGAAGTATGATGCATTCTTTGTTGGAGACATGGGGGACGTAGTGCGCAAACACAAACTTTGGACCTCCCAGCTGCCTCGTGTTGAACCCTTTTATGGCGAGTAAAACCATTCCATTCATATACTTTATTTTCAAGGTTGTAAACTGTGAATAATGTTTAATGTGAATACAGCTGTGTGATGAAGCTAATTACTGGGTAACACTTGAAAGCAATATATAATATATATCAAATGTATAATATATATCAAATTAAGTAAATTATTATTCTGCAAAGAAAATTACAATGCTTGAACTTCTGTTGTAAGATGAGCTTTTGTAAAAAGGTAAACAGGTTGTGTAAGCTTGTGAAATAATGAAATTGGTTTGGATTTTTCAGCTGTGAAATGTAACGATGATTCTGCCGTTCTGGCTGTCCTTGCTCAACTTGGAACTGGATTTGATTGTGCGAGCAAAGTAAGAATTTTGTGATATTTCATCCTTATTATAGTCTTGATCAGCTGTTGGATTCATTTTGATTTCGTACTCAAATTATGTATTCTTTCATGTGAATTTTCATCAGTAATAAATGGAAGACAATAAGATATCTTGTAATTTGGTAACTTTTTCAAGACGTGCAGGAAATATTTTGTTGTATTTTTATTGTAATTTCCAACAGTTTAAAAAGCAGTCTTGTATATGATGTTGATCGTTTGCAATATGCGAATGCAGTATAAATTATTAATATTAATATGGATCATATATAATGAAGCTGTACATAACATTACTAAACATTTGTTGTGCTGTTTTGCTCCTATTGATTATTGTTATGCTGACTGTATCTGACAGGGGGAGCTTACGAAGATTCTTGATCTGAAAGTTCCCCAGAGCCGCATCATCTACGCCAACCCTTGCAAACAAGCTTCTCACATCAAGTATGCTGCCAAACACGACGTCACTTTGATGACCTTTGACAACGAGACCGAACTGCACAAGATCAAAGCAGTGCATCCAGATGCCAAGTGAGTTGCCCAGAATTTCTGGCCAAGTTATTTTGATTCTAAAATAATCTGAACAAGTTTATTCCATGTTCGGTTTTCTTGATATGTGAACCATTATTATTCAGATCGGACACAGAGATTCTGTGACATCTGATGTTTGTACACATGGGATATTCTTAAAACTGTTTTGGTAGGCTTGTGCTGCCATTTTGTAATGAGCAGATGATATAATGTCCGTTCCTGATGATGAATAATATCATTAACATTGATGTTACAGGGAAATTTTTCGTAATGTTGTAGAGTATCTAGTGTATATATGTCTCTGCTTTCTGAAATTTTGTGACCTTCTGTGTTCAGTATGCTATTTATTGCTGCTTTTTGATAGTAATTGTGCTTTTTTCTTATTTGAGTAAGCTGGTTAAAAGATAAAAATGTTCAAAATATGTTTAAAAAATACATTTTGACCACCTAAATAAATCAGAGAAAGGAGCATAGTGTTTCGGTTATGTTACTGCCCTGAATTTACAATAAGCTTGAAGTGATCGGGTCAGTCTTGCACCTTGTGTTTTAGGATGGTTGTGCGCATTCTTCCACCTGCCAACAACAAGTGCCAGTGCCAGCTTGGAATGAAATTCGGTTGTCAGCCGAAGAATGTGGTCCATCTGCTTCGTGTGGCCAAAGAATTGGGAGTTGATGTTGTCGGAGTTAGGTGAGTGGGCAGAAACCTGTTTATCTTTAAGAAATTTTACAAATTACACATGTGAGAATTAAGGCAGTTGGCAGATATTGGATTTTAAGCTAAACAGGCGAGTTTGTAGACAAAAACTGTGGTGTTGAGTTGCTCAGATGGTTTAAGGATAGAATTTGACATATGCTAGGTGACCTTTTAGTTGTTCATTTTGGCTAAGCATGTTGTGACAGACTGTTAAGTGATTATGATTTTGTTAATGAAAATTAGCAGCACTTATCTTGACTATTGACTGTTTAACACCTTATTTTTAAACTGTGCATTAGTTAATTTTAATTGTGTAACTCTCTGGTTACAGCTTCCATGTTGGCAGTGGCTGCTATGATGCTAGAGCTTATTCGGCTGCTGTGGCCTCGGCAAGAACCGTGTTTGACATTGCTGAACAAGAAGGCTTCCACTTTAATCTGCTGGACGTTGGTGGTGGATTCCCGGGGCAGAAGTCAGCCAGACTGCCATTTGAAGAGGTTAGTTGGTGTAAATCCGTTACTGGTTTAGTAAAAAAGAAATTTATCCAAAAATAGCAGTTTTAGTTTATTCAAATAATTACTCTGGGTATGTGAAGTGAAGGTCAAGGCTTGCTTTTCCTAGATTGCTAGTATACAAATAAAGATAAGTTGATGGTGTAGTTGATAATCTGCATGTTGTAAAACAAGCACTTGACTAATTTGCCACTATGTGGATGCAAGGCAGATGCTCATTTCTTGGATGGTAGCTGTGGAGCCTAGAAGATTGAACTCTTGATTGTGGGGGTCATTGCAACAGAATATATTGTTTATGTTGTGGCTAATGCCCATACTAACTTGCTTGTTTGGTGAAAATGCGTGAAAAACGTTGGCAGACTCGATCGTTGCATTACTGAGCAAATTTGCTGTTTGTGACACTCCTGTTTTTTCTAGCGAATAGTTACTTTCTTGTATGAAAATGTATTTGAGTTTTGATACTGGCATGAAAGCATTATAGTTTTGTTGATTGAGACCCATATCCATCTGCTGTAGCTTGATCGGTTCCTTTTTCAGACACTGCTTAACAATCGACTGCTTACCGGTAGTTCTGAAAGAGGAAGTTTGCTGTGAACATTTTGCTAGGGTCCACTGAAATTACTGAATGCTTCCTGCACTGTATAAGGAACTAGATGTTAACGGGAATTTATGCTAGTCTTGAATTTTTATGATTTGAAGTTTTTTTTATTATTTGGCATATGCATTTGAAACTGTGCATACAAACTTTTACATTTGTATATGAATAATTGAATATGTAGATTTGCGAGGTACTGAAGCCAGCCTTGGATCTTTACTTCCCTGAGAGTATGGATGTGCGTATCATCGCTGAACCAGGGCGCTTCTTTGTCGCATCGGCTTTCACACTGGCAGTAAACGTCATCGCTCGCCGTGCAGTTGCAAGAGATGATTCAGGAAATGATGCAGGTACGCTTTATTTGTTAAAGTGTTAAAGGATGGATTTCACCATGTAGTGGAACATGTGCAGTTGTTTTAGTGGAACATGTGCAGTTGTATTGGTGTGGTCATTCTGATAATAATTCTAATCTATCCATTTCTCGTTCACTGGTTGGCCTTGCAGTAACCAAATCCTGTTACCAGACAAAACTAAAACACTTGATTGCTCCAGTGACGGTTCCACTCTATGAATTCAGATATCTTCCACTTGCGGGTCTTGTCCCATCACATTAGGGGAAACCTACATACATACACACCTCAGACTGACCTTTTTATGTATAATTAGTGCTCAAAGAAGAATGTTTCACTTTTTATCAAAAGATGCTTCAAAATTAGAACCACGTGTTGTGCTCTAAATCTGCTGTACATCTCCCAAGTCCTGCTGATACCAGATGCAAGTTCTAGTGGTAGTTACAGAATCTTTCTTGTATTGAAGTGGTTGTCTTTATTTTGCCAGCATTTGAAAGTAGACTTGTTAATTTTAGTTTATTTAGGTTAATTTCAGTTTAGGTTATATTAGTCAAAATTTCGATTAAAAATCAAGAAAAGTGTGCTTAGAATCTTAAATTTGCCTCTACGTGTTTTAGGTGAATCTGAGCTGTCTTCTGATTCCGATCCAACATACATGTACTATGTGAATGATGGCGTCTATGGCTCATTCAACTGCATTCTTTTTGACCATGCAGAATTGGAGACTCCATATGTTGAGGTATGTTTAGTGAATACTTGATAACTTTGTTCAAAAATATAGATGCTTGATTGCATTAGCTTTGAGATTATTGATATGAGAAGGTAAATATTTTGCTATAGAGGTTAAAGAATGTTTGAACTGTTCATTGCCTTTTTAATTTTCCAGTTGACTTGCTATGTTGAGAGTAGGTTAATTATGTATTGAAAGTTTTTAACTATTCACAAGTAGCAAGCTGTTAGTCAATATTTGTTTCTATATAATTTCCAATCTATTATTTATTTGATTTTGTGCATTTTGCTTGTAGCCTACAAGAGATCGTGAGGAGCCAAAGTTCACGTGCAGCCTCTGGGGTCCAACATGCGATGGGCTTGACTGTATTTCAAAGGAATGCCTTCTTCCAAAGCTGGACACGGCTGATTGGTTGGTCTTCAAGGACATGGGTGCTTACACGATGAGTGCAGCGTCCTGCTTCAATGGGATGCCCAAATCAAAGTGCTATTATATCATACAGGAAGTGTTCTGGTGAGTACGATAATGTCCAATTGTACCAAAGCTTAGTCTAAAAATGTTTTATGGATGTTACGAGAATCCTTGTGAATGAATGCTAGGAAATTCTTTACAGATGTTTTTATGACTTGTTTGGTAGACCTAAAGGAGCTGCAAATTATCTGATTACTGGGTCACTGATTACTTCAACAGGCTACCATGTCTGTTTCTTTTGTTGAGTTAGTTGATAACTTGAGTGTGATAGAAACATTATGATGTCTGCTTATGCCCTTGAAATATATTGGATTTTAAAATTACATCTGCTGTTGTAATAAACAAGGTTGGAAATTATCTGATTACTGGCTCATCTGAGTACTTCCACAGGCTACCATGTCTGCTTCTTTTGTTGAGTTAGTTGATAATTTGAGTGTGATAGAAACATATAAGCAGATTATGCCCTTGAAATATATTGGGTTTGAAAATTACAGCTGCTTTTGTAATAAACAAGGTTTGAAATTGTGTTGATTTCAGGGCTCAGCTATGCAACTCCGGCCACATGCAGGTGGATTCCGCTCACCACATGATCCCAATGAAGACGGGCCTTGACACTCTGGAACATGACCTCGTGCCTGCCATTCAGGAATGTCTGATTCAGAACGTGGAGAACTAGATGATGACAGTCTTCTTTCCAAGACTACGACAGCTTCAGCTGGAAAAGCCTCCCTATCGGAAAAACAACTCTGCATTTACATGAACTGAAATTGGTATAATAGAAGTTTGGACGACAATTTTCAATCTTTGCTCATTTTAAAAGTTTTCTTTGCATTTGATTAACATATTTGCATTGTAGTAGTGGTGAAGCTTTTGGCACCATGTCGAATCATATTTTTGACACATGATTTGTCGTTTTGCATGTTTGATTTTCTTTGCATCGTTAGTCATTGCTCCCTGATGTGCCTACAGATGGTTTACTTGTTCGATCGATGACCCTCTCTAATGGGTGATCTCTAGTCCCGTTGCCTTGCACGCAGTCCAGGGGACCATGGTTGCATTAGGTTGCACAGTCATGAGAAAACGACCTGTCTACTACCTTCGCAGTATTTAAAAGGCAGGTGTCCTGGTTTTAATGTTTTGAGCTTCACCAAAGCAACCTGACTTAATTTAAATGTTTTTGTTCAGGGTTAAAAAGTTCATTGTGCAACCAAACACGCTGATATCTTTTTAAATGCAAGTGCAAAGAATTTCATGGATGGTCCTGTAGCTCCACGTCCAACATTCCGCTGCAGGCCCTACAATTAGTTTTATTGTACTTCATCACCGACGCACATTTCTTTTAATTTCATTTGACTTAAAGTTATATGTATTACTAAATTCTGTAGTTTGAGTAGCATAGACGACCATTTATTCAAAAGTAGCGTTAATATTTTAGAGAGTTGAATTGTTATAACTGATAAATTAATACGTGAATTGTCTGTGAACTGCTGTTGAAATGCAAACTGCTTGCTGCTTGTGAAACATATCTTGGAACTGAGGCTTATCCATCAGTATTTGTAGTCCGATTATTTTGTGAACTGTTTTGACGACCACAGTTAATATTTATGGACCCAAGTCGACGTCGTATCGACTCATTCCAGTTTAAAGTGACTACTTGCTTCATGGTGTATTGTTGTATTAGGCCAGCGTATCCGTGAGACGCCTGCTCACGACCGCTCAACTGTACCTCCTGTTTACATTATGAATACGGCAATCTCCTAAGTTGTGCAGTCCTTCACAGGACTTGTTTTACCAAGAAAAATACATTGAAAACTCCTGATTTTGTTTGTCTTTTCAGTTGTTTGTGTGTGTGTGTGTGACTGGGTGTGTGTGTGAGACTGGGTGTATGTTGTGTTATGTGAGAAGTGATTGCATATGCCAATGTCTAGTGTTAACGAGGGCATGTGAGACCGAGTAGGAGTTGCAGTCCCGTTCCCTGAGGCAGTCTGGAGTATGTAGTGTTGGCGACTTTGTTTTCTTAGTGCTCCTTTCGTCTTCCCACCAACTGTATGATCTGTGTACTGGTTGGAGAGGAGTTGTCTAGGGGCAGAGGGTAGCTTTGGTCTAAAAAGTGGGGGTACCAATTTCTTACACGTTTCAAGGCAGAAACTGCGATCTCTGGGAAGGCACATAAAATACTGATTGACAATGTTCAAAAAGTGGGGGTATGGTACCACCAGTCCAAACGTGGGGACGCCTGTGAGTAAGCTGGTTCCGCGACGTAGCTTTTTTGGATTACGCCTATGTCTAGGGATCACAGGGGAAGCACGAATCTAGAAAGAAATTTCTGCGCTGGTGTGGATTTGGACTCGAACTCTCGGTTTGATGGTTTAGCATGCTAACCGCTAGACTATCGCCGAGTTAATGGTTTGTGAATCATTCTGAGATGCATGAAGTTCAGAAGTTATTGATACCAATCGCTGCATGGGTTTATCCAGCGTTTTGACTTTTGTAACTTGTAGAATATAATGGGTGGTTGAAATACTTGGCTGCGCAGTCGGCAACGCTGGTTTTATCACTGTTGATCGTACACTTGGTTTTGAGTCCATGAGGTCATGTCCTGTGGGACCTGTGCGCACTCCGTTGTAGGTTTAGTTACCTTGTAAGGCCTGAGGCGTGGCTAACGGTCGACAAACTATTGTGTGCTGCTGTGCGTTCACAGTCGACAACAACTGGGTCTGCGTAGCGCGTAGGCAAATATACGTCATAAGCCTGTGGTATCCTGTTCGACAATCTACGTTCAATAGAAATGAAGCTAAGGCCAACAGGCCTGTACTGATTAACCTTGGAAACGGCGAAGCCCTGTTAGTGATATCTGACCTCGGTTTGTATGGCTACGCAGAAATTGGGATCCGTGAACAGTCGATAGCCAAGGGCGTTGTAGGCTAGAGTAAATAAGAATATCTCTTATAAAAGCGTACGGTGAGAAGTAATTCCTGTCAACGGCCTTTGTTGCCAGAAGATGTTAAATTCTGGATCCATTCGCCAGTCCTATAACAAACGTTGTTTTCTGGTTGCCGTACCAGAGTGCCTGTTGTAGCCTAACAGATCTAGGTCAATGTAGCGTCACTGTTATGACATACTAAATATAGGCGCCTATAGGCTAGTTAAGATACTACATGACGTCTGCAGAAACATTTGCATATTTTAGCACGTCATTGTTTAGTGTGGAAAACAAACAAGACAATAAAATTTAATACCTGAAAATCAAGTGAACATCATTATTATTTAATTACAGGCCTAAAGAAAACAACGTTTGTTAACACCAGTGGAAATGTTTCAGCATCGATTTTTATATGTTCACTGGATTTCTGGAATATGGAACAAAAGGTTCATAGGTGACAAGTAGGCCTACTCATTGGCAAGTCATTGCAATAGTGGCGGTGTTCAGGGGCGTCTATCCCCCTAAGTAATTGGAGCAACTTTCCCTTCCCCTTCCTTCCCCCTAAAATGGTGGCACTCACACTGACAGATCCCCCTATTTTTTGGATGGAGCATTTGCTCCAAGGTTTCTATGGTGTAGACGCCTCTGGCGGTGTTGGCGTGGTTAACCTTTTAACATTATCACCAGGACGAAGCATAGGTCAGAATTGTTATGGTTTTACTATGACAAAATACATATGCTAATCAGGCCTGCCTGCATGCGTAGGCTACATGCAAATGTCATGTGGGCTGTGTGCATGCACGTAAACACAACACTCATGCAGACGTAGGGGCCTATATAAGCACATACACGGTAGGCCTACATAGACAATTTTTATGAAATAAACAAGT